>CM022948.1:49688667-50089070 GCA_012931725.1 Litsea cubeba | reverse complement strand
ATCGTTTGAATTTCAAAAGAAAAACTACTTTGCTTACAAGTCTAGAGTTCCAATTTCGGAAGAGTTCCAACACAAAGAGAAGAAAAAAGACTATAAATAGAGACGGGGGGGGGGGGGGGGGGGGGGGTTTGGAACTTCCAAGCCATGCTCTCTCTAGGCTAGGATGTCCACTCTCTCTCTCTCTCCCCTTCTTCTCTCGCACTTTCTAGATCTAGGGCTCCACTAGTTCTAGGTTTCCACTTTATTATTTTTTTGTAAAAAAGGTAGCTTTGGGCCTTGTCCAAGCAAGACGTAGATCAAGGAAGGAGCAGAAGCTTTGTATTAAAGTCATGCTATCAATGAACAAATTAGTTTTCTTTTGTGCATGGCTAGTTAGATTTGTGATTTAGGCAAAGGAAGAAGTTACATATTCCTAACACTTTCTTCTTGTTAATGCTTGTTTGATTGAGTTATTGATGTGCTAATCTAATGCTTTAGTAGGCTTGTCTTCGTTCCAGTCGGTACCTTCAATATTGTATTTTAATGCTAGAGTCGGCTTTTTATTATCCATGCTTACTTTTTATAGATCATGCTTATGGTTTTTATTCTCTTTGATGATCTATGTTTAGATTTGATGGGTAATGTGAAGGCAACTTTAGTAATTTTGTGAAGGGAAGGAGGTCTTGGATATTTGATGAATTTTGTAGAAAATGAAATCTCTTTTGTGTAATTTGG
Organism: Litsea cubeba; assembly: GCA_012931725.1. Classification (NCBI taxonomy): domain Eukaryota; kingdom Viridiplantae; phylum Streptophyta; class Magnoliopsida; order Laurales; family Lauraceae; genus Litsea; species Litsea cubeba. The sequence goes on along the minus strand of CM022948.1, from coordinate 50,088,356 downwards.
TTTTTAAAGTTTTATCATCCATATTTGGGTGTTTTGATTGGATCTAGATCTGAAGTAGAAAAACTAATCAAACAAGTGTTTTCAATTAGAAAGTTGTTTTGGATTACTTAATGGATTCTTACTACACCTCGATTTCATTATCTTTGTCATCTCATTATCTCATTACTTAAGTTATTTTTTTTTGTGTTTTCTTCTTGAATCGCTTTCTGTGGATTCGACTCCACTTGCCGCTGTTTATTTGTAGACACGCGTGCACTTGTAGTAACTTTATGATTGATTGAGGTCACCCCAAGTTTTTGGCGCCGTTTTCGGGGAGCCAATTCAAGAAAAAAATCCTCTAATGATTAGATAGTTTTAGCATTATTTGTTCTCTTCATAGCATATTTTTGTCGTTGGTTGCATTCATATCATGCATTAGGGTTAGTTTTTGTGATTTTTAATGTTCATGGTTATTGATTTATCAAGTTTTGATTGCTGATTTTTTTTTAAAAAAAACTCGGATTGATTGCAAGTGGTAACACTAAAGACAAGTTTCGGCACTAATTTTTAGACAGATTTGGCCTACTTTTTACCAAAAAGTCCACCACTTGAAAACCATTCAAACATACTCCTTTCGACTTGAAATTTTGTTGCATTGAACTTTAACATATGGAATTTTAACCCACAAAATTTCAGCAAAAATACTTTCGAGAAGTCAGATTCTTAATGTTGTAAACATGGCCAGCTAGTGATACAGATTCTGCATTCAGCAGCATAACTCGTCAAGTAACCAAGTTTACAATAGTAACTTTTTCATTTCTAAGTCTTCTTCATCTTTTTATGTTTGATTCTTGCATTATTGGAGATTGAGATCCAGCCACTATTTTTAGGTTTTAATCAATCTAAGTGGGTCGTACGGATTTGTAAACTTGGGCCTGTGTGCAACAATCTCCCAACACTTAAAATTTTCTTCAGTACTTGACAGTATTTTCCAATTAACTTAGGACTGTATTAAAAGTTTTAGGTTGCATTAAATATTGTTCATTCAAATTGTAGTAGTTTAGGGTTTGAAAATTTCGATTAGGTTAGATTTTTTTTTTAATTTAGGAATTTTGTTGAGAATCTTTCGCTGTGACCATCCATGTGCTTTGTTTAATGAGTGATGGCTTCGGCGGTCTCCGCAACAGGGGCGCCTGATTTTGCTGCTTAAGGGTTAATGTTGGGTCAAATGTATTGACCTAAAATTTTGAGACCAATTGTATACTCCGTTTTGTGAAACAAGGTCCCCAGCTTCGCAAGCTTCGCCGTCACCGGGAGTTCCTATTTAACCGCTGGAAGAGTGAAGTCATCCAAATGATGTTCAAATGCCCCAAAACTTCCTATGTACACTTCTCAAGACTGTTTTGAAGGATTTTGAAGTTTTCGGACAGTTCCGACGAGATCTTACTTGAAGTAGCATCGCACATGTGTGTCATGATGATGCTTCATGTAGCTTCTTTGATGTTGAAAGTGTATGATAAGACAAATTGACTTTTTTATATCAACACTTGATCAATTTCATTATTTTTGTTATCTCATTATATCATTAATTACTTAAGTTAATTTTCTGCATTTTTAATTACTTGTGACATCATTGCAGACACCTTATTTGGCCCCTATGATAGCCTTAAATACCTGTTATATATAGCGGTGCCCCCATTTCACCCATAATTGAATGATTAATGGCATAATTCATATTAATTAATTACGATAAAGATACTTGTTGATAGTTTTAGACTTAGTTCAATGATTTCTAGAAATTCATGAGAAAAAGCCAAATCGCGTCGAGATCCCCGGTCAAACTCACTATTCACATAAGGAGTGGACCACGACACTAATTATACATATTCCGGACCACTTAGGACAAACTTAGGCCAACTCCCATAATGATTACGTTTGGCTTGCCTTAAATGCTACCAATCATCCTAAGTTAGGGAGCTAGATCCATTGATCCAAATGCATCCTTCTTCTTTTCAAACTCTGATCATTAGGATATATAGATTATTAGATTCTACACTTCGAGAGCTTCCGATGGTATGTGAAACTCCAAAATTCAACCAACGGGTCAAAAGTTATGAACTTCCGAAGTTTGTCCCAACACCCTGGGCACCCAGGTTCCTGAATTCCACACAGGCGCCCCAGGAATTCCACCAATTTGACCTAAGAGCAGTCCGGGACCACTCCAAATAGGGACCAAACTTCAAAGAAGTGAAAATCCATTTGGGCACCACCCCTTAGGTGCCCAGCTTGTTGAATTCCACCTAAGCACCACCCCTGTGGCGCCCAACCCAATTAAGTATCCATATAGGTCCCCCGTAGATAAACATTTATCCATCTAATCTCGCCAATTCAATTCGAAAATAATTTGGAACAACTCCAAATAGGACCAAGCTCTAAAAATGAATCAAACCCACCTAGGCGCCACCTATGGGCTTCCAGACTATGCAATTCAACCTGGGCGCCCAAAATATTTGCCAAACCCTAATTCGTCCAAAACCTAACTCATCCGCCTTAGGATGCATGGAACCTTCTATAAACAAGAGATATGAAACCCTAGCCCCCGAAACTCGTCCCAAGACCTCTATATAATGCCTCTTAACCTCATTTGCAAAGGGAGCTACAAAAAGAAGAGAAAAGAGAATAAGAGAGAAGGGTAGACACCATAAGAGAAAAACCTAGATCTAAAGGGGAAGAAGGGGAAAGAGAGAAGGAGGCTCTCATATCTTCAAGATCTAGAAGGAAAAGATCATCTAGATCCATGGATTTCCGCGAAAGCTCCGGTCTAGGAACTTGAAGAGCAAGATATAAATCGGCATTCCTAGATCTCTTCCATCCATACTTCATCATCATTCTTGATTAGAAACATGTAAATATCATAGATCTGCATTAGGTTTTCTATTTTCTTAATAAATCTAGCATTATTAATTCATCATCATGTTAGGAACACGCTTAGGTTCATGCAAGTAGTGTAGATCTGTATTAATTTCGTGATGCTGATTGCATAACTTAAACAAATCTCGCATCTGCATCATCATCCTCATCATTTAATTGAATAGGGTAGATTGCAAAGAGCTCTCGACAGACAGGCAGGGCACCACCCTCTGGGCACCTATCCTCTCTGAGATAGGTGGGTGCATTCGTCGTACTTTGCTGAAAACCCTAACTTAGCAGGGTAGGCATCACAGGGGTGACACCCAGGTGGACTTCTCCACTTTCGTGCGCGATTTTTGATCTTTTGCGTTCAATTTGCTTAGGAATTGCATAGCAATGATATATTTGGTTGTTTGATGTATTCTGAACTTCGAATTATCATTTATATCACATATCATATTGTAGGATCATTCGAATCATAAAGTGATAAAAAAAATTAAAAAAATCATAAAACATAAAATTACTTTTTCTCTTTCCTTACTCTCTAGTAAATTAGAGGACAAACCAAAAACAAATCAAAAGACATCAAGAATAATAAAAAATAATAAGTAGATAGTCTAGGTTATCAAATCTCACACTTAAGTAGGATAAACCCTAGGATTAATTAGGAATCAATTGAAACATAATGATTAATTAACTTAAAAACCACTGAATCATTAAGAATCCTAAAACAAATAATCTTTATTAATTTGAGCTGAGATTAGATCAAGGAATCACTAAAATTAACTAGGGAATCCAAACTGTTAGGATAGGCTCCTCCCCCTTGGAGCCTAGCTTGCTCATTCACTAAAAGCCTCCAACTAAAGATTAAATCTGATTAATTAAGAATCTAATCCCACACCAATTAATACAGTAAACACCTTTAATTCAAAAGACCTTAGAACCTTAATTAATTCGGATTAAAAATAACTAAGAACTTTAAAAACCCAAAGCCATAAAATAGATAGTATGGGCGCCACCCCCTGGGTGCCCAGCCTGGTGACCGAGCCATCTGGGCTGATTTTCACAGGGAAGTTCAGCTTCTGGAAAACTGACCTTGAGCTGACCAATATTGTTCTGTTAGCCGACTTGTGAATTCGGTTAGCCGAACAGGTGACCAAGAGGTGACCGAAGTCACTATCATGATTTTTCATCAGAAGTTAAGCTTCTGGAAAGCTGGCCGAAAGGTAGCTGAAATGTGTTCGGCTAGCCGAATTCAAGAATTAGGCTAGTCGAATAGGTGACTGAACTTAGAGAATTTGTCAGAAATTGCAAGGTTCTATAAAACTAACCGAATTATGGTTTGGTTAGCCGTCTTCCAGACTTTTGTTAATCGACAGGGTAACCGAACTTGGGAAAAATTTCAGATTGAGGTCTGATTTCTCTGAATAAAAGCCTATTGACTTAGGATATTGTTTTAAAGTTGTTAATGGTGTTTATACCTAACCTTCATAGGTGTTAACTAAGGATATCATTATGTAAAAATTACAAATAAAGTGGTGTTCGTCGAGAATAACACGTACATTAGATAACGAACGTTTCACCTAAATGACTAGTTTGGAAGTTTGAACTAAATTTGTTGAATTGATTTGAATCCTGAGTCTGGTACTACATAGTAGTTTATTTAGCTTGTTGTAGAGCTAAAATGAATTAATGAATGAAATAATGAACAATCCTACTGCAGTAGATGGACTGGGAGCGTTCCAAGTGCTCCGTGGTGATGCCAGTGATCTTTGATCCAGACACTGGTAGATCCCACAAATTATAGAAATAAAGGTTACTGAATGTAAACGCACTGACTGAATATTAAATGAATGAATGACTAGTATTTGTCTTTACAAATGCGGTGATCGCTTTCCTTTTGGAAGAAATTAATTTAAATGAATACTATTGTCGTTGCCATCTAGTAATTGTCATTACTTGACTCCAATGCACAGGTTACTATTATTGATTTGAATTGTTTAGAATTGTTAATGGATAAATTGAACATGTTTATTACATGTGTTAGCATGTACTATCATAGATCTGTGTATACTGTTGAGTTCATGAATTTGCACATTTACGCATCATTTTTTGGATGAATTCGGGGTTTAATTAGGTGAATTGCGTCATTTTTCATCTAATTCCATCATTTCATGCATTTTCACCTAGGAACCTGAATTTTCATACTTTTCATACATTATCTGCATTAACTTAGAATGTTTGTAAATTTTCTCCAAAGAGTCCCAGTTGGTGTAGAACTCTGTCCGGATGGGTCATGCTTTAATATGGGCTATTCAGTATTTGATGTGTTGAATTAGAATGTGCAGAAAATGAGAATTGCAGGCCTTTGTCACGGAACCCACTTTTTAGCACACATAGTCATCATGGGCACTGCATTACTGAATTGAAGCTTGAAAAGAAGTAAATTGAAAAATTCAGCACGTGGACCCCACACACAAGCCATGTGCAAATCAATCAAAGGAGGGGTCAACTCATCATGTCAGTTGAAGAGTCCTAACAATCGTAGAAGACTTCTCATAGGGCCGACTGTTCAAGCAGATGAAATGTCCCACATGGTAGGGTCCACAGTAGTTGTAGATTTAAAATTATTAATGGATATTTCAATGAGTACAATTCTGATTGGAAAAAAAGAAGAAGAGTTTGAATCATCTACATCTGATCTCCTTTCGAAAATGAAAGTTGTGTAGACATAGAATCCATTGCAAATCAAATTTCAAAAGTTAATCTCATTTTTCTCATGATAACTCATCTTCAAATGGCCATAACTTTCAATCCGAACGTCAGATCGATGAAATTTACCTACCGTTGGAAAGCTTATTCAGAGTAAATATCCGTGGAGCCCAAGAATGTGCAAATTAGAGTTAATGAAGATAAATCAAATCTGCAGCGAAGGTGTCCCAGATTCAATGTATCTGTAAGATAACCGGAGTTATAATAGGAACCAAAAGGAAGCATACGACACTCCTTCCCTTGGACGTCCACTATTATTCTCTCTCATCTTTCTCTTCTTTCCCTAATTAATAGAATTTAAAAGTTATTTTTGGATATTTTGGAGCCCTGTTTTAGAAATTAGGATTTTTAGAAGAGAGATTTCTGAGAGACTATTGTACAAGGAGATGTTATCAATGAAGTTATTTATGAAGTTCTTTTCAATGGGTGGTTAGATTACTGGATTGTAGCACACAGATGAAGCTAAGTAGATCTTTAATTTAATTTATGTAATTTTTCTATTACTTTCTTGTCTCTTTTAAATGCATTCTCTCTTAGAATAATAGATCTGTCTTCAGGCCTTAGGCATCATCTATTTTGATTTCGAATGATGATAGTTTTGATGATTTATACTTATTTTGATAGATTATGCTTAGGGCTGAGATCCTTTGATAGTTTATGATTAATTTGATTGGTAATGCTTATGATTTTTCATTCTTTTATGAGGTGAAGGAGGTCTTGGGTTGTGACCTTATCTTATTAAAATTGATTTTTGCGAAAAAAAAGTCCTTCGGATTCGAAACATTTATTTATTTCTTATCTGAGTTATTTTTTAGACAAAGAGTAGAGTAATTGCATGGTTGGATTGATTATCTTGCTTAGTAGATTCTGGATGCTCTGATCTGATTTATATATTTGATGACTTTGTTTTTTCTGATTTCTTCTAGTTTTTCTTGGATCTCAATTATTTATTAATCTTTGAGTTAAAAAAAATCAAATTTTAAATTTTAACTTAGTAATGCTCCCTGTGGGATCGACTTGTAATCGCCACTGTCTCAACAAGATAACTGTGCAATTGCAGTAATTTTAATGGATTGATTTAATTCACATCAAGTTTTTGGCGCCGTTGTCGGGGAGCCAAATCTGAGTTTTTGTTAAAAAATCTGAATTTTTTTATATTCATATGCATGCTCATATTTAGGTTGCATTAGTTGTTTAGTCATCTAATTTGCATTAGTAGTGTTCTTTGCTATTAGTATTAGTTAGTATTTCACTTTGCTAAGTCTTCTGACTTTTCTAATTTTTCGAATTTTTCTGATTTTTTTATAAATAATTGAATTTTTGGAATAAATAATTAATAAAAATAAAAAAACTTTTTTTGAAGGATTTCCTTTAATTCAGAATTTCAGTAAATAAAAACACATAAAAAAATATTTTAGATTGGTTAACTAATCTTGTTGGATTAGATTAAGATAGGTAAGGTAGAGTTTAAAATCTTTAGGACTAGGTTGTTTTGATTAATATGCTAACCTTTGAATTCTAAAATTAGGTAGTTAGAAATTTTAAAATTCTATCTCTTATGTTGTTTAGATTAATTAGAGTTTTTAAAATGTGAAATTTGAATTGGATAGGATTGGATTTCTTATAATTGAAAACTTTTTGAGAAATTTAACCATATCTGGACACTTGTTTGGATAATTTAGAATTTCTGATTTTTTTTTCTCTTGTAGATAGAATTTTTTATTTGTTTCAATTAGGATAAGATAGAATTTTGAGTTGGTTTGTTAACTTATGATTTACTAACAAGAGTTTCTTTTTGGATAGGTTACTTTGATAAGAGGAGAGTTACACAAAAATAAGAAACTGCGTGGATTTGCTCTAAGCAAACAAGTTGCTCTCAGAATTGCTAAAAACAAATTGCTTTTAGAATTGTAAAATTTTCCAAAAAAAGGTTAAGCTTACACAGTTAAGGATTAGCGTGGGCCCGCTATAAGAGTTTTTAAACTTTGCCCCTCGAATCTTTTACTTGCAAGTGGGGCTTGGCTGATTTTAATTTCAGCAAGTATGATTGTGTGATTGACTCATCAAGTAAACTGGACACTTAATTAAAGCCAATTGACCACAATAAGATAAGGACTGGATTTCGTCACTAGATCCTTATCCAATTAGGTTTAACCACCTTTCACATAGTAGCCTAACCATTAATTAAAATCAAGTAGAAACGAGACCATAAGACTCGAGCTCACTAGGTAGAAGACCACAAAAGGTTGCACCAATTGTGCTCTTTGGTCAAATTGATGTCTAAGTAAGTCCTATCTCTACCAAAAAGGGTGGCAGTCTCTGTTCTATGAGTTTGGTTCTTAAGCGGGACCCTTGCCAAGTACATTGTGACCCCACCACTCATCCTAGGGACTTACCTGGTCAATTTGGCTTCATAAGACTGGATTGGAGGTCTTAGTGCACTCTTCAAACTAGTTATGAGCTGTCTAGTGAGTTAGGCTAACCCTAAGATAATTTCTTGTGCTTGACTGCTTGTGTATCATCTAGTAAGACCAGCATATAGATTAGGCTTGCATTTCTTTAAGGTTGAACCCGATGCATGCGTTCTAGACCTGAGAGAGAGAAACTGTGGGTACGCAAGAGTAAAATGTTAGTTAGGATACAGCCTGAATTAGCCTTAACAATTGTCGGAAAGTCTTTAATCTTTGTAGAAATTGTTAGGATGGCTGATGGACCGCGCGTTCTGCTCGGTGCTACCGAGGTCGGCGAATGTGGGAGTCCGTTGAGTCCGACCCTTTCGCGCCCGGGGGGCAGGAGCGGGTATCAATATTTTTTTTGTGGGCGTGCCAAATTTTCTATTTTTACTTGGAATTGCAAGTGGTGATCCGAAGATCGACCTTCACAAGTAAAAAGAAAATCAACTTCTTTCAAGGTTTCCATTGCACATATATTTAAGAAAAGAGACATTTTTCTTGATTTGCCGTGAAAGGCATTTTTTTTTGTATTTATAGCCGATTTTGGCGTTTATAGCCGATTTACAATTCTTATCAATAATGAAAGATAAGAGTTGTGATTTTTGTCTCTTTAGAAAATACAAACTACAATGAAAAGCAAGAAAAGGAGGATCTAACTTCTCAGAAGATTGTGGGGGAACCGTTCAGATTGACGGTCGCAAGCCATATGTGGACTTCGCCATCATCCATGCATATGAGAATAGAGGATTGCTCTTAATTCACTTGGCTTGGCTATAACTCAGATTTTTAGAGGACAAAGACCAAATGGAGGTCCTATGTCTAATAAAATGCCTAAGTAGATGGACTGAAAAGTCATGTCTATGCCATTGGAGGCAGAAGGAGAAGGCAAGGACCTTGGGGGGGGGGGGGGTACCCCCCCAAGGGACTTTGTCACCTTGTAGCGGTGGCCGGTGCAGAACTTTTGCAGAGTTTTCTCTCTTTCTTTCTCTGGACTTTTTGTGCTTTTTTTTAATTTGGGATCTATTTGATTTTTCCGATCTCTGGTGATTTTTCTGATTTGGAATTCTTTGGAATGCTCTCCTATTTATAGGCTCTTGATAGCCATTTAGGAGGGTTTATGGGCTTTTATTGTCATTAAGCCGCATAATGGGACGAGTTACAGGGTTTAATTCCTTTATTTTGTAACTCCTTTTTCTTGCATTCTGATTGGCCGGAGGAGATTGAGGGCATTTAATCGCCTTTAATCGCCATGATGGGAAAAGTTTCATGGGTTAAATGCCATGAATCAATCGACTTGTAACTCCTGGATGCTTGCTTCTGATTGGGCCGTCCAAAGAAATGAATTAATGACTGCAATAAAGGTAGTCAATTAATTGCATTAAGTGGTCGCCGAGCAGTTGAAGAGTCGCGGGCCGTGCCGCATCTTTTGGGATTTTTCTGGCGATGATCATCGATGGATCTTGATGTATATCGACATTGGATAACCATGTAACTTCAGGTATTGGTTGCCAACAGCGGGTCAGTGCCATCTGCCTTGTCGATTTCTCGATCAGTCGGGTAGAAAGCACACTTTTTTGGTTGACCGGTTGGCGATCAATGTTGATTTTGATACTCTTGATGATTGACCCGTGATTTTGACGGATGTCAAAGGATTTGGTGTCTCAAAAGTTTGAATTTTGGAAAATCCCAGGAGTTACAAGCTTCGAATTACGAAAAAATGACGAAAAGCGGGCTTTCCGGGGCGAATCCCGGTGATTCCGAGCTCCATGGTCGCCGGCGACCCTGGGGGCATTTCCCCACTTTTGTCCCATTTTGCGGCCGTTTTTGATGTTTTTCGATTCTTTTTTCTTCTGTAGTTTTTTCTTGACATTTTTTTATCATTTATTGGACTGATTTCCCTAAAGAAAACTTGATGAGAATCCTCGTATTTTGGAGTGCAAAGTTTCCAATTTTCCGGAAAGCCGAAGACTTTGTCGCGTAGCTGCCGTTTTTTCCGTCAGAAGCTGAAACTGGGCCAAACGATGTCGAAATGACCTGAAATTTGGGGTGAAGCCTCCTGAGCAATAAATAAGACCAACCATGGGGTTTTGTTTGAGTTTTAAAGCCGTTTGGGATCCTGTCGCTAGTAGACTTATTTTTATCGCGATGAAGATGTCGCGCTTTGATGCGCTGTCAACCGATGTCCGATTGACCTGAAATTTGACAGAGAACCTATTGGAGTCATTTTAAGATGATCCATAGGCTCTGTCTTGGAAACCATGGTCCCAGGGAGCTTCACTGTCGAGAGGCCTGATTTGGCTTCCGAGCGTCAAAGTCTGGTCAAATGTTGTCGAAATGACCTGAAACTTGACGTGTAGCCCTTTGTAAGCATTTTGAAGCCGTCCATGTGATCTGTTTGACGAGTGATGGCCTCGGTGGTTCCCGCCGCTGAAAGGCTTGATTTAGCTGTTTGAGGGTTGATGTAGGGTCAAACGTTGTCGGTTTGACTTGGAACTTGACGTGGAGCCTTTTGGATGTATTTTGAGACCATCCACAGGCTCTGATCGAAGATTTGGTGTCTCTGATGCTTTCTCCGCCGGGAGATCCTTTTTGCTGCTGGAGAAGCAAGTTAGACCAAATGATTTGAAATGGCTCGAAACTTTTTGTGTACTCCTATTTTGGTTGTCTTGACGGATCTTGCAGTTTTTGTTTGATTCTGACAATATTTGATTTTTTGGAAGTAGCATTGCCTATTTATGGCAGGCTGCGACTTCATGTAGCGTTTTGGATCTTGAAGAAGTAAAGTGACATTTTTGGTGTCAACATTGGCTGATCAAGCGGACCCACCCATGAAGGATTACATGTACCCCACCAGGACAACTCAACCATCCTGCATCACCCTGCCTCAAACTAATGCCACATTTGAGCTAAAATCCGGCGTGATCCAGATGCTCCCAGCACTCCGTGGGCTAGACCAGGAAAACCCATATCAACATGTTAGGGAATTTGAGGACATTTGTAGTACCATGAGAATCAATCACATGACTGAGGAGGCCTTAAACTTAGATTATTTCCCTTTTTCTTAAAAGAAAAGGCTAAAGCTAGGCTTTATGCCTTACAGGCCGGGTCGAAGAATTTTAAAAAACTTCTACTCCAAGCAGAAAACTGTTTCAATTAGGCAGGCCATCAATGGATTCCATCAAATGGATGGGGAGACACTTTATAATTATTTGGAATGGTTCAAGAACCTCTTAATCCAGTGTCCCCGCCATGGATTTGAAAAAATCCGATTAGTCCAAATTGTGTATGAGGGTATGGATTAACCAACCAAACAAATGATGGAATCTTTCTATAGTGGGAAATTTACACAGAAAAAAGTGGAAGAAGGTTGGACATTTTTGGAAGATACTACTGAAAACACACTGTAGTGGGCCTCTGTCAAGAAGGAACCCACCAAACCCACCATTCCTGAAAAAGGGAGGATGTTCAAGGTTGAACCCAAAATTGAGGTAAAGGCCAAAATGGCCATACTGGTGAGTTAGTTATGGAGTTTTTTTTCAATGGCTGGCTAGATTACTGGATTGGAGCACACAGATGAAGCTAAGTAGATCTTTAATTTATTCTATGTAATTTTTCTTTTACTTTCTTATCTAATGTAGTAATAACTTGGTGAAGTCCGAGGTCGATCCACATGGAGTAATTAATTGCGTAAAACCTGTCCTATTGGAAAACTAGTACTAACCTAATAAAATCTATATAAATAAATATCTACGCAACTGAAATTGATATTTAATTAAAATCCAAATTAAAAATTACAATCCCAAATAAGAATCCTAATCAAAGAATGTTACAGTGAAAAACAAAGTTCGGTATTCTTTTTATCTTTTAGAAAATAGTGAACCTTCATTTTACTTCCTTCCAAAAAATTCTAAAATTCAAGATTTCTAGACATCTTCAAATGGTCAAGTTATTTTGAAAACCACTTTTTTTTTTGTTTTTTTTTAATTTTTGAAAAGACTACGCAAAATGAAAAAAATTTGTCTAAAATTGGACAAGTGTGCTTGCTCCCACCCCCAACCTAACCTAGACAGCGTCCTCGATGTCATACAAGAAATGCGAAATGGAATTTAACATGAGGTAAAAATGTAAAAGGAGGAAAGGGGAAGAAAACACCTGGACTAATGAAGCTTTCGCGTAGAAAACTTGTCCAATGTGAGACAAAGAACACAAAAAAATAAGCAGGAGAAAGATTTATGCATAATGTACAAAGGTATGGGCCACTGTCAGATCCAGTGCCCATCCATCCTGATAGACATGATCGATCAGAGGAATTTCAGTGTCCTCTGGTGGAACAATCACCAAGAATGGTTTTAAACGCTGTCCATTAGCTTTAAAAGAGGTACCATTTGATGGATCAACGAGGGTCACTGCCCCATATGGAAATACTTCTTGAACAATGTAGGGGCCTGTCCAACGAGATCTTAACTTTCCAGGGAAAAGATGAAGTCGAGAATTGTACAAGAGGACTTTTTAAGACGGATGGAATGACTTCCTTAATATCCGTTTATCATGAAAGGCCTTAGTCCTATCTTTGTAAATTCTTGAGTTCATATAAGCCTCATTTCTCAATTCTTCTAATTCATTTAGACCAAGGGCTCTTTTCTCCCCAGCCTTGTCTAAGTCAAAATTCAGTTGTTTTATAGCCCAAATGCTACTCAGCCCAATTTCAACCAAATGCCAAATCAAATTGGGGGCACTTCTGATACATATGCTCAAAACACACAGCAAATGGTACCCCCCACAACTCAAAAGACACCTTGGGATGAACTTGTGGCTAAGTTTATGGTGAACCAAGAGTCCATCATTAAGAAACATGATCGGAACTTTGAGAATTTACAGAACACCATGCCGAACCTCAGTAAATTGATTGAATCATAAAATAAGTGGGCTTTTCCAGCCCAACCGCAACCCAATCCAAAAGGGCAATATGAGGTTCATCACGATGGTCCGTCAAATTCAAAGGAGTAGGTTCAAGCTGTTACTACTCTACGTAGTGGTAAAGAGATTGAAAAGCCTGATCTGAAAAAAGATAAACAATATGCATCCTCAGATTAGGAAGGGAAAGAAAATGAAGTCCCTCTTATCAAGGAGAAAAGTCCAGTTCCTCCGGGATTCAAGCCCTTACCGCCTTTTCCCAACCGATTAGCTCCTCCCAAGCCATCTATACAGAACTAGGAAATCTTGGATGTGCTTAAAGAGGTCAAAATTAACATCCCGTTGTTAGACGTAATCAAACAAGTCCCATCTTACACAAAGTTTCTTAAGGATTTGTGCACGTTGAAGCGTAAGATATATGTACAAAGAAAGCGTTTCTCACTTAGCAAGCTAGTGCAATTCTACATCACGACACTCCCCCTAAAATCAAAGACCCAGGATGCCCCACAATTTCGTGCATTATTGGAAATTATCAAATTGAACAAGCATTGCTTGATCTTGGGGCGAGTGTCAACTTACTACCTTACTCGGTCTATGTAAAATTGGGATTTCGAAATTGATATGGGATTCAACACAAAAATATATGCTCAACATGCACCTTTGAAAGGTGGCCGGTGCATTGCATAGCCCAAAGGGCATATATCTATAAGCAAAAGTGCCAGACGGACAGGTGAAGGTGGTCTTTTCCTGGTCCTCGGGTGCAATTGGAATTTGATTGTAATCGGAATAACCATCAAGAAAACAATAATAAACGTGACCGGCTAGCCTTTCGAGCATTTGTTCCATGAATGGGAGGGGAAAATGATCTTTTCGAGTACTTGAGTTCAACTTCTTATAATCAATGCATACCCTCCATCCAGTCTGTATCCGAGTGGGTACCAATTCATTACCCTCATTTTGAACCACTGTTATTCCAAACTTCTTTGGTACCACGTGAACTGGGCTCACTCATGCACTATCAGATATGGGATTAAGCACCCCTACATCAAGTAATTTTAAGACTTCCGACCTATCCACTTCCTTCATTGCAGGGTTAAGTCGCCTCTTTGGTTCACAAGAAGTTTTTGCATTTTCTTCCAAATGATTCTATGTTGGACCAGAGATGGGCTTATTCCTTTAATATTTGCGATGGACCACCCTATGGCTTCCTTGTGTTCATCCAAAATCTTCACAACTTTTTCCTCTTTGATAGGGTCCAAGTTTGAAGTTATAATCACTGGAAGGGTTTTTAACGGGCCTAACAACACATATTTCAAGGTATCCGCCAACTACTTGAGTTCTAAGTTAGGGGACTCTACAATCGATGGGATAGGTGGGGAAGCAGATGGAGTCAGAATGTCATGCTTCGGTTGCCAACTGGAACAGTCCATGGATGGGGTGGAGTCTAACAGTGCATTGACTTCCTTAATATGTCCTTCTACATCAAAATCACTTTCAAAGTGGGCAAGACAAGCCTCTAGTGGATCTTCAAGTTTCAAAAGGGGTAAGTGATTTTCCACCAATTCATGAATGTAACTAACTTCAAAAAACCCCATCATCCTCACCAAGAGGTTGCTCACTCACATTAAATTATTGAACCATCGTGTTCACATGTGTTATTGATGACATTACAGGCCCAGTTGCCCGTTGCCGGTCCTACAGAGGCCGCGCCGCCTGCAGAGGAGCCAGTCAAACTCCTCTAGGAGGATTGATTGAATGGACTGATGGACACTCGTTTCGTTCGGCGCTACCAAGGTCGGCAGACGTGGGAGTCCATTTTGGTCCAACCCCTTTGCGCTGAGGGCGAAAGAAAGCATCAACATTTTTTTTGGGTGGGTGTGCCAGGTTTTCTATTTCACTTGGAATTGCAAGTGGTGATCCGGAGATTGACCTTCGCAAGTAAAAAGGAAATCAACTTCTTTCGAGTTTTCATTGCACATATATTTAAGAAAATAGACATGTTTTTGAAATGCCGTGAAAGGTGATTTTATTTGTTTTGCTGTGAAAGGCAATTTTTGGCATTTATAATCGATTTTTCACATTTATAGCCGATTTATAATTCTTATCAACAATATAAGACAAGAGTTGTGATTTTTTTGTCTCTTTTAGAAAAACACAAACTATAATGAAAAACAAGAAAAGGAGGATCTAACTTCTCAAGAGATTGTGGGGGACTCATTTAGAATGACGGTTGCAAGCCATGTGTGGACTTTGCCATCATCCATGCAGATGAGAACAGAGGATGCTCTTGATTCGCTTGGCTTGGCTATAACCTCGGATTTTTAGAGGACAAAGACCAAGAGGAGGTCCTATGTCTAATAAAAAGCGAAGTAGATGGGCTGAAAAGCCACGGCCAAGCCATTGGAAGCAGAAGGAGAAGGCAAGGACCTTGGAGGGGAGTGCCCCCTAAGGGACTTTTGTCACCTTGTAGCAGTGGTCAGTGCAGAACTGCAGCAGAGTTTTCTCTCTTTTTCTAATCTGATCTCTAGTTTTTTCTAGATATTTTCTGATATGGATTTCTTTGGAATGCTCTCCTATTTATAGGACTTTGTAGCCATTTCGGAGGGTTTATGGTCTTTAAGGCCACATAATGGGAGGAGTTACAAGATTTTTTTCTATATTTTGTAACTCCTTTTTATTGGTTTCTGATTGGCCGGAGGAGAATTAAGGCTTTTAATTCCCTTTAATCACCATGATGGGAGGAGTTTCATGGCTTTAAGTTCCATGAATCTTTGATTTGTAACTCCTTTTCCCTTGATTATGATTGGGCCATCCAAAGTAATGAGTTAATGACCGCAATAAATTGCCATAAACGGGTCAATTAACAACATTAAGTGGTCACCAAGTCGATCAAAGAGTCGCGGGTCGTGCCGCGTCTTTTGGGAATCTTCTTGCGATGATCATTGATGGATCTTCATGCTGATCGACATTGGATGACCATGTAAGTTCAGACATTGATTGCTAACAGCAGGCTGGTGCCACCTGTCTTGTCGATTTCTCAATCGGTCGGACAGAAAGTGCACTTCCTTGGTTCAACGATCGGTGAAGTTCAAGCAATCAATGATGATTTGATACCGTCGAAGACAGATTCGTGATGTTGACGAAGATCGATGGATTTGGTACCTCAAAAGTCAGAATTTTGGAAAACCACAAGGGTCGGAAATCGAAACGTGGAAAGGGGTCGAAAAATGCCCTTTCGGCGGAAATTCGGCGACTTGGATTTCCAGGTTTGCCGGCGACCATGCACCCAGGGTCGCCGGCGACCATGGGCCATGGTCGCGGCGACGATAGGGGGTTTTTCCTATTTTGGTCGCCATTTTTTGGCCTTTCTTCCGTCTTTTCCGTTAATTTTTTTCTTCGATATTTTTCATGACATTTTTGTGTATTTATTGGCCTAATTTCCCTGTAGAAAACTTGAAAAGAATCCTTGCAATTTGGAGAGCAAAGTTTCCAATTTTCCGGGACATCCGAAGACTTTGTCGCGCAGAGCTGCCGATTTTCCGTCAAAAGCCAAAACTGCGTCAAATGATGTCGGAATGACCTGAAATTTGAGGTGAAGCCTCCTGAGCAATAAATAAGACCAACCATAGGCTTTCATTTGAGTTTTGAAGCCGTGTCGGGTCCTATCGCCATTAGACTTGATTCTGTCGTGAGGAAGAAGTCTCGCTTTGATGTGTGGTCAACCGATGTCCGATTGACTTGAAATTTGATAGGGAGCCTATTGGAGTTATTTTGAGATGATCCAGTAGCTCTGATTTGGAAACCATGGTCCCGGGGAGCTTCGCTGCCGAGAGGCCCGATTTGGCTTCCGAGAGTCAAAGTCTTGTCAAATGTTGTCGAAATGACCTGAAACTTGACCTATAGTCCTTTGTAAGCATTTTGAAGCCGGCCATGTGCTTTGTCTGATGAGTTATGGCCTCGATGGTTCTTGCCGCTGAGAGGCTTGATTCTACTGTTCGAGGGTTGATGTAGGGTGAAACGTTGTCGGTTTGACTCAGAACTTGACGTGGAGCCTTTTCGATGTATTTCTAAACCATCCG
Organism: Litsea cubeba; assembly: GCA_012931725.1. Classification (NCBI taxonomy): domain Eukaryota; kingdom Viridiplantae; phylum Streptophyta; class Magnoliopsida; order Laurales; family Lauraceae; genus Litsea; species Litsea cubeba. Next base: position 50,071,249 of record CM022948.1, on the reverse strand, counting down.
CAGGCTCTGATCGGAGATTTGATGTCTTCGATGCTGTCGCTGCCGGGAGCTCCTGTTAGCTTGTGGAGGAGTGAAGTTAGGCCAAATGATTTTGAAATGGCCCGAAACTTCATGTGTACTCCTCTCTTGGCTGTCTTGAAGGATCCTGCAGTTTTTGTTTGATTGTGGCAAGATTTGATTTTTTGGAAGTAGCATTGCCCATTTATGGTAGGCTGTGGCTTCGCGTAGCTTTCTTGAGGTTGAAGAAGCAAAGTGACATTTTTGGTGTCAACAGATGCCCCCTCGAGGTATAGCAATGAGTTGCTTAACTTTTGTAGTCGATGTGCCTCGAAAAGAACCTTAAAGGAGAGTCTCTGACTTGAGCAAGAGTCCTTGATCAGTCTTTATTTTTGTACAGTAACAATTTGAGCTTCCAAGGGAATTTTATGGTAGTGAAAGGGATCACGTACCATCTAAAGGAAAAGTTTTGAAATGACATGAGGGATTTGGATTTGGGTTTTTGTTTTCGACCTTGTGACCTAACAAGCTGTATGTGGTAGGTTATGGGGTCAGGTTTGGTTTGACCTTGTGACCCAACAGCTGTATGTGGCAAGTTGGGGGGTCGGTTTTGGTTTTGATCTTGTGACCTAACGAGCTGTATCTGACAAGTTAGGGGATCAGGATTTGGTTTTTGATTTTTGGCCTGTGACCTAACAAGTTGTATGTGGCAGGTTAGGGGACTAGATTTGGTTTTTGTGAAATGTCAATTTCAAGGTTTTAGCTTAATTCGGTTCATGAGGTTGGATGGTTTAGGTTTTGGAAACCCATGAGGCTTAGATTTTTTTTTGTATGATCCAATCAACTCAAAAAGAGGCATGGAACCATTTTTGTATAGTCTTGGTAAGAGGGATTTTTCTTTGACTAAAAGCCTCTTTTAGTGCCTAGGTGGTCAAACCTGGCTCTTGTGGGCTAACCCATGGGACCCTAAGCTTTTTGGATGGCTTAGATCTCATGTGGTGTCATTTTTGTAAAGAATATCTAAAAATATTTCCTTTGGATAGCAAAATATCTAAGAATATATTCACCTGGAGAGAATCTCTCATGTTCCTTTTATTTTGGGAGAGAATATCTCAAAGTAACTTTTTTTTTGGAGAGAATATCTCAAGTCTCCTCACTTTTGGGAGAAAATCTTTCTAATTGCTTTCTTTTGGGAGAGAATCCCTCAAAGTATCTTTCTTTTGGGAAAGAAACTTCCTAATTTCTTTCTTTTGGTAAGGTTGCTAATTTGTAGCACTTACCTCCTTTCTTTTCTCATTGTTTCCTTCTTTGGTTTGCTCTCTTCTATAAAAGAAAGGGGAGATTGGATCTCTTGCTCTTATTGCTTTCTTTTGCCAAAATCTCAAGAGGGCTTCAAGACCAAGAGTTCTTCAAGAATCTTCAAGCTTTTCTTCTTCTTCTCCATCAATGGCTTCAGGTAAGTCTACTTTTTCAAGAAAACTCCATGTAGAAAATAGGATGATTAAAAAAGAGTTCTTTTTTTTTTTTTACAAGTGTTTCTTCCCTTATTTTTTTTCTTTCACATGTTTTTCTTCTTTTTTTTTCTCGTGCTTTTTTTTTTGACATGTTTTTTTTGTAGGCCATCCCATTTTTTGTCTTTTCTCTTTCCCCTTTTTTTTTAGAAAGTTTCTTTTTTTTTGTCTTTCTCTTTCCTTTTTTTTTTTGAGAAAGTTTCATTTTTCTATTTTTTTTGCTCATCATGATAATGCCTTTTTTAGCACATCAAGACGTTCATGCATTTTTGTAAATTGAATTGGGAGCATGATGTGATAGCATACCTGAAAATCTTTGCAAATTTTTGGAATTTGGAGCTCGGAGAGGCCTTCCTGATTTGTGGAGATTTTTGAGGTTTTGAAAATTTGTAGTTTTGGAGCTCGCAGCGATGTTGAGCTCATCTTCAAGCTTTCTATTTCTTTCAGGGGTATTTCCCTTTTCTTCGGAATTGCCCCGAAATCATGCCAAAATTTTGCCAGATTTTTTTAACGAAATTCTGTCTTTTTGATGATGATCTTTTTTTTTTCCAACCTTTGCAGGTGGTTCCTCCAGAATGAACAAGGGTAAAGCTCCTGCTACACGCGTACCTCATCGATTCGCCAGATCTTCCAGTGCGGCCGTTTAGCAGGCCTGGGAAGAAGGTCCAGTAGGTTGAAAAAAACTGGAAGAGTGCGACTCCCTCGACGAGAAGAGATGAGGCAGCGACTGATCACTTCAAGAGTGAGGAGTTTTATAAGATCATGGGTAAGCACACCGTCCTTGGGTTATGGACGATCAAAGGGTGTTTTGCACAAGCCTACATTTTTCCTTGGTTGATGCATCCCGAACGACATGACATACCAGAGACTATGTTTTCAGTTATCTTACACAGCTGATTGGTGAGGAGAGTACTGTTGGTACCACAATCGACGTTTGATCGTACTATCTTGATCAGGAATCTTTCTCCCACGTGCTCTAAGAGGGAAGATCCTCCAAGCTAGGTGAAAAGGACCAACATGATCAAGACCGGGGTTTTTGTTGGCGATCCTTCTGGATATGCGAAGAAGTCGCCTGCCCTTTTGGACTTGTTGATGCCGGCTAGTGGCTACCAGGGTTCTGATGGCAACAATTGGGTGAAGCCTTTTCAACTTCGTGGCCGTTTCAAGTGCAGACTCTGATTAGAAGTCGTGGACCGATCGTGTCCTATATGATTTGGTGGCGCTGTTTTGAAAGAAGCCGGGATTTTCGATGCGGTCCGCGCCTTTAGGGAGACCTTGATCTTTTCCGACGAGGCCTTCATGGCTATGCCGTAGTCATTCCTTCCACAAACTAACACCTTCGTTGTCACGAATTGTGAAATTGTTTTTTCTTTGAAGGAGCTGAGCGCATTACTGGGTTTGCCTATCCTTGGTAAATCCTACGAGGAGTTCATGCCAATCGACAGCGTCCTTGAGGAGCGGTCAGAGGAGTTCAGGCTCCTGTACTTTCCGCTTGTCACCTTTTATGATTTTTCGAAAGAGAAGGAGGGCTCAAAAGTCAGATCTAGCAGTTGGAAGAGTTTTAGCTCTTTGTTTCCCAATTTTTTTGACATAGGGAATCTTCTGATAACGTGACTCTGGAAGACAGGGCTAAGAATCCGGGTTCGAAGAAGACTTCGGCCATACAAGAATAGTTGAGGGGATTCTTCGCAAGTACAGACGCCATTTGCTCTGACATTGTACTGCGGAGAGATCTCGCTGTTTACCTCACTTTTTGTCTAGGTGAGGCTGTTTTTGCTAGAGGAGATGGAATGCACATCATGCTGCATTGTATTTTTTCTGGCTTGTCGATGGCGTTTGGAGAGCGGCTTGTTTTGATACCAGCTCTTACTCATACTTATGTATCGAACTGCAGGCTGCTGCTTTCTTGGTTCGGCTTGGGCTCCCTATGAACAGGGTATTTTCAGCTCACATCTTTTATTCGTGGTATGTGTACCACTGTTGTAAGACCCCGACCCGAGAGACCTCGATTAGATTTAATAAAGTTGTGCTTTAGCTTTAAGTGTGTTTAGTGGTTTTTGGTTAAGTTTGGGATTAGAATAGCTTTGGGGAATTTTGAGAGCCTTTTTGATTTGTGGGACCCTTTGGAGATTCTTGCTACGAATTTGCGTGAGCTTGGGTTTTATTCATGATTTTCTAAATTGTGTTTTAATCCCATTTGACTTATCTTGTTAATCCCTACAACTTTCGTGTTGACATCGTTTTCATTTGAGAACCCTAAACCCGACTTTTCACAATTTGAGGGCAAAACAATCTTTTTACCCAAAATCTGGACACTAATTTCAATGTCACCAAAACTTGCAAAATATATACTTTTTGGAAACTAGAAATTTCGTCGAGCAACTTTGCCTTCTTCGTCGAATTCATTTGAAGCCCGAAAGCCATGTTTTAGCTCGGCAAGTCTTTTAAGTTGTGGGCCCCATCCCCACTCGCTATATAAGGAGAGCCCTCTTCTCCATTTTCCTTTCCTTGCTCATTTTCCATTGAAGAAGAAGAAACTCAAGTCCTAGGGTTTCTCCCTTGTCCCTCTTGCTCCCTTCCTCATCTATCACCACTAAACTCTTGTCAATCAAGGAATGGACTCCATGATCATCTTCCTCACCTCAAGAAACTTCCTATTGGTACCATTTGTGAAGGAATTCATCACCATTAGAGCCCCTTTGAGCCCTCTCTACCTATTTGAAGCACTTCCAAGTAAGTGATCCTTCCAATCTTCTAGATTCATGTTCTCTTAGCTGTAGAGAGACTTAATCTTGGTTATTGCAAACTTCTCTTTCTGTTGTTTGGTTTTGATGATTTTAGGGTTTGTATTTGGGGGTTTTGTGTAGGTTGGGTGTGTTAGCTTGGAGAGGTGATTTGTGGCTTGATTTTCTTAGCATTGGACCTAAGGCAAGTGGATGAATGGGTTGATTTCATTATTTCTTGCTTATGAAGATTAGGACTCTTATTAATTGCTTTCACCTAATTTGTCTTTATGAGTTTTAACGATTTTGGGAAATATGCATATTGATATGCTAATCTCTATCAATTGTTTTCTTGAAAACATATGCATTATTGTCTTGTTAAAAGATCATTTATGATCATTTATGGACTCTCTTTAATGGAGTTAGCCTTGCATTGAATGAAGTGGAAGTGACTGAGAAGTTAATGTTTGAGGGAGTAGTTGTTGGAGGAGTGAATGATGAATTGAATGGGGTTTAAATGAGGCTTTGAGACCCTCAAATGTATGTATAAAAGGATGCCCAAAAGAGGATGGACGGAGGAGAAGAAGAAGAGCCGAATTGTACATAGAAAATAGGTTTCTGGACAGTTCGCTCAAGGGACCTTTGACACATCGCTCGAGCGAACCCGTCATAGAACCATGTTGGCTCGAGCCAACCTTCGGATCGCTTGAGCCAACCTGATCCGAGCATGTCCGCTCAAGCGAACCCCAAACAGAGAGCAGTTCGCCCGAGCGAACTACCTATCATGCCCGGGTCAATACTTGAATACTTGAAACATTGTTGTTAGGCTTGGGGAGGTATTGTTTGGAGCCCCAATGCAATATAAGGACTCGTAGGGCGCCATATGAAGTCCGAAGGAAGGAGAAACCCCATTATGGAGATTCATTAAGGATTTTCTATGTTGGTCAATGTGTATAAGGATCCGGAATGTCCCTAATTCTTAAAGAGTACCAATTTATATCATAACAGACAAACGGAACCCTATTCACATTGGCCCAATCTAGAAACCTAAATGCCTAGCCCAGAAATGTATGAGGGTCCACTCGTATTTGATTTCTAACTAAACTTTTACTGATGGAATATTTCAAACCCACGATATGTGATTATACTTGTCCCGAGAGCATTGTTTTAGTATATTGCCGATCCGTTTAGACCCGTCCTGATACTAATGTGTTTTGTACCTATGGGTACCCCGCCCCGTTATGTGTATTCAATTATTTCGATTTTTCGCATGTTACCTATGAATCGGCACCACTAAGCTTGGATAACCTTATCGGTCTGATCCACCAGTTTGGAAATCCCCCTTTTTGTTATACCAGCTGTAGCATGGTTCCCGCCTCGCCCCGATATACCCGGTTCGCTACCGTGGTTCCGCAGAGTATTATATGTATTTATTGTATAAAATCGTTGACTCTCCTCACCTCGCGTGACTGAGGTCAATGTCGTTGATTCTCCTCACCTTGTGTGACTGAGGTCAATGTCCCGATGTGCTCTCATCACTTTTGTAAGAGAGGATTTAGCTTTGTGTGGTTGCCATCTTGTTAGTTTCCGAATCTTTGTTACCTTACATGTTTTATTGCATATGTACCTCTTTTAAATAATGTATTCTTCTTTTATGAAATTCATTATTTATCCTGGTTCCATTATATTTCTAAAGGCATCATTGTTTTAAATAATTGTTATATCTTTTCACCCACCTGCCAGACCGTCGTGTTTGATCCATTTACTTTGGTACTCAGGTCCCGACCCCATTGCCATTGAGGAGGAGCCTGAGGAGGCGGTTGGTGAACCGCAACGAGTAATCGAGTGGCAAGCGGTTGATGTCATGTAGACATTTGATCTAGCTTTGAGGATGACACTTTTGGGTTATGATCAATATCTTTCGGGTTTATTTTATTTGGATGCACTGGCCTTTGTTGGCCTTTATTTGGAAAAATCTATAGAACTGATCTTCTGTATAAACATTAACTTTACCTTTGGGAATTATGCTAATGATCATTGCTCATTCTGATATCTAGTCATATTTATTATTAATCAATCTTGCCTAAATCATAGAATGGTACTAATATGATTTACTACACGCTTCCGCATATCTCGAATGTGAATTTGATATGTCTATGTGTAAATGAATGGGATGTGCAATCCTCACCGCGGAACCCTATGGGAAATCACGTGCACGGATAAATGTATTTCATAATTTCGTGTGTGGATTAGCCAACCAAGAGATGCACGTGGCGAGGCATCATCAGTCCGATCCCGGATTTGGTTCCTTAACCCGGTCCGGGGTCACGACAACTGTCCTGGCTTCCACCGGCTCAGGATGATGATCCTCTCATGATTCAGTTGGCTAAGGGTAAAGCCGTATTCGAATCTCTTTTGTTTGCCCGCATGAGGATCCGACGGTTTAGGGATGTTGAGATGGGGCAATCTTTAGTGAAGCTTTCTCCGAAGTTGTGGAAGAAAGCTTTTGATTTTCGTGCCTCCTGAGACTCTATCAGGGCAGGGTCGGGAAGGCAATACTCCTTGACAAATGTAGAAAGGAGTGGTTTTTTAGCATACGTGTCGGCACAATGGTGTACAGTAGAAATCTTTTTATTGATATCCAGCCATATGTACCTTCTCACTTTACACTGCAGTTGGGCTTTCTCAACCATTGTTAGAGCACCTTCGAGTATGGTGAAGTGCTTTGGAGGTTTGCAGGACGGCAGAAATGCATGGACTTTTTATAGTGCTGAAGACACTACTGCCATGATTTCTTATCCTGAGTTGTCGACTTTCCGGAGTGTTGGCTTCATGAAGTAGTTCATGGATAGCTTTTTGGCATACCGGGGACTTTCCAAGAGGGTGCTTGATGTAAAGCTGTCTTCTGGAAAAGTCATTGGGAAGTTGGATGGCGTCCAGTGAGAGGAAGTTTTGGCCTTCCTTTCTGGAGAGAAGCATAAGATAGGCTTTCTCGGTGACCAGCATGTCATTCGTTCTGAAGCTGTCCAGGAAGTACCTGATGAGGCCTTAAAGTAGCTAGAATAGGAGGTAGCTGAGCTTGACGCTTGGATGCAAGCGGCACAGCACACCATCCAGTGAAGAGTCAATTGGGAAACCTGACTTTGACAGCGGGGCAGGTTCTTCTAGAAAATGAGCCCGCAGGACAAGAGGAAGAGGGGTCAACGTCGCGAGGGACGGGATGAAGACTCTCCTGACTTGGAAATCCCTCTTACCATTAATTAATGAGGAGGTGCCAGGGGATGTTGACGAGCCTTCGGAAAAGAGGAGCCAAGAAGAAAAGACAATCAGTGAAGGTATGATTCTTCCTCTTTCTCTTTCCGTTTCTTTCATGGAATCTTTCATGCTCTGATTTGCTTTCTCCCCCTGCTGCTTTTTTTTCTTAGTAGAGGATGAAGACTTGGTGATGCCTGAGGTTCCAACCGATGAGGTGATGACGGATCCGGTTGCGGCACCTGAAGAAGAACCGAGGGACTCTGGTAGGGTTGTAAATGGGTCCCTGATTATCCGATTACCTGAAGGTTCCAACCCATTAGGTTCCGGGTCTGGGTCCTTATCTTGGTCCCGATAAGTAAGTGGTTCCGATTTCGGATCCTTTTTTTAGAACCATTACCTAAACGGGTCCGGTTTCGAATCCACAGTGGCTCAGACCCGTGGACCCTAGACTCGACCCAATACTCTCACTTAAATAATTTATTATCTATATATTACATGGGAACCCCTCATTCTAACCTTCTAACCTAATCTTCCGTCCCCAAACCACAGACAAAATGTTACATTTGCTTTGTAGGTGATCCAATTGAATTACGAAAAAGCATAATTAACTTTTTTTAATGGAAAAATACAAGTATTAGGGTCCAGACCCAGAACCATACCCGGAACCGGATCCAGACCCACCTCACATACGGTTCCGGTTCCGGTTCCCATGAATATTATAGGTTCCGGTTCCAGAACCAGTTTTCTGGTTCCGAACCGGGTCCGGTTCCCCCCCTTAGAAAACGGTTCCAGTTCTGATTTCACTCTGGTCCCGGATCGGAACCGACCCGTTCACAACCCTAGACTCTGGAGTGACTCAAGAATCTTCAAATGGTATAACTTATTTTTTTTTCTTTTGTCTGTGACTTGGTTTGCTAACATTTTTCTTGTCAGCTGACTTGCCACAGGATTCCGATGACTTTGAACCATCAATGGACGTAAATGTTGACGATGCTTATGATGAATTCATGGAGGAAGAGAGTATTCTGCCAGTCATCGAAGAAGGTACTTTGTAATGATAACCCTGATAATAATTTTTTTAACAGGATCATACTCATACCTTTTTGCGTTTTATTGGCAGGTTGTGAAGTGAGAGAAGAGAGTCCATCGCTTTCTTCAGAACCAGAACAAGGAGTGCCTGAGGTTGATCCGGAGGTAGGGACTTCTACACCCAGTTCTGACACGGCAGAGGTGAGACCTCGTGATGAGATTCCTTCCCCTATGGCTCTAGCTAATTGGAAAGAGTTCTTTTGTTACTCTTCTAATGGGGCATGACATGAGCAGCCGACCGACGGAGAGGGGCGAATCTTTATCTCGGCCATCTCTTCTATTTGCGAAGAAGGTGCTAGCACGAGTTTTAAGTTCTTGGATCGAGACTCTCCTTTCTGGACACTTGGATGCTGGATTTGTATCATCCAGCATGTGTAGGACATTCTCGGTGATGCCGAAGAGGCTGGTCTGGACGTCACAGGTGCCAGGGCGATCGTTGATAGGATCATTGCACTGGGCGACAAGTGGTTTGAGACCATGGCTTTCCCTGATGGTGACTTCTTCAAGGAGATGTTCTAGGATCCTGCTAATAAGGCTCAATCTGACTTGGATGAGACTACATAGAGCAGGAAGCAGTTTGTCCGGAAGAGGAACTTAGAAGAGTTAGCCATCATTGGTTTAAGGCACTACATTACTATCCTTGATAGGGAGGTCGCCGAGGCTAGGCAACGTCTTGAGCATTTAGAGGCGCAAGTCGCGGCCAAGTGGGCTGCTATAATAGAGGCTCGGGACAGAGAGAGAGCTCTGATTCGCAAGGTTACCGATGCCGATCGAGTTCTCAAAAAAAGGACTCAAGAGAACAAACGATGGCGAACTGCTTGGGATAAGCTTCCCAGTTTCGAAGAAGGGTTAAAGCATTCTCCAGCATCTCATGGCAAGTTCCTGAAGAAGCGTTCTTTGGAAACTCTAACGGTTGAGGCCAAAAGTCTGCTCGAGGAGCTGAAACTTTTGGCTGGAGGCCATTTTTGGCTGAGTTTCTGGTCTCTCATTTTTTGTAACAGAAACTCTTTTTCTTTTTTGGTACTACTTGTATTTTTTGGTACTTTCTTTTTGTAATGCTTGTGAACACTTTTTTTTGTATTCCTTGCTTTCACTTTTTTTTTTTGTAATGAAAGCAATTGCAAAGTGGGATGATTGTTTTGAAAATTTGATCAAAAGTTTGTCATTTTTGTGAAAACCTTTTGTCAAATGATTGTTTTGGCATGGGAGCCAGATTTTGTTTGTGGCATGAAAGCCAATTTTGGCATGAGAGCCGGTTTTGTGGCATTTATAGCATGGTTTGTGGCATTGATGGCCGGTTTTGTGGCATTGATAGTCGATTTTGGTGGCATTGATAGCCGATTTTGGTGGCACTGATAGCCCCTTTTTTTTTAAGCCAAGTTTTGGTTTGTTGGCGTGAAAGCCAGGTTTGTGGCATCTATAGCCTATTTTAGTGGCGTTTATAGCCGGTTTTGGTGGCTTTTATAGCCGATTTTGGTGGCATTTATAGCCGATTTTGGTTTTAAAAAATGCAAGTATCGACTAAAAGTCGCCTCCCTGCTGAATGGTCTTACAAGTATTGATGGAATGTCCCATCCTTGCTTATTCAGTTGCGAGTATCGATGGAATGTCGCATCCTCGCGGATTTAGGTGCAAGAATCAATGGAATGTCGCTTCCTTGCTTTTCAAAAATTTTGTTTCGCGGGTACTGACTTGATGTCCTTTCCCCACGATTTTTGAAATTTGTGGTTTTCTCAAACCTTTTTGGGTTGTGGATATGAACTGGAATGCTGCGTCTCCACGATTTTAGGTTTTTTTCGAACCTTTGATATTTTGGGTCGTGGATATCAACTGAGACATTGCGTCCCCACGATTTTGAGGTTTTCAGGTGTCGATGAAATGTCGCTTCCCTGCGATTTTGGAATTGTCGAACATGGTTCGCATGCTTCTAATTTGTGAGAGTATCGACTAAGCGTCGCTTCCCCATGGTTTTTTTGAAAAACCATTTTTTTTAAAGACACAAGGGTCGTAAGTTTTTACCTAGAACCATTTTGGCTGTAAAAGGCAAGGTTGACTAGGGTGGAAATCCTTAAATCCAGATTTTGTTTCAAACCATGAATTTTGGGTTCAAGGATCGAAGATTTCGGTCAAATAAGGAGAAGCTCCTAAACTTGGATTTTCTTTCTTTTGAACAATGAAACGATGAAAGTAAGTATTGTTTTTTAGTTTCTAGAAATTTCAACATTTGATATGAAAATTCTAAATGGAGTGGGTTTGACGAGCGAGTACCTGGAAATAAGCTTTCGCCGTACAGGCATTGCTCTTACCCAGTTGGATAAGTCTTCAAGGAAAGTACCACTTTAAGAATTTGCCGTTGATTGGCAGCATACATCTGTCACCCTCCATATTTAGGAGTGCATATGCACCCTTGGAGAAAACCTTGTCGATGATGTAGGGTCCCTCCCATTTTGGTTCAAACTTGCCATTGGACTTGTGAGTGAAGACCATTGGTCTTTTTACCACAAGAACTAAGTCACCCTTTTTGTAGGCGCGTTGCCTGACCTTCTTGTCAAAAGATCCGGCCATGCGTGCTTGGTAAAGCTCAATGCTCTGTCGAGCTTCGAGCCGTCTCTCATCGAGATTGTCCAGCTCATGGAGTCGCAATTTGACATTACTTTCTTGAGTCATGTCATTTTGCAGAGATACCCTCAAGGAAGGAATTTGTACTTCCAAGGGCACGACAGCTTCGCATCATAGACCAAGGAGAATGGTGTGCTATGGGTTGGTCCTCTAACGGTGGTTCGATAGGCCCACAAAGCTTCAGATAGTTTGTCGCTCCAGTCTCCTTTGTGACTAGAGACCATTTTCTTGAGGATTTTGCATAGTGTCTTATTGAAGGCTTCTGCTAATCCGTTTGCTGTCGGATTGTATGGAGTCGAAGGATAGCTTTGGATTTTGTATTTGTCGCAGAACTTGTAGAATTGATGATCCTGGAATTGTGGTTCGTTATCATGGACGAATCTTTTAGGTATGCCGAAACGACAAACGATGTTTGGTGCGCAGGAATTGAAGGACTGATGAGGTCTTTATTTAGCTGAGCGCAAATGCTTCCGACCACTTGGAGAAATAATCCATGGCGGCGAAGATGAAGTAATGACCTTTGCTTGAAGGGTGAAAATAGGACCCATGATGTCCATACCCCAGGCTTCGAAAGGCCATGAGATCGCTGTAGGATGCAACCATTCTGGAGGCATGTGAACATAATTTCAGTGGACTTGGCATTGTTGGCAATGCTTAGCAAATTGCATTGCGTCAGCTGTCATGGTAGGCCAATAATAACCTAACATTTTAATCTGATCGTAGAGCTTAGGTCCAGCCTGATGGGCTCCACAAAGACCAGTTGTCACGTCCCTCGAACCCGATTAAAGAATAAATCGGATTCGGAGAGTGAAATTTAGGAATATTTAAAATTTTGTCCTTTGGGCCCACGGATCGTAAGTCCGTGGTGAGGATAAAATATTTCAAGCCTCATGTAGTACAATAAATGTAGAGTTCATACAACTCTAGGCATAAGGAACATCAACAGTGAATAATAATTCTCATTAAATTTAAAGTTGAATAGAAAGAAATGAACAAAACTAAACAAGGAGTTAATTATTACATTGGCCAACCCAATAAATTACCAATAAAGAAATTGAAGTCAATAAAGTTGAAGGTTCAACGAGAGATAAAAATAAATGAATAAATCTAAATGAAGTCCATGTGAATCTCTCTCTTGCCAGATGTGATGACGTTACTCTACGTCATTGGCACGCCACTCTCGTTCCTCCTCTGTTGGTTGGAGATCCTCTGGGATCTCCTCACCGGCCTGCTCCTCGTAGTAGTCGTACTCACCTGAGGTGTCTGTACACCAAGAGACAGAGTCAACGACATGTTGAGCAATAGATAAGCAAAGCATAATATACATGACATGCATCAAATATAGAGTAATGACAAGTAATAATCATGTGAGTACAAGAATCGAAGCTAAGCATATAGCAAGAGTAATAAACAGAAGCAATAACAGAGATCATAGCATCATCTAGCAGTAACCACTATCCATGCAATGCAATACAAGAAACAAGAGGGAGACTCCGAGGATGTCCATAGCCACCTCCCAGGGTACCAGTAACAATCCAGACAAGATACTGATACCAAAGTCTGGCTCTAGTGGGATCCTAGCTCCCAGTCCTGGGAATAGCAGTAAGCTCGCTCTCAATTATTCAAGGCCATGGACGCCGTCCAACGCCGACTTCCCATCCCGACGACCGAGTAACCGGCCCGTCAATAAAACCCCAAACTACAGATGGCCATGATATGCGAATAATAACGTAGTGGTGTTGACACAAGGACAAACAAGACAAGCAAGTCTGGCTAGCTCAATGTACAAAACATGGTCATAGGGATTATCCCATTCAAGACAATACCAGACAAGCAAACCACGTGATAATCCCTTTCATTGCTAGCCAGTCATGTTTATCAATTACATGACACAGGTTCCTAAGGTACACTCTAAGCCAGGTCCAAGTCCTAAATTCTACAAAAATTAATGTTTCATATTTGGTTAAGTGTTTTATGCTAAGAGAGTGTACGAGGAAAATAAGCAACATATACAAGTCATAAGTCAATGAGATATTACAATCCAATCCTAACCAAGTGGTGTCATCCAGGTATTCCACAAGTTCTAACAAAGTATGTGTGGAATTCAGATCGACGATGCTCTTAGGGAAATCCCTTGGCGTACAATTATGTTAGGCATCAGTCAATTCAGTTCCATGCGCATTCAGTTAGACCATGCATAATACACGAATACCTAGACAACCCATCGAGTTCACACCAAGCCACGTGTTTCAATTCCAATCCCATTTAATAGTCATGTGATAGTAGGTTAGTGGTTTCCATTACTAAGTCCCAAACCTAGGTTAACAGTCTCAGTCCAGAATAAACAAGACAAAATGATAATTTCGGCAGACCTTCGGTTAACCCTCGGTTAACCAAATTCATCAGTTCGGTTAACCGAACCTAGAAACTCGGCTGACCAAACTCATAAGAGCTGAAAACTAGCTCTCTGTAATTCTGACCGAGCTTGGGGTTCGGCTGACCGACACGCTGACTTCGGCTAACCGAACATGGACCGATAGCTTAATCGACATTCACCAGAAGCTAAATAATCACTCTTTGGTTTTCTGATGACAATGGGTTTCGGCTGACCGAACTTCTGAGTTCGGTTAACCGAAACTTGACCGAGGGCTGACCGACAGTACGGGATCATTGCAGTTTCAGATCATTTCTGAAACTCTTCCGCCCCAAATCATTCTCCTCCATTTCCAAGCACTTCCAAAGGCTACCACCTGCATAAAATAGAGCATCTTGCTCTCCCAACAATCCATTCCATTCATTCCATCCCATTCCATTGAATCAAATTAAAACAATTGATTTCCAATTAAGATTAACAAATTCAAATTCCCAAATCAATACCTAACATGATAATTTCCATTTCAACACAGGCTCGGAATTTAAGGTAATCTAACATGAAAACATAGACAATCAAATAGAACCAAACACGCATGCTTAAAAATACAATGCAGATCTACTTGCCCCGACCAAGAAGAAGATAGTGTTAGGAGTTTTGTGTATTGCAATTTGATGGATGCATATCATTTTAATCATCATTTGATTTCTCACACTTGCATTATTTTAGAAAACATTGAAATCTTATTTTATCCATGCATTGTTTTTAAAATATGGTAAAACTCATGTTTTATGCATGAATTGGTTTTAATTTTGGATGCAATTGATTTTGTAAAAGGAATTTCAAAATTCAAGCTTAGCCTAAGTTTTAAAGTTTCAAATGATTTTTGGCTTTTTATGTTTCATGATTTTAAAATATTTAGAATGATTTAAAATCATGTTTCCAAGCTTGATTTAGTGGCCCAAAGATCCCACAAAGAAATCTCTTTAAATATGCAAAAAATGGGATTTTTGGTCCTTGGGCTCGGGTCGACCCGCAGTATGGTCGGTCGACCGAACCCATGCCTTCGGTCGACCGAAGACACTGTGGGTCAACCGAGAAAGTGTCCGTTGAGCATTTTTCAAACGGTCTGATTTTTGACCGTTGAGGGTCGGTCGACCGAGCCAAGCTAGGGGTCGACCGAGGACACGCAGGAACTCAACTTTTGAGTATAAAAAGGGGTTCATTCCCATTGAAAAAGTGTTGAACATTTTGGAGCTTCTAAGCACTTCTTGGAGGTGTTTGAAGAGAAGATAAAGGGGATGAACCAAGGGGATTAAGAAGGTCATTAAGGAAGCTAAAGCTTGGATCATGAAGTTAAAACTCCAAGTAAGCTTTGCTTAATTTAATCATATGTTTCATGCTTGGTTTTAAATCTTTGGTAAATGTTTTTAGCATGATAACTATGATGAAATGAATTCATTACTTCCATTCAATCTTTGATATTAAGTTGTAATGAATTCTTTTCTTTGATTCAAACTTAGTTTAGTTTTAAACTTTGTTAAACATGTTATGTTTAAAACTTTGATTTCTTTATAACATGTTAATTTAACTTGTTTGAATCATCATTGTTGTTTTCAATCTTTTTAAAACCTTTGTTAAATCTTGTTTTTGAAAACAACACTACAAATGCATCACATGTTTAAGCCAAATTAATTTCATACAACTTGTGAGCCTTTATTTTTTAAATCATCAACAAGTTAGTATTTGTTCATGTGATTTGCATTTAAACTTCAATCAATTCTTTCTATGTGCTTTAATCTTTGAATTGCTTTGAGCATATATTCATTGGACTTTACTTTTTAAACTTGATTGAAGTTGTCACACACACACCTCATTAGCATACATCTTTGCACTCATTAGTGTGTTGTGTGAGTTTAGTTTTCACTTTCAAATTAGCCTATTAAAGAGGCATTGTAATTGTGCTTTAATTGTAATCTCTTAGAGTGTTCTTTGGAAGACACTTTCTTTGAGTAATCATTTGCTTGTAAGGTTATTGCTTAGCCATATAAAAGCATTGTGTAAGGGTTGTTGTTTAGCCTAGAAAAACATCATTGTAAGGTTATTGCTAAGCCTTGGAAAGCATACATTGTAAAGGTTATTGCTAAGCCTTGGAAAGCATCTTGTAGAGGTTATTGCTTAGCCTATTGGAAAAGCATATTAGTGGAAATCCGGTGGGGTGTTGGATACACAAGCCGGTAGTGGATGTAGGCACGTTGGCCGAACCACTATAAATATTGTGTTGTGGTGCATGCTCTTGTGATGATTGTATGTATTTAGCTTCCGCATTGTGCTTGTTATCATCACTAGTGACTAGTTAGTTTATAGAAAATTAAAATTGGTCATAGTTAGTCACTATTAGTAGCTCACCCTATTCACCCCCCCTCTAGGGTTAGGATCCCAAGGACTTACAATTGGTATCAGAGCAAGGTTACTCCATTTAGGGCTTAAACACCCGGAGTTGATCCTCTCTATCTAGATCAAAACCCTAGTGTTGTTTTTCTATGAAAATCATTAGAATGGATTCCACTAGTTTAGACTTTGTAGATTCTTGTGTAGATTCCTCTAGACCCCTCCTTCTTCCATCTTTTGGAGATTCTAACATTAAAATTAATGAATCTAAATCTAAATTAAAAGAAGAAGAATATGATGAAAATGAAGCTTATGAGGAATTGTACACATGGTCCTTAGAGCTTTCTAAGAAGAATAAAAGATTAAAAGAAGAATCTAAAAGACTAAACCAAGAATTAGTCTCTTCAAAAGATGAACTTAGAGAAAAAGAAGAATTAATAAATTGTGCAGAATCTAAGTTCATGATCTCTTTGCATAACCTATATAATGCTCAAGATGAATTAAAAGATTTAAAGATAGGTTATGACAATCTCAATAAGGAAAATTCTAAATTAAGAGATCAATTACAAAGGCAAGACAAAGACTTTAACAATCTTGAATCTAAGTCAAGTATCTCTAAGGAAAATTTATCTAATGCTCAAATTGAACTAAATAAAATAAAGATAAATTGTGATGAGCTTAAGAAAGAAAATTTAAGTCTAAGAGATACTTTAAAAAGACAAGATGAGAACATTATCCATTTAAGATCCAAGTTGACAATTTCAATGGAAAACTTGTCAAATGCTCAAAATAATTTAAACACCTTAGAACTTGGATCTAATGTTGTTAATGAAATTAAATTTGAATTAAAACTTGCCAATGAAGAGCTAATCAAATTTAAGGGAATTGAACAAGAACTAACTAAAGTTAAAAATGAGAATTCAACCCTTAAAACCAAAGTCACTCAACTTGAAACATACAAACAAAAGTATGAGTGCAAATTTACCCAAAGTGAAGAAAGATTGGAAAAGTTATTTAAATTGGGTAAATCAAAAGGAGATAGGACGGGTCTTGGATTTGATAGGAATACCTCATATGACCCTAAATTCACCAACACTTTTGTGAAAGGTGAGTCCTCATTCTCTAGCACTCACACTTCTTTGCCCATGTCTAAATGTAATTATTGTGGCATTGAAGGACATTTTAGGTTTGAGTGCAAACAAAGAAGAAGCAATGTGTCTAAATCCATATTTGAACCAAAGAAAGGTAAATCAAATTCTATGATGGATAAGACACCAAAAACCAAGGAGAACTCCATGAAGCTTAAACAAGTAAAATCAATTAAGAAGGAGTCTCCTAAAATAGATTCTAAAAAGATTAAACAAGTTAAATCAAGTTTAAAAGAATCTATAAATAAAAAGCTTCTCAACCTACCTCCCATATCTCAAATGAAAGAACTTTTGAATAAAGTTGCAAAGTTAAATTTAAAATTCAAAAGTCAATTAAAGGGAGGAGATAAGAAGAAAAGAAAAATGGTTCAAACCCCAAAGAAGCAAACTCACCAAAAGACTAATCACCAATCTAAGCTAAACTTAGTTAAATCTATATCTCATGGTGATAAGTCTAAGTTAATAATTTATCAAGTTAAATCTCCTAGAGTTGGTGAGAAGTTTAAGTTAGACCTCAAAGTTCATCCATCCCAAGACCTTAGGTGGATTCCCAAAGTTAGACAAATAGACAAACCTTAGGGCCTTGGACCTCATTGACCAACCTAACCTTAATAGTTAAATCTTTTTGTTGGTCATGATTGCATTTGCATTTTATGTTCTTTCTTAGTTACATTTTTTAAAATGCATTTGTTTCTTTATGATCATTTGATTTTGTCTTCATGTACTTCCCTAAGTCACATATCATGGTTTTCAAAATCATTTGATTGTATTTCTCACATGTTAGATTTGCTTTTTATAGTCACATCTTGTTTGCATTTCTACATGTTCAATTGATTATGGGTTCAAAGCTTTCATAGCTAGATCTTTCATAATCGATTGATGTTGCAATATCATTTGTTTGTATGTCTTAGTTAGATTATTTTGAAAAACAAATGACTTAAATCAATTTAATTTTTCCATGAATTTTTAAGTTATACTTTCACATGGAAAATTACTTTGAAAAGATCAACTTGTATGTTTTCCAATTAAGTTATATCTTTTAAAATGCAAGTTGAATGGTTTTTAAATCAAATTGTATGATTCTTGGTAGTGATATTGCTTAGAATACAATTTGATGCTTGATAAGGTGCTTTCTTTATTTTCATATACATTATTGTTTATGATTTGAAGATTGCATGAATGGAAATGCTTTAAAACTTTTTGTTGTATTCATCAAAGCATGTCCCATGTTTTCATTTCCTTATGCTTTTGCTTATGTCATCCTTTAATGGAAATGAATGTTGTGATAGACTATTTGCATGTTTGCTCTTTTAGTTACATTCTTTATGCAAATGTTTTATTTGTTCCATGTATGGTTGTGTTCTTTAATTATTTTTTTGTAACCATACTAGAACCCAAATCCATCCTTTATGCTTTCTAGTCATTTTTGTGAAATGGATGGTTATGATGTTTGATTCATGTGTATTTGTCATACTTATACATGTTTCAACCTCATAGTAGTGTTTGATCATATGAACCTCTTTGAAATTCATTTCTTGAATTACATAGTTATATCTCTTGAATGATGGATTTCTTAGATGTTGTATTCATATGGTTGACACTTTGGAAATTGCATATTCTTATAAGTCATATATTTTCAAAATGCAATTTCTCATGTTCATCACTATGCTCAATAGTTATATCATTAAAGTAATGAATATTCATTTATGTTGCTTGATGGAATCTTGTGTTTGTCACATGCTTGCTCTCAAATATGTTCCATATTCAATTGGTAATCAAATGATATCATTTTCAATTAGTATAACTTCCAATTGATGTTATATATTTGTGATAAACCTTGTGCACATTGGATTAAACTTGATAGTAATATGTCTTTGTTCCATGTCACATTCCATTAGCTTCATAAATGGTCATGTTTGCCACCTCTCTTGCTTATTTGGTTAAATCTCGTGACCACCATGTTTATGGGTTAATAATCTTGGTTGGTTAATGATTGAGGTAGGCATCATGGTTTGAATTTCATTTCACTCATCTTACACTTGATAGTCATATTTTATGATTGAGTGAAATGATTTCAAAATTTACATAGCATATGATTTTCATAGTTATATTATTTGATGCTATGTTTAGTAAACCCCTTATCATCATGGATAGCTCTAACTTGGATTAATCCTTCTAGTTACATTCCTTAAGTCCATTTTAGAGTGATTGAGCTAATAAGTCATACTCTTAAATCTCAATTGATATGGTTCTTATTTCAATTGGTATCCATGATAGATTAACCTTTTGACCTTGCTCTTCAACTTTCCTTAAGCTTATAGGTCAATTGGTTTCTCTCCAATTTGGTAATTTGATCATTGAGCCTTATAGTTAATCATTATCAATTGGTATCTAATCCTTCCCTTGAAGTTATCCCTCAATTGGTTAAACCATCTTCTTCTTGCATCTAATAGTTATATTCTTGTCAAAAGTATGACAAAAGAAGATTATGGATTGAGGGGGAGTAAACCTTCTAAGGAAGCATTAGAGATGATCAAATTCACCATTGCTATTCCCTTATAACTTACTCACATGCATAATAGCCTGTTAAGTATTTCATTTCGATTTCATTTGTTAACAGGTGCTACTAAAGGTATTTTCCTTGTTTCATGTGTGTAGGTACCTTTCTTCAATTGCTACCTTTGCAATTTAATGGCAAAGGGGGAGAAAGGATTAAGGGGGAGAAAATGCTCTAGCTACCCAAAAAGGGAGAAAGATCAAAGGGGGAGAGAGCATTCAATGGCAAAGGGAGAGAAAGACCAAGGAGAGAGAGTGCTTGGTCTAAGGGGGAGAGAAGATAAAAGAAAGAAAGCTTGGAGCTAAGGACAAGAAGAATGAAGATCAAAAGAGCTAAAGCCCAAGCTAAGTGAAGGAGCATCCGAAGATTTCAAGCCGTGTCAAGCCAAGGAGCTAAAGACTTAGTGTGAGGTTTAGTGTTAAGTTAAGGTTTGCCATCAAATTGCAAAGGGGGAGATTGTTAGGAGTTTTGTGTATTGCAATTTGATGGATGCATATCATTTTAATCATCATTTGATTTCTCACACTTGCATTATTTTAGAAAACATTGAAATCTTATTTTATCCATGCATTGTTTTTAAAATATGGTAAAACTCATGTTTTATGCATGAATTGGTTTTAATTTTGGATGCAATTGATTTTGTAAAAGGAATTTCAAAATTCAAGCTTAGCCTAAGTTTTAAAGTTTCAAATGATTTTTGGCTTTTTATGTTTCATGATTTTAAAATATTTAGAATGATTTAAAATCATGTTTCCAAGCTTGATTTAGTGGCCCAAAGATCCCACAAAGAAATCTCTTTAAATATGCAAAAAAATGGGATTTTTGGTCCTTGGGCTCGGGTCGACCCGCAGTATGGTCGGTCGACCGAACCCATGCCTTCGGTCGACCGAAGACACTGTGGGTCAACCGAGAAAGTGTCCGTTGAGCATTTTTCAAACGGTCTGATTTTTGACCGTTGAGGGTCGGTCGACCGAGCCAAGCTAGGGGTCGACCGAGGACACGCAGGAACTCAACTTTTGAGTATAAAAAGGGGTTCATTCCCATTGAAAAAGTGTTGAACATTTTGGAGCTTCTAAGCACTTCTTGGAGGTGTTTGAAGAGAAGATAAAGGGGATGAACCAAGGGGATTAAGAAGGTCATTAAGGAAGCTAAAGCTTGGATCATGAAGTTAAAACTCCAAGTAAGCTTTGCTTAATTTAATCATATGTTTCATGCTTGGTTTTAAATCTTTGGTAAATGTTTTTAGCATGATAACTATGATGAAATGAATTCATTACTTCCATTCAATCTTTGATATTAAGTTGTAATGAATTCTTTTCTTTGATTCAAACTTAGTTTAGTTTTAAACTTTGTTAAACATGTTATGTTTAAAACTTTGATTTCTTTATAACATGTTAATTTAACTTGTTTGAATCATCATTGTTGTTTTCAATCTTTTTAAAACCTTTGTTAAATCTTGTTTTTGAAAACAACACTACAAATGCATCACATGTTTAAGCCAAATTAATTTCATACAACTTGTGAGCCTTTATTTTTTAAATCATCAACAAGTTAGTATTTGTTCATGTGATTTGCATTTAAACTTCAATCAATTCTTTCTATGTGCTTTAATCTTTGAATTGCTTTGAGCATATATTCATTGGACTTTACTTTTTAAACTTGATTGAAGTTGTCACACACACACCTCATTAGCATACATCTTTGCACTCATTAGTGTGTTGTGTGAGTTTAGTTTTCACTTTCAAATTAGCCTATTAAAGAGGCATTGTAATTGTGCTTTAATTGTAATCTCTTAGAGTGTTCTTTGGAAGACACTTTCTTTGAGTAATCATTTGCTTGTAAGGTTATTGCTTAGCCATATAAAAGCATTGTGTAAGGGTTGTTGTTTAGCCTAGAAAAACATCATTGTAAGGTTATTGCTAAGCCTTGGAAAGCATACATTGTAAAGGTTATTGCTAAGCCTTGGAAAGCATACATTGTAAAGGTTATTGCTAAGCCTTGGAAAGCATCTTGTAGAGGTTATTGCTTAGCCTATTGGAAAAGCATATTAGTGGAAATCCGGTGGGGTGTTGGATACACAAGCCGGTAGTGGATGTAGGCACGTTGGCCGAACCACTATAAATATTGTGTTGTGGTGCATGCTCTTGTGATGATTGTATGTATTTAGCTTCCGCATTGTGCTTGTTATCATCACTAGTGACTAGTTAGTTTATAGAAAATTAAAATTGGTCATAGTTAGTCACTATTAGTAGCTCACCCTATTCACCCCCCCTCTAGGGTTAGGATCCCAAGGACTTACAGATAGAAATTGGGCAAAACTCGAGGAGAAGCCTTCCTACTACAAGATCCACAATCTAACCCAACCAAACACAACCTAGAACGCAAAGGAGAATAAAGAAATGAAAAAGATCAAGATCGGACCTAATCTAACCAAAGAGAAGATAAAATGAAAATATGAGCTTGTGAGAAATCTTACCAAATTGGTATCGGAAGAAAGAGGGGATCGAAAGGATGAAGACTAGCGGTTCGGATCGCGGAGCTGATCTCTCCGGGCTAGAGTCCAAAGCTTGAGAAGTGCAGAGGAAGAAGAAAGGGGCTGTTGCTCTCTCATTGCAGGAATAATAAGTGAGATTAGGGATAATCCCTACTTAGGAAGAAGAGAGAGAGAGGAAAAGACTAAAAGTTGCCCCTTTAAGTGGGTCCGGTGAAAGAATAGTCCACTTGAAGAGTTTATAATTGTCGGATTGCGACGAGTCAAAAGACAAAATTGATCATCGCGATGAACCTTTCCAACGAACCCAAGATCAAGGCATTTGGAACATTTCAGAAAAACACTATATTTTCCTTAAAATTGCAAACTACCCCCTACTAGGATCAAACGAACTTGGAATCGCACGAAACTTCGTAGACACTATTCTAATGCTAAAAGAAACTCGCTCATGATCTAAACCTACTTAAATATCTAAAAATATAATTAAATAAATAATTACTAAATAAATGGGTCAACGGGCCTGCTATTGGGCCCAATTGACCCAGTAAGGTCGTAGACCTTACACTAGCGTGAACTTCTTTGAGTGTTTCTTTAGCCTCTTGTTGTAACAAGCAGCGTAGAAGTACTCCGTTGAAGGATTTCCTGTAGAGGTTTTTTGAAGGAATATCCAAATGAAAGTTCGGGGCTCGCCTTTGGACGCTTACCCGTTCGTTTGGATCTTCTGTTGGAAGATTCGAAGGTGGTTCCTCCATATTATTTTTGGAGGCTTCCGACTCAACGAAACTTTATGGGGTTCCAAAGGCATTTTGAGACCAAGGCTTTGTTTGTTTCCATGGGTCTTCTTGATCAGTGATCTTCTCAAGGCTTACTATGAGATGGTCCTAATCGCCTGTTGAAACTGGGTCGAAGTAGGGTACTTCTTTTGGAGACGACGGTTCTTTTTGGTCTATATACCACACGTCTGTGTTATCGGACAATTCCTCTTCATCGTCAGAGAAATCGTACGAATTGGATGAGCTTCCTGGATCCTTGTCAGGTGATCATCGAAGAGATATCCAGGGAAATCGTTGTCTTCTTGGATATGAGATGTTGAGGCTTGGTCAGCAAATCGACTTTTCAGCCTTGTGTCAACTGTCTCAGAGGGGTGTCGGGATCATGCCCTAACCCATGTGAAGACTTTTCTACATGGCTGTAGAGTCTCCAATCTTCCAGCTGGCTTATAGTCAAGGCGGACCCTAATGGCGTGAGAATATCGTGGCCTTCTCCTGAACCGACTGGATTTTGAGCTTCAAAGCTCATTTTCTTCATAATAGCTTATGTCACGGGACTATATAGGGATAGTTGAGGCATACCTTCATTTTGGAAAGGTTCAAGCATGAAGTTTGATGAAGAAGCATCTGATCTATGGAAAAAGATCGGTCTTTCCTTTGTTGAAGTTGGCGGAACAACGAAGGAAACAGACGTAGGATCTTCTACGTCAGAGGGTGTCTCCATCGGAGGTAGAGCAGGCTGAACTTGCTAAGTGTCATCTTGGCTTGACGATGTGTCGTATTCTGGCTCTGAATTCGAATCCGTGTCTTGGATGATAGACACGAAAGAGATAACAAATTTGCCCCCAGGCTTTTGCTTTGCCTTCTTCACTTTAGTTGTGATGACCAAAGGCTTTGAAGGTTTGAGGGAGATGACGAAGGGAGATTGACTGCTCTCTTCAAGTTTACCGGAGAGTTTGTTTTCTTCCGGTGATTGCTAAGGAGCCTTGACTTTATCTTTCTGGAGATTTTCGGCAAAGGATGTTATTTCTTTCACCTCTTCTTCTTTTTCACCTTCATACATCTGGGAGCCTGCAAAGTGGACTTCTTTACTGTTGACACCAAAAATGTCACTTTGCCTCTTCAAGATCCAAAGAGCTACATGAAGTCGCAACCTGCCATAAATAGGCAATGCTACTTCCAAAAATCAAATCTTGTCAGAATCAAACAAAAACTGCAAGATCCTTCAAGACAACTAAAAGAGGAGTACACAAGAAGTTTCGGGCCATTTCAAAATCATTTGGCCTAACTTCGCTTCTCCGACAACCGAAAAGGAGCTCTCGGCGGCAAAAGCATCGGAGACACCAAATCTTACATGACATCAGACAGAAAGAGGCATCAGAAATCTAAGAGAGAAAACTCTGCGGAAATCCTACACCGAGCACCGCTACAAGGTGACAAAAGTCCCTTGGGGGGTACCCCCCCCAAGGTCCTTGCCTTCTCCTTCTGCCTCCAAATGGCTTAGATGTGGCTTTTCAACCCGTTTACTCGGCTTTCCTTTTGGTCTTTGTCCTCTAAAAACCTGAGGTTATAGCCAAGCCAAGCGAATCAATAGCATCCTCTGCTCTCATTTGCATGGATGATGGCGAAGCCCACATATGGCTTGCGACCGTCAATCTAAACGGGTCCCCCACAATCTCCTGAGAAGTTAGATCTCCTTTTCTTGCTTTTCATTGTAGTTTGTATTTTTTCAAAAGAGACAAAAATCACAACTCTTGTCTTTCATTATTGATAAGGATTGTAAATCGGCTATAAACGCCAAAATCGGCTATAAACGCCAGAAACCGGCTATAAACGCCAAAATCGGCTATAAATGCCAAAAAATTGCCTTTCACGGCAAACCAAGAAAAATGTCTCTTTTCTGAAATATATGTGCAATGGAAAACTTGAAAGAAGTTGATTTCCTTTTTACTTGCGAAGGTTGATCTCCGGATCACCACCTGCAATTCCAAGTAAAATAGAAAATCTGGCACACCCACACAAAAAAGGAAATGTTGATGCACGCCCTTGCCCCCCGGTTACGAAAGGGTCGGACCCGACGGACTCCCTTGTCCACTGACCTCGGTAGAACCGAGCAGGAGCGCGGTCCATCAAGCTGGCTCCACCTAGTGGGACCCATTTATTTGAGAACACGATGCTAGAAATGAAATATTTGCATATCATATATTTTGCTCTATGCTTATATTTCTTTTCTCGATTCCTTGGCTACTTTATAATTGGTGGCCTATGTTGGATTCCGCATCTAAAAAAAAATGAGATGAGATTTTTTGGAAATTTTTAATTCTTTGAATTTATTTCCACTCTTTCTCTTTTCAAAAAAAAAAAAAAAACAAAAACACAAAAAAATCAGATTTTTCAGTTTGGATTCAAAATTGAGAAACCTTGATCCGTTCCTATCGTTCATCGCGCTTGCAGAAATGTTGAGCCTGTTCGACTAAGGTTTTGGGCCATTGTTTCTCTTCGATGAGTTCATTAAAGATCTAAAAAAAAATGAGATGAGATTTTTTGTTTGGAAATTTCTAATTCTTTGAATTTATTTCCACTCTTTCTCTTTTCAAAAAAAAAAAAACAAAAAAAATCAGATTTTTCAGTTTTGGATTCAAAATTGAGAAACCTTGATCCGTTCCTATCGTTCATCGCGCTTGCAGAAATGTTGAGCCTGTTCGACTAAGGTTTTGGGCCATCGTTTCTCTTCGATGAGTTCATTAAAGATCTAAAAAAAAATATAAATAAAAAAATAAAAAAATTAGATTTCTCATTTTGGATTCAAAATTGAGAAACCTTGATCCGTTCCTATCGTTCATCGCGCTTGCAGAAATGTTGAGCCTGTTCGACTAAGGTTTTGGGCCATCGTTTCTCTTCGATGAGTTCATTAAAAAAAATATAATAAAATAAAAATATAATAAAAAAAAACAAAAAAAGACATAGACCACTAAGGTTAAACCAACTGCGTTCTTTGATTATGATTGATTCAAGAAAAGCCTTGTCCAGAGTGTGGAGGCAGCTTGACTGTTCTAGGCAAGGGTCCTCCAAACGGGTTCATTAAGTAATCCTACCCTTACCTGGGGGCAATTCTATCAATCAAGGTTTCACAAGACCGGGTTAGGAGGCCTATGTGTACTCTCTCGTCTTTTAAATAATTTTTTTTCAAAAAAATAATTTAAAAAAAAAAAAAAAAAATTCTAAAATAAAAAATAAAAAAATAAAAAAAATTTTCAAAAAAGAAATCTTAAAAAAAAAAAGATTCTTTTTTTTTTAAAAAAAATCTTCCAAAAAAAAAATCTTCAAAAAAAAAACTTCCGTCATTTTGGGTTTAGATTGGAGAAATCTTGGTCTTCTCCTTTCTGAGCACTGGCGCTCGCGGAAATCGCTGAGCCCGTGTTCAGATTGAAGTGCCTTTTGCTCTCTTTGATGAACCCGATATTGGCCTTTCAAAAAAAAAATCGTCATTTTTATATTCAGATTCGAGAAATTATGGTTCATTTCTTTCTGAGCATTGGCGCTCGCGAAAATCGGTGAGCCCGTATTCAGATTGGAATACCATCTGCTCTCTTTAATGAATCCAATCTTGACCTTTCAAAACAGAGAATCTCATCTCATGGATGCGGTCTCAAAACATTTGTGTCTAGCGGTACTAGTACGCCCTTTCAGGGTCTACTGTATTGCGACTGGCACATCTGTAACTCCAAACTTTATATTCTTCTTATCTCGAGCAAGCTTTGCTTCTCGATAAGTCGAATTTAAGTTCACAATTGCTTCTAGCAGTCACTGGGACGCTCATTCTGGGCTTACCATACCTACGATCAGAACAATTGTACCCTCTATGGCGTTTTGCCTTCTTCATGTTGCTTGGGTCATCTTCCTCTAGCAATTTGAAAAGACGAAACCATAGAACTTCCCATTTATGATCATTATATTCTTGTGATTACTAATGGATGTGGTCTTGTTTCAGAAATTTTTGAAAACTAACAATGGCAGCTTCACTAACCATTACTTTCGATGAAAGCAAGCACCAACTCATGCTTCAACAGAAGCAAACCACCCGCACCTACAAGCGCCCCATCAGCTGCCGAAGTGTCAACTCCCTCGGCAACTCTCTGAACTCCGGGTCGACCTCGACTCCCCGGACTATCGTCTTTGGGACGCTGGGACCATTCCCACTTCCTGAGGAACAAACTGCTCCTTCTAAGAAGCAGAAACTCGCCTCTCAACGTGTCACTACCGTGACACCAAAGGCGAGCACCAGAAGGCCTGAAGCCCGTGGCAGCCCCACGAAGCCTCGACCTGCAAACGACCAGGTCTATCCCAAGACTTGGTCCCCAAGACCTTCACCAAAACAAAGAAGGTCCCAAACATCCACTAAGCCAGCATATCTGGCCCCACTCAAGGAGAACCGGTTCTACCCTCTTGCCTACATGAAAGAGGAGAAACCCATCTCCAACTTGACTCTCAAGTCAGCCCAGCATGAGCCAGCTTGTTCCTACAAGCCCAAAATCAAGTGATGCTCACAAGGCCTCTACAAGCACCTGCTAAGGCCTACAAACCTGCAGTTCGACCCTTCATCTCTACAGAGGCCGAACTCCAAAAATTCAAAGCTTCGCTGCAACAGGCGAAGGACAGGGTTTGCATCCTGTCCTTGCCCAGCTGCAAAGAAGACAGGCTCGGCTGCTGCGCCCGAGGAAGCACATCCTTCATCATCAAAGCCCAGCCAGAGCTGACCGAAGCTCAAATTGCCCGTCGCATATGCCGCCACGCGTCATACCAGCAAAAAAGACTAGAGAAGCAAAGGACCCAGCCTCCTACACTTCAAGTCTCTCTCAAATGGGTCGAAAAAGAAAGATCCAACCAAGTTGCTGCCGTCCATATGGTTGGAAAAACCAGAAGGCGCCAAAAATCAGCAACAAAAATCCATGTCCGACGTCCGATGACCCGCAGCGTCTCAAGGACAAGAAGATAATCAGAAGAATCCCCTGCTCCTTCAAGCAAAGGACAGCAGAGTGATCCTTCCTCAAGCTCTTCTTCAAAAAGAATGAGCCCCAGCTCAGTGACCAGGACAGTTTCTTCGTTCGAATCACGAAGGATGAATGTCTTGGCTACAAATTCTGAGCCGCCAGAAGATGCGATCACCCGCATCCAATAATTGGAACAGGGCCAGCAGAGGATTGAAACTCTGATGGAAAACCTTCTCCTCACCTTCCAAAATCAGGCGAACAATGAACCTCCTCCGATTCATCAAAACGACGAGGTAAATGGAGAAGAAAATGAGTCACACGCCCTTACCAAAAAGGACGTAAACAGTATCCTCGCCAAAGCAAAAGAAGAGGATATACTCAAGGAGCATGGGATCAAGCCACCATATCCCTTATGGATGGACTCGGTCCCGTTCCCCACCAAATTCAAGCATCCTACTCTCCAAACATATACGGGGAAAGGATCAGCCAGACAGCACGTCATCCACTTCAAGATCCTGACGGGAGCTATCGCGGATTAAGATGCACTCAAGATCCGCCTCTTTGCAAGTACCCTAAAAGGTACAGCCTTCGATTGGTACTCCATTCTGCCGGAGGACTCAATCCAAAACTGGGCCATGCGAGAGACACGCTTCCTGACTCACTTCAAAGGTGAAGATCATCCCGCTACTATGGCTCAGCTGTGCAGCCTAAAACAGGGGGAGAATGAATCAACATATGACTTCATTCACAAGTGGAAAGCAGTGGCATACAAATGCTCTGATGTATTGCCACAAGCGTCGCTAGTCGACATTTGCCGAAACAACATGAGAGCCAGAATCCGCTCCATGATCATCGGCAACAAATCAAAAAACCTGGGAGAACTCCTAGAAGCTTCCATGGAAGCTGAAACGGTGATTAAAGACCTCAACAGTCAGAAATCATCAAGAAAAGAGCCAACCGCCATTGCAACCTCTAAACTAAAGAAAAAAGAGGTCCTCAATGTGCAGACCAAGTCAGCTCCTCAGCCACCAAAGAAAGCTGAAAATAAAGTTGCTGGTAAGAGACCTGAACTCTCAGATGCCTTCAAAGAACGAGTAGAGAAGAAATACCCGTTTGATGAAGATGTTGATGAAATCTTCGGGGCTCTTGTGGCAAACGGCAAGCTCACCTTACCTGAACCAAAAAGACCGGGTGATGTTGGCAAAACCAACGATCCTCGGTACTGTCCATACCACCAGATGATCTCGCATCCTCTCAATCAATGCTTCGTTGTGAGAGAGAAAATAAATGAGATGTGGAAAAACAGAGTCATCACCTTTGACAAAAACTATGGGTCCGCCTCCGTCAACATGGTGACATGTGGACAAACATCAAAATCACCGAAGAAGAAGATCATTACTTCCTTCAAGGTGATAAACTCAATCCAAGCATCCGAGGAACTGGTTCCTTACCCGACACCAGACGGACAACCGATATGGGTACATCCCGATCTCCTTAAAAAGATGAAAATTGGGAGGTCGTGAAAACAAAGCCTACAGCTCAACAACGAAGGCAGGCTAGGAAACATCTCCTCAAGCTCAAACGGCAAGAGAAGACCCAGCCAAAACTAGAGGTCAAAGAAAAGGCAGAGGCTTCCTCTACCGCTTCACTGGAGGTAACAAAAATATCCCTTCCAGAGACTTCAAAGGGGGTAAGGAAATTCACTCTCAGTGATTTCATGCCACCTCAATTCAAAGAAGCCATGCAGGAGGCATCATACTCTTGCAATTCGGTAGTTGGATTCTCCATTGATGGATACGAGTCCAGCGACACCGATGATGGATTCGAATCCAACTACACAGATGAGTGGGAGGAGTCCCTTGAAACAGGAGAATATCTCTCCGATGAAGAATGGGTTCCTGAGTCTCATCTTATGCCAGTAATCTGGTATAACCCCCTACAGCCATAAGGATCCTGGTCTGATGATGAAGAAGACCAAGAAGCTGTACAAGAAAATGCTGCTGACCCAGCACCTCTCATTACTCCAGTGGAAATCAACCTTGTTGAGCCACAAAGAGTTGATGAAGAAGAAGATCCGGCTCCCATGCCTGATCTTGAAGAATATGCAAGGATCTTGCAGCGACTCGCTCTAGAACAAGAGCAAGAACGCGTCAACGAGCCTCATCGCAATCCAGAGCCTGAAGTCCCTGAAGACCACCAGGTACATCCTCCCTTAACTCCTGAAAATGGAGAAAATTGCTGGATAGACGATCCTCTTATATCTGAGGATGAGTCTGACTCCGATCAGGCAACGTCTCCCGTCAGAGCTTCCTGTAATGTGATAATTCGGGATTATAGCACTTCCGAAGCATCGTCTGATGAGAGCACTTACACTCCGGCGACGCCTAGCAATGTATCTTCTGAAGCCACCTCGTCTCACGTGACTTTCACTGAGATGACACCCTCTCAGGTTTCTTCTCCTGAGACTATGACTTCAAAGTTCACACCCTTCCTGACTGAAGAATTCCCAGCCATTGATGCTTGGGACGATGAATTAGTCAACGAAGAAGAAAGGTTGCTGGATGCTGTTCAGGACTTGTTCCCGGAAAATGCTCCATGCAACACGATCACTGAGGATGGCAACTCTGCTGCTGATTCATCCTCAGCAAATGAAAAACGACAGCCTCTTGATCCTGAAGACAATCTTCCAAATGAAGACCCTTCTCAAGAAGCTCTCGAAGTGGGTAGAGGCACCCGCTCTGGCCGGGACTACCACAAAAATTACAACCAATCTTCCTTTACATATGTAAATCCTTCGGGAAAAGATGTTGTAAGCGCCCCTAGTGGCAACAATGATGAACATGCAGGCCCTAAGGAGGCTTTCAAGTATGACTTGATTGAACACTTCAAGCACATACCTACACGTCTGCACATCCTAGATTTGTTGTGAATGTCTTCGCACACTCGTGATAATCTCATCTCGGAATTACAAAAGCTAAATGAGGATGTCGACAAACATGCCCCGCAAGTCCTCCAAATTGAAATGGATTACCGGGTCAAAAACTCAAAAGCCTCCTCAAAGGGAGAAAAGAAGAAAACTGAGGGATCATGCATTGAATGCCTCTCGGTTAAAAAAGCAGCCAGTGCAACCATCGCGTTCACAAAGGACGACCTCCTACTTAGAGAAACCAGGCATAACCGACTCCTGTAATTCACAGGGTATATCAAGGAAATGCCTATGCACAGAGTTCAGATCGACCCAGGTTCTGCACTCAACCTCATCTCCACATCGGCTCTTGAAGAGTTGGGCATCCCACCCAGCAAGCTGAGCCACACATCTGTATCTATCTTTGGATACGATGGGAGTACTCAAAGGCCTATCGGCAAAATCAGGTTCAAGTTACAGATCGGTGATCTTATCTCTTAGGTCACAGTGTATGCAATAAAAACCCCTTCATGTTACAACATCCTTCTCGGACGCCCTTGGATCCACGAGAATGGTGTTGTCCCTTCAACTCTACATCAATGCATCAAGTTTATTGGCGACAACGGCATGATACATCGAGTCTTTGCGGACAGAAAACCCTTCAAAGGTAAAGAAGTCCACTTCGCAGACTCACAGATGTATGAAGGTGAAAAAGAAGAAGAGGATAAGCACACAGCATCCTTTGCCGAAAATCTCCAGAAAGATAAAGGTAAAGCTCCTCAACAATCACCGGAAGAAAACAAACCATCCGGTAAATCTGAAGAGAGCATTCAAACTCCCTTCATCATCTCCCTCAAACCTTCAAATCCTTTGGTCATCACAACTAAAATGAAGAAGGCAAAGCAAAAGCCTGGGGGCAAATTTGTTGTCTCTTTCGTGTCTATCATGCAAGACACGAACTCGGATTCAGAGCCAGAAGACGACACATCGTTAAGCCAAGCTGACACTCAGCAAGTTCAGCCTGCTCTCACTCCAATGGAGATAACTTCTGACATAGAAGATCCTACGTCAGCTTCCTTCGTTGTTCCAGCAACTTCAGCAAAGGAAAAGCTGATCTTCTTCCATAGATCGGATGCTTCTTCATCAAACTCCATGCTTGAACCTTTCCAAAATGAAGGTATGCCTCAACTATCCTTATATAGTTCTGTGGCACAAGCTATTATGAAGAAAATGGGCTATGACGCTCAAAACCCAGTCGGTTTGGGAGAAGGACGCGGTATTCTCACGCCATTGGGGCCCGTCTTGACCAAAAGGCAGCTAGAAGATTGGAGACTCTACGGCTATGTAGAAAAGTCTTCACACGGGTTAGGGTATGATCCCGACACTCCCTTGAAACAGTTGACACAAAGGCTTAAAAGTCAATATACTGACCAAGCCTCAACTTCTCAAGTCCATGAAGACATCGATCTCCCTGGATATCTCTTTAATGAGTCACCTGACAAAGATCCAGGAAGCTCATCCAATTGGCACGATTTCTCCGAAAATAAAGAGGAGTTGTCCGATGGAACAGACGTGTGGTCTTCTGACCCAGAAGAACCCTCATCTCCAAAAGAAGTAGCCTACTTCGACCCGGTTTCAACAGGCGATTGGGATCATCTCATAGCAAGCCTTGGGAAAATTACCGATCAAGAAGAGTACCCGTGGAAAGGAACAAAACCTTGGTCTGGAAATGCCTTTGAAAACCTAGAAGGTTTCGTTGAGCTGGAAGCCTCCGAAAATATTGTGGAGGAACCACCTTCGAATCTTCCAACAGAAGATCCTGTTCAAAAGATAGACTTGGGAACACCACATAACCCACGTCCTGTATTCATAAGCAAGAATATAAAGGATGATGAGTTACCCGAGTATATCGCCTTTCTTCGTGAGTTCGTTGATTTCTTTGCATGGTCTTACGCTGAAATGCCAAGCTTAGACCCCAAAATAGCGGTTCACAAACTCAATCTTCAAGAAGACATCAAGCCTGTCAAGCAAGGCCAATGAAGATTCCGTCCAGATGTGATGGATAAAATTGAACAAGAAGTTCAAAAACTCAAAAGCGTCGGCTTCATCCGTGAGGAACAACATCCTGAATGGTTGGCCAACATTGTCCCCGTGACAAAGAAGAACGGGCAGATCAGGGTCTGTATTGACTATAGAGACCTGAATGGCGCATGCCCTAAAGATGAATTTCCGCTCCCCATACCAGAGGTAATGATCGATAATACCTGTGGATTCGAGCGAATGACATTCATGGATGGTTTCTCTGGCTACAATCAGATAAAGATTCATCCTGAAGATGAAAAACATACATCTTTTCGGACCCCATTTGGCGTGTATTGTTACGCTGTCATGCCATTTGGTCTGAAAAATGTTGGTGCCACATATCAGAGGGCCATGATGAAAATATTCCAAGATATGCAGCACAAGACGGTTGAATGTTACGTTGATGACCTCGCCGTCAAAAGCAAAAGAAAAGAAGATCATCTCGAAAACCTTCGAGAAGTCTTCCTCCGGCTTCGCAAACACAAACTGCGAATGAATCCTTTGAAATGCTTCTTCGGCGTCTCGTCGGGTAAGTTCCTCGGATTCTTAGTTCGGAAAGCTGGAATAGAGCTTGACCCCATAAAAGTCAAAGCCATTCTAGAAATGCCCTCTCCAAGAACCTTGAGAGAACTCAAAGGGCTTCGAGGGAGATTAGCCTACATCAGACGGTTCATCTCCAATCTTTCGGGGAAATGCCGTCCATTCTCCCGATTGATGAAAAAAGGTGTAAACTTTGTCCGGGATGCTGACTGTGAAGCTGCTTTCCAAGACATCAAGTCATACCTGACAAAACCTCCAGTGTTAGCTGCTCCTACCACTGGAAAACCATTCATCTTGTACACAAGAGCCCTTGATCACTCTTTGGGAGCTCTGCTTACGCAAGAAAATGATCAAAGAAAAGAAGTTGCTCTATATTACCTCAGTCGCATGCTAGTAGGTGCAGAGCATCGCTACTCTCCAGTCGAAAAAGAATGTCTTGTAGTGATGTTCGCCGTACAAAAGCAGTGTCACTACTTGCTTTCCAACACAGTATACCTGGTCTCGAGGGTCAACCTCTTGAAGGTCCTTGTCACAAAGGTAGGTTCTCTCAATGCTCGACTGGCAAAATGGTCCATCCTTCTGTCACAATTTGATATTAGGTATGTACCACAAAAAGCAATCAAAGGGCAAGCTCTAGCGGACTTCCTCGCAGAGCATCCATTGCCTAAAGATTCTCCGCTCAAAGATGATCTCCCAGACGAACCAGTCTACAATGTGGAGACTTTCTCACAAAATGCCTCCTAGGACATGTACTTTGACGGTGCAACCAGGACGAATGAAAAAAGACAGCTGATCTCGGGAGTTGGCATCCTCTTTGTTAGCCCCGACAAATACATGATTCCACAAGCTTTCTCGCTACTGGAACCATGCACAAACAATGCAGCTGAATATCAAGCTCTGATCTTAGGATTGGAACTCGCCATCGAATCCGGTATCACCATGCTGGAAGTCTTTGGAGACTCTCAACTGATCGTCAACCAGATGAATCAGAAATTTGAAGTCAGGAAGCCAGATTCGTTGCCTTACTACAACAAGGCACAATCACTTCTGCAAAAGTTTGACATCTGTCACATCACCCACATTCGTAGAGGTGAAAACATACGTGCAGATGCCCTAGCCGGACTTGCCGCATCCATGGCAATCCAGGAAGGGGAAAACATGCAAATCATAGTGTGCGAAAGAAGAATCCTTCCTCCTCTTAACACACACCAAGCAGTGGCTGAATGCCACCAAGTGGTCGGAAGTCGGATTTCAATCCTTCAAACTTCAATCGGCGACTGGAGGGATCCATTCATTGATTACATTATGTTCGGAATCCTACCTGAAGATCCAAAAGAACGGGTAAGCACCCAAAGGCGAACCCCAAGCTTTCATTTGGATATTCCTTTAAAAATCCTTTACAGGAAATCCTTCAACGGAGTACTTCTACGCTGCTTGTCACAACAAGAGGCTGAAGAAACACTCAAAGAAGTTCATGCTGGTCTTTGCGGAGCTTATCAGGCTGGACCTAAGCTCTATGATCAGATAAAAAGGTTAGGATATTACTGGCCTACCATGGTAGCTGACGCAATGCAATTTGCTAAGCGCTGCAAACAATGCCAAGTTCATGGAGATTACATTCACATGCCTCCAGAATGGCTGCATCCTACAGCGATCTCATGGCCTTTCGAAGCCTGGGGTATGGACATCATAGGTCCTATTTCTCCCCCTTCGAGCAAAGGTCATCGCTTCATCTTCACCGCTACGGATTATTTCTCCAAGTGGTCAGAAGCATTTGCGTTTGACGAAATGAAGACCTCATCAGTCCTTCAGTTCCTGCGCACCAACATCATTTGTCGTTTCGGCATACCTAAAAGATTCATCCATGATAACGGACCACAGTTCCGGGATCATCGATTCTACAGGTTCTGCGACAAATACAAAATCCAAAGCTGTCATTCGACTCCATACAATCCGGCAGCAAACGGGTTAGAAGAAGCTTTCAACAAGACACTCTGCAAAATCCTCAAAAAAATGGTCTCTAGTCACAAAAGAGACTGGAGCGACAAAATGTCTGAAGCTTTGTGAGCCTATCGAACCACCGTTCGAGGACCAACCCATAGCACACCATTCTCCTTGGTCTATGGATGCGAAGCTGTCATACCCTTGGAAGTACAAATTCCTTCCTTGAGGGTATCCTTGCAAAATGACATGACTCAAGAAAGCAATGTCAAATTGCGACTCCATGAGCTGGACAATCTCGATGAGAGACGGCTCAAAGCTCAACAAAGCATTGAACTTTACCAAGCACACATGGCAGGATCTTTCGATAAAAAGGTCAGGCAACGCGCCTACAAAAAGAGTGACTTGGTTCTTGCGGTAAA
Organism: Litsea cubeba; assembly: GCA_012931725.1. Lineage (NCBI taxonomy): Eukaryota > Viridiplantae > Streptophyta > Magnoliopsida > Laurales > Lauraceae > Litsea > Litsea cubeba. The sequence goes on along the minus strand of CM022948.1, from coordinate 50,035,446 downwards.
AAGACCAATGGTTGAGCCAAAATGGGAGGGACCCTACGTCATCGACAAGGTTTTCTCTAATGGCGCATACGCACTCCTAAACATGGAAGGTGACAGATGTATGCTGCCCATCAACGGCAAGTTCTTAAAGCGGTACTACCCTTGAAGACTTACCCAACTGGGTAAGAGCAATGCCTGTATGGCCAAAACCGGTTTCCAGGTACACGCTCGCTAAACCCACCCTTTTTTAGAATTTTCATGTCAAATGTTGAAATTTCTAGAAATTTAAACAACGCTTACTTCCATCGTTTCATTGTTAAAAAAAAAAAAAAACCAAGTTTAGGAACCTTTCCCTAACTTGACCAAAATTTTCAACCCTTGAACCCAAAATTCATGGTTTGAAACAAAATCCGGATTCAGGGATTTCTACCCTAGTCCACCCTGCCTTTTACCGCCAAAATGGTTTTAGGTCAAAACTTATGACCCTCGTGTCTTTAAACAAAAAAAAATTTGTTTTTCAAAAAACCGCGAGGAAGCTACGCTTAGTCGATACTCGCACAAATCGGAAGCATATGAGCCATGTTCGACACTTCCAAAATCGCAGAGAAGCGACATTTCGTCGATACTTGCAAAATCCAAAACCATGGAGACGCAACGTTTCAGTTGATATCCATAGCCCAAAGGTTCGAGAAAACCACAAATTTCAAAAATCATGGGGAAACGACATCAAGTCAGTACCCGCAAAACCAAAAATTTTGAAAAGCAAGGATGCGACATTCTATCGATACTTGCACCCAAATCCGCGAGGATGCGACATTCCATCGATACTCGCAACCGAATGAGCAAGGATGCGACATTCCATCGATACTTGCAAGAACATTCAGCAGGGAGGCGACTTTTAGTCGATACTTGCATTTTTGAAAACCAAACCGGCTATAAATGCCATCAAAACAGGCTATAAATGCCACAAACCGGCTATCAATGCCACCAAAACAAAACAGGCTATAAATGCCACAAACCGGCTATCAATGCCACCAAAACAAAACCGGCTATCAATGCCACAAACAAAAACTTGGATTTCAAAAAAAACGGCTATCAATGCCACCAAAACAAAACAGGCTATCAATGCCACAAAAAACCGGCTATAGATGCCACAAAACAAACCGGCTATCAATGCCACCAAAACTGGCTATAGATGCCACAAAAAAAAAAACTCGGCTATCACTGCCACAAGAAAAGCTGGCTCTCATGCCAAAATTGGCTTCCATGCCACAAACAAAAACCTGGCTTCCATGCCAAAACAATCATTTGACAAAAGATTTTAACAAAATGACAACCTTTTGATCAAATCCCATTTAGCAATTACTTTTATCACAAAAAGATTCAAGTGAGGGTAGGGATAACAAAACAAAAAAAAGAAGAGCATCCCATTTAGCAATTACTTTTATCACAAAAAGATTCAAGTGAGCGTAGGGATAACAAAAAAAGAGTACAAAAAAAAATATACATGTGGTACCAAAAAAAAAAAAGAGAGAGTGTTCACAAGCACTACAAAAAAAATAAAAACCAAAAAATCACAAGTGGTACCAAAAAAGAGAGAAGGATAGTTTCTGCTACAAAATCAGGAGCTCAATCAAAAATGGCCTCCAGCCAAGAGTTCAGCTCCTTAAGCAAACTTTTGGCCTCAGCCGTCAAGGATTCCAAGGCACGCTTTTTCAGGAATTTGCCATGAGATGCTGGAGTGTGCTGTACCCCTTCTTTCGCACTAGGAAGCATATCTCGAGCAGTTCGCCATTGTTTGTTCTCATCAGACTTCCTTTTAAGAACCCGATCGGCATCTGTAACCCGGTGAATCAGAGCAGTCTCCCTTTCACGAGCCTCTGTTATTGCAGTCCACTTGGCAGCGACTTGTGCCTGCAGATGCTCAAGACGTCTCCTGGCCTCATCGACCTCCCTATCAAGGATGTTCAGGTCATGTGTCAGCCCAATGATGTTTAGCTCTTCTAAGTTCTTCTCTCGGACTACCTGCTTCCTGCTTTCTATAGCCTCATTTAGGTTAGACTGAGCCATATTCACAGGGTCCAGGAACATCTCCTTGAAGAACTGATCATCAGGAAAACCAATGGTCTCAAACCACCTGTCACCCAGCTCAATGATCCTATCAACGATCGCCCTGGCACTTGTGACATCTAGACCAGCCTCTTCAGCATCACCGAGAATCTCACGCACATGCTGGATCATCCCAAATTCGGCATCTAAGTGCCCAGAAAGCAGAGTCTCAATCCAAGAGCTCAGAACCCGCACCACCACCTTCTTCGCAAAAAGAAGAGATGGCCAAGCTGAAGATTCGCCCAACTCCGTTGGTCGGCTGCTCATGTCATCATCTGTTGAAAGAGTAACAAAAGAACTCTTTCCAGTTGAAGCTGCTCCTGCTCGGGAATGAATCTCAGCCCGAGGTATCTCCTCAACATTGTCAGAACTGGTCCCAGGAGTCTCTACCTCTGGATCAACCTCTGGCATCCCTTGCTCTGGTTCTGAAGGAAGCGATGGACCCTCCTTTGTCACTTCAAAACCTGCCAAAGAAACACAAAAAGGTATGAATATGACCCTGTTTGAAAATCATTATCAGGGTTATAACTACAAAATACCTTCTTCGACGACTGGCGGAACACTTTCCTCCTCCATGAACTCATTGGAAGCATCATCAACATTTGCGTTCATTGAGGGTTCAAAGTCATCGGAATCCTGTGGCAAGTCAGCTGGCAAGAAATGTGTTAGCAAACCAAGTCACAAACAAAAAAAAGAAGGAAAAAAAAGGAAGTCGTATCAATTAGAGATTCTGGATTCACTCCAGAGTCCCTCGGTTCTTCTTCAGGTGCCTCGACAGGATCCGTCACCACCTCATCGACTGGAACCTCAGGCATCACCAAGTCTTCCTCTGCTAAAAAAAAAGAAAAGTAGAAACAAGAAGCAAATCAGAACATGGAAAAATCCCATGAAAACAAATGGAAAGAGAAAAAGGAAGAATCATACCTTCACCGACGGTCTCTTCTTCTCGGCTTCTCTTCTCTGGAGGCTCGTCAGCATCCATTGGCACATCCTCATTGATAGTAAGAGGAACTTCCAAGTCAGGAGAGTCCTCATGCTGCCCCTTGCTGCGATGGTGACTCCTCCTACTCTTACTCCGGCAGGCTCGCTTCTTAGAGGAACCTGCCCCGCTGTCAGGGTCAGGTTTCCCACTTGACTCCTCACTGGATGGTCTACTCTTGCCAGTAGACTCCACGGAAGCTTGCTTTGTGCCGCTTGCATCCAAGTGCCAAGTTCGGCTTCCTCCTGTTCTAGCTGCTCTAAAGCCTCATCAGGCATTTCTCGAACAGCTTCAGAACCAATGACGCCCTGGTCACCGAGAAAGCATATCTTGTACTTCTCTCCAGAAAGGAAGGCCCAAACTCCCTCTCGCCGGACGCCATCCGACTTTCCAAGGACCTTTCCAGATGCCAGTTTCACATCAAGCTCCTTCTTGGAAAGCCTCCGATATGCCAAAAAGCTCTCCGCGAACCACTTCGCAAAGCCGGCAGTCTGGGAAGTCAGCAACACAGGATAAGAAATCATGGCTGTAGTATCTTCAGCACTATAGAAAGCCCATGCATTTCTCCCGTCCTGTAAGCCTCCAAAGCGCTTCACCATGCTTGAAGGCACTCCAACAACGCCTTGAGAAAAGCCCAGCTGCAAAGCAAAGCGAGAGGGTACATACGGCTGGATGTCGACGAAAAGATGTCTACGGTACACCATCGTGCCGACACGTATGCTGAAAAGCCACTCTCTCTCTGCATTCGTCAAGGAATAATGCCTACCCGACCCCACCCTGGTAGAGTCTCGGGAGGCACCAAAATCAAAGGCCTTCTTCCGCAACTCCGGAGAAAGCTTCACTGAAGACTGCCCCATCTCGACGTCCCTGAACCGTCGGATCCTCATGCGGGCAAACAGAAGTGATTCAGACACGGCTTTGCGCTTAGCCAATCGAATCATCAGAGGATCATCATCCTGTGCACCACCCAGCCGGTGGAAGCCTGGACAGTGGTATACATACCACGAATAAAAGATGTGGGCTGAAAATACCCTATTCATGGGAAGCCCAAGCCGAACCAAAAAAGCAGCAGCCTGCAGTTTGGTACACAGGTAGGAGTAAAGAGCTGGCACCAAAGCAAGCTGCTCTCCAAACGCCATCTGACAAGCCGAAAAAATACAATGCGGCCTGATGTGCGTTCCATCTCCTCCAGCAAAAATAGCCTCACCAAGCCAATAAGTGAGGTAAACAGCGAGATCTCTCCGCAGTGCAATGTCAAGACATATGGCGTTTGTACTGGCACAGAAATCTCTCAACTCTTCTTACATGGCCAAGATCTTCTTTGAACTTGGATCCTGAGCTCTGGCTTCTTGGGTCACGCTATCAGAAGACTCCCTGCTATCAAAAAAGTTGGGGAATGAAGAGCTAGAACTCCTCCAACTGCTGGATCTAACTTTCAAACCCTCATTCTCCTTCAAAAAATCATAGAAGGCGACGAGCTGAAAGTACAGAAGCCTGAACTCCTCAGACTGCCCCTCGAGGACGCTGTCAATCAGCATAAACTCCTCATAGAGTTTGCTGAGGATGGGCAATCCAATAATGACGCTCAGCTCCTTCAAAGAAAAACCAATCTCACCATTCGTTACAACGAAGGTATTGGTTTGTGGGAGGAATGATTCCAGCATAGCCATGAAGGCCTCGTCGGAAAAGATCACGGTCTCCCTAAAGGCGCGGACCGCATCAAAAATCCCGGCTTCCTTCAAAACGGCACTACCAATCAGCAGGACGCGATCAGTCCACGACTTCCACTCGGAGTCAGCATTGAAACGGCCACGAAGTCGAAAAGGCTTGATCCAATTGCTGCCGTCAACGCTGAAAATACCAAGGCCCACCGGTCTCAAATCGGTCGACGGATAATCAGAGCCCTGGTAGCCGCTGGATGGCATCAACAGGTCCATGTCAACAGGCGACCTCTCCGTATATCCAGGAGAACCGCCAATAAAAACCCCGGTCTTGATTACATTTGTCCTTCTCACCCAACTTGGAGGATCTTCCTTCTTAGAGCACGTGGGGGCAAGGCTCAGAATCGAGACGGTGCGATCAAACGTCGACCGGGTAACAACAGTCTTCTTCTCACCATCTGCTGTGAAAGAAAACTGAAAACACCTCCTCTGGTATGTCATGTCATCAGGGACTGCATCACCAAAGAAGAAGGTAGGCTTGGGCAAAACGCTCTGATCTTCCATCACCCATGGACGACTGCTTACCATGATCTTATAGAATTCCTCTCCCTTGAGAGTGATCAGTCGCTGCCTCATCTCATCTCTGTTGAGGGAGTCGCACTCTTCCTGATTTCTCTCAACATACTGGACCTTCTCAAAGGCCTGCTGAACGGCCGGATTAGAAGATCTAGAAGATCGACGAGGTACGCTTGTAGCAGGCTCTTTACCCTTGTTCGTTCTGAAGGAAGCACCTGAAAAGGATGGAAAAGAAAAACATCAAACATCAAAATGACAGAATCTCGCTAAAAAAAAAAATCTGGCGAAATTTTGACATGATGACGGGGCAATTCCAAAGAAAAGGAACTATCCCGAAAGAAATAGAAAGCTTGAAGATGGGCTCAACATCACTGCGAGCTCCGAAACTCCAAACTTTCGAAACATCAAAGTCTCCGCAAAATCAGAAAGGGCTCAACATCGCTGCGAGCTCCAAATTCCCAAAATTGCGAAAACTTTCAGGTATGCTATCACATCATGTTACAAATTTAATTTACAATTGAATGCATGCATGAACATCTAGGTTTGCCAAAAAAAAGGGGCATTATCATGATGAGCAAAAGAAAAAAAAAAAGAAAAGAAACTTTCTCAAAAAAGAAAAGAGGGGAAAGAAAACAAAAAAAAAAAAAAGGAAAAGAAACTTTCTTGAAAAAAAAGGAGGGAAAGAAAACAAAAAAAAAGAAAAAAAGAAAAAAAAAAGAGGGGATGGCCCACAGGCCACGTGGTCGTACGGCCAGATCCGTACGGATATGTCCGTACGGCCCGCAAACAAAAAAAAAAAACAAAACAAAACATGAAAAAAAAAAAGAAAAAAGAAGAAAAGAAAAAGAAACACGTGTAAAAAAAAAAGGAAAACACGTGGAAAAAAAAAGAAAAAGAAAGAAACAAAAAAAGAGAGAAAGAACTTTTTATTTTTCCTACAATGGAGTTTTCTTGAAAAAGGGAACTTACTTGAAGCCATTGATGGAGAAGAAGAAGAAAAGTCTTGAAGATCTTGAAGAAGAAGAACTCTTGGTCTTGAAGCCCTCTTGAGATTATTGCAAAAGAAAGTAATAAGAGCAAGAGATCCAACCTCCTCCTTGCTTTTATAGAAGAGAGCAAACCAAAGAAGGAAAGAAAAAAGAGATAAGTGTTACTAATTAGTAACCTTACCAAAAGAAAGATATTAGAAAGATTCTTTCCCAAAAGAAAGATATCTTGAAGGATTTTCTCCCAAAAAGAAATCAATGAGAGATTTTCTCCCAATAGATAGGATCAATGAAGGATTCTTTCCCAAAAGAAAGATATCTTGAGATATCCTATCCCAAAATAAAGGGAATATGAGAGATTCTCTCCAAGTAAAGATATTCTTAGATATTCTCTATCCAAATGAGATATTTTTGGATATTCTTTACAAAAATGACACCATATGAGATCTAAGCCATTTCAAAAGCTTAAGGTCCCATGGGTTAGCCCATATGAGCCAGGTTTGACCACCTAGGCACAAAAAAAAAAAAAAAATTCGGGCTTTTAGTCAAAGAGAAATCCCTCTTACCAAGAGCATACAAAAATGGTTCCATGCCTCTTTTGAGTTGATTCAACCATACAAAGAGAATTCCAAGCCCCATGAGCTTCCAAAAATCAAACCATCCAGCCTCATATACCAAATTGAGCCAAAATATTGAAATTGACATTCCACAAAAATCAAACCAAATCCTGGTCTCCTAACTTACCACATACAGCTTGTTAGGTCACAAGACCAAAACCAAAAACCAAAACCTGATCCCCTAACTTGCCACATATAGCCTGTTAGTTTACAAGATCAAAACCACAATTAATCCCCCAACATTCCACATACAGCTTGTTGGGTCACACGATCAAAACCAAACCCGACCCCCTAACCTGCCATATACAGCCTGTTAGGTCACAAGGTCAAAACCCAAATCCACATCCTTGATGTCATCTTCAAAACTTTGCCTCGAGATGGTACGTGATCCCTTTCACTACCATAAAATTCCCCTGGAAGCACAAAAGGCTACAAATACCAAAAAGAAAGACTGCTCAAAGACTCTTGGTCAAGTCACAGGCTCTCCTTCAAAAATCTCTTCGAGGCACATCGACTACAAAAGTTAAGCAACTCGTCGCTGTACCTCGAGGGGGCATTTGTTGACACCAAAAATGTCACTTTGCCTCTTCAAGATCCAAAGAGCTTCATGAAGTCGCAACCTGCCATAAATAGGCAATGCTACTTCCAAAAATCAAATCTTGTCAGAATCAAACAAAAACTGCAAGATCCTTCAAGACAACCAAAAGAGGAGTACACAAGAAGTTTCGGGCCATTTCAAAATCATTTGGCCTAACTTCGCTTCTCCGACAGCCGAAAAGGAGCTCTCGGCGGCAAAAGCATCGGAGACACCAAATCTTCGATCAGAGCCGATGGATGGTCTCAAAATACTTCCAAAAGGCTCCACGTCAAGTTCCGAGTCAAACCGACAACGTTTGACCCTACATCAACCCTCGAACAGCTAAATCAAGCCTCTAGGCGGCGAGAACCACCGAGGCCATTACTCATTAGATAGAGCACATGGACGACTTCAAAATGCTTATAAAGGGCTACACGTCAAATTTCAGGTCATTTCGACAACATTTGACCATAGTTTGACGCTCGGAAGCCAAATCAGGCCTCTCGGCGGCAAAGCTCTCCGGGACCATGGTTTCCAAGACAGAGCCTATGGATCATCTTAAAATGACTCCAATAGGTTCCCTGTCAAATTTCAAGTCAATCGGACATCGGTTGACCGCACATCAAACCGCGACATCTTCATCGCGATAAAAGCGAGTCTACTAGTGATAGGACCCCAAATGGCTTCAAAACTTAAACAAAAGCCTATGGTTGGTCTTATTTATTGCTCAGAAGGCTTCACACCAAATTCCAGGTCATTCCGACATCGTTGGGCCCAGTTTCAGCTTCTGACGGAAAATCGGTAGCTCTGCGCGACAAAGTCTTCGGCTTTCTCAGGAAATTGGAAACTTTGCAAAATAAGATGCAAGGATTCTCATTAGGTTTCCTACAGGGAAATCAGGCTAATAAATGGTCAAAAATGTCAAGGAAAAATACAGAAGAAAAAAGAATCAAAAAACAGCAAAAATGGACATAAAACGGGACAAAAAGGGGGGAAAGCCCCCCCAGGGTCGCCGGCGACCTTGGAGCCCGGGGTCGCCGGGAAGGCCCCGGAAACCCCGGTTTTCGCCATTTTTTCGCGATTCGAAGCGCCCAGCCTCTGGTATTTTCCAAAATTCATACTTTTGAGACACCAAATCCTCTGACATCCGTCCAAAACACGGGTCAATCATCAAGAGTATCGAAAACAATATTCATCGCCACCCGGTCAACCAAAAAAAGTGTGCTTTCAACCCGACCGATCGAGAAATCGATAGGACAGATGGCACCGACCTGCTGTTGGCAACAAACACCTGAAATTACATGGTCATCCATGTCGATCTACATGAAGATCCATCGATGATCATCGCCAGAAGAATCCCAAAAGACACGGCACGGCCTGCGACTCTTCAACTCTCGGCGACCACTTAATGCGATTAATTGACTAGCTTTACTACAGTCATTAATCCATTTATTTGGATGGACCAATCAGAAGCAAGCATCCGGGAGTTACAAGTCAAGAGATTCATGGCATTTAACCCATGAAACTCCTCCCATCATGGCGATTAAAGGCGATTAAATGCCCTCAATCTCCTCCGGCCAATCAGAAGCCAAGAAAAAGGAGTTACAAAATAAAGAATTCAATTTTGTAACTCCTCCCTTTATGTAGCTTTATGACAATCAAGGCCCATAAACCCTCCTAAATGGCTACCTAAAAGCCTATAAATAGGAGAGCTCTCCAAGAAGAAAGAACAGCAGACACACAGACAATAGACTGCAGAAAATCCAGAAACTCAGACAGAAAGAGGCATCAGAAATCTAAGAGAGAAAACTCTGTGGAAATCCTACACCGACCACCACTACAAGGTGACAAAAGTCCCTTGGGGGGTACCCCCCCCCCCCCCAAGGTCCTTGCCTTCTTCTTTTGCCTCCAAATGGCTTAGACGTGGCTTTTCAGCCCGTTTACTCGGCTTTTTATTGGACATAGGACCTCCTTTTGGTCTTTGTCCTCTAAAAACCTGAGGTTATAGCCAAGCCAAGCGAATCAATAGCATCCTCTGTTCTCATCTGCATGGATGATGGCGAAGCCCACATATGGCTTGCGACCGTCAATCTAAACGGGTCCCCCACAATCTCCTGAGAAGTTAGATCCTCCTTTTCTTGCTTTTCATTGTAGTTTGTATTTTTTCAAAAGAGACAAAAATCACAACTCTTGTCTTTCATTATTGATAAGGATTGTAAATCGGCTATAAACGCCAAAATTGGCTATAAACGCCAGAAACCGGCTATAAACACCAAAATCGGCTATAAATGCCAAAAAATTCCCTTTCACGGCAAACCAAGAAAAATGTCTCTTTTCTTAAATATATGTGCAATGGAAAACTTGAAAGAAGTTGATTTCCTTTTTACTTGCGAAGCTTGATCTCCGGATCACCACCTGCAATTCCAAGTAAAATAGAAAATCTGGCACACCCACACAAAAAAAGAAATGTTGATGCACGCCCTTGCCCCCCCCCCGGTTAGGAAAGGGTCGGACCCGACGGACTCCCACGTCCGCCGACCCTGGTAGAACCGAGCAGGAGCGCGGTCCATCATTTACCTTTGAAGGGTTTTCTGTCCACAAAGACTTGATGTATCGTGCCGTCGTCACTAACGAACTTGATGCACTGATGTAAAGTTGAAGGGACAACACCATTCTTGTCTATCCTGATGGACCGCGCGTTCCTTGCTCGGTGCTACCGAGGTCGCGAACGTGAGAGCCCGTTTGATCCGACCCTTTCGCACCCGGGGACAGGAGCGGGTATCAACATTTTTTTGGTGGGTGTGCCGGATTTTCTATTTTCTATTTTTTTGGTGGGTGTGCCGCATCTTTTGAGATTCTTCTGGCGATGATTATCGATGGATCTTCATGTAGATCGACATCGGATGACCATGTAACTTCAGGTATTGGTTGCCAACAGCGGGTCGGTGCCATCTGTCCTATCGATTTCTCAATCAGTCGGGTAGAAAACACACTTTTTTGGTTGACCTGTTGGCGATCAATGTTTATCTTGATACTCTTGATGATTGACCTGTGATTTTGACGGATGTCAAAGGATTTGACACCTCAAAAGTATGAATTTTGAAAAATCCCAGGAGATGGAAGCTTCGAATCGTAAAAAAAATGATAAAAAATGGGCTTTCCGAGGCGAGCCCGGCGATTCTAGGCTCCATGGTCGCCGGCGACCATGGCCCAGGGTCACAGGGGCCTGCGACCTTGGGGGGACTTCCCTCCTTTTGTACCATTTTTGATGTTTTTCGATTCTTTTTTCTTCTGTATTTTTTCTTAATATTTTTTATCATTTATTAGCCTAATTTCCTTGTAGAAAACTTGACGAGAATCCTTCCATTTTGGGGTGCAATGTTTCCAATTTTTCGAGAAAGCCGAAGACCTTGTCGCGTAGAGCTGTCGATTTTCCGCCAGAAGCTGAAATTGGGTCAAACGATGTCGGAATGACCTGGAATTTGGGGTGAAGCCTTCTGAGCAATAAATAAGACCAACCATAGGCTTTTGTTTGAGTTTTAAAGCCGTTTGGGGTCCTATCGCCAGGAGACTTATTTTTATCGCGTTGAAGATGTCGCGCTTTGATGTGCGGTCAACCAATGTCCGATTGACCTGAAATTTGACAAGGAACCTATTGGAGTCATTTTAAGATGATCCATCGGCTCTGTCTTGGAAACTATGGTCCCAGAGAGCTTCGCCACCGAGAGGCCTGATTGGGTCAAATGTTGTCGAAATGACCTGAAACTTGACGTGTAGCCCTTTGTAAGCATTTTGAAGCCGTCCGTATGCTCTTTTTGATGAGTAATGACCTTGGTGGTTCTCGCCGCTGAAAGGCTTGATTTAGCTGTTCGAGGGTTGACGTAGGGCCAAACGTTGTCGGTTTGACTCGGAACTTGACGTGGATCCTTTTGGATGTATTTTGAGACCATCCACAGGCTCTGATCGAAGATTTGGTGTCTCCGATGCTTTCGCTGTCGGGAGCTCCTTTTAAGCTGCTGGAGAAGCGAAGTTAGGCTAAATGATTTTGAAATGGCCTGAAACTTCTTGTGTACTCCTCTTTTGGCTGTCTTGAAGGATCTTGCAGTTTTTGTTTGATTCTGACAAGATTTGAGTTTTTGGATACCTATTTATGGCAGGCTGCGACTTCATGTTGCTTTTTGGATCTTGAAGAAGCAAAGTGATATTTTTGATGTCAACAAATGCCCCCTCGAGGTGCAGCGACGAGTTGCTTAACTTTTATAGTCGATGTGCCTCGAAGAGATTTTTGAAGGAGAGCTTGTGAATTGACCAAGAGTCTTTGAGCAGCCTTTCTTTTGGTATTGTAGCCTTTTGAGCGTCCAAGGAATTTTATGGTAGTGAAAGGGATCACATACCATCTCGAGGCAAAGCTTTGAAGATGACATCAGGGATGTGGATTTGGGTTTTTGTTTTTGACCTTCTGACCTAACAAGCTATATGTGGCAGGTTAGGGGGCCGGGTTTGATTTTGACCGTGTGACCCAACAAGCTGTATGTGGAATGTTGGGGGGGTCAACTTTGGTTTTGATCTTGTGACCTAACAGGCTGATGTGGCAAGTTAGGGGATCAGGCTTTGGTTTTTGATTTTGGTCTTGTGACCTAAGAAGCTGTATGTGGCAAGTTAGGGGACCAGGATTTGGTTTGGATTGTTATGGAATGTCAATTTCAAGATTTTGGCTCAATTTGGTATATGAGGCTGGATGGTTTGATTTTTGGAAGCTCATGGGGCTTAGAATTCTTTTTGTATGGTCTAATCAACTCAAAAGAGGCATGGAACCATTTTTGTAAGCTCTTGGTAAGAGGGATTTCTCTTTGACTAAAAGCCCAAATTTTTCTTTTTTTTTTTTTAAGTGCCTAGGTGGTCAAACCTGGCTCATATGGGCTAACCCATGGGACCTTAAGCTTTTGAAATGGCTCAGATCTCATATGGTGTCATTTTTGTAAAGAATATCTAAAAATATATCCTTTGGATAGAGAATATCTAAGAATATATTTATTTGGAGGGAATCTCTCATGTTCCCTTTATTTTGAGAGAGAATATCTCAAGATATCTTTCTTTGGGAGAGAATATCTCAAATCTCCTATCTTTTGGGGCAAAATCTCTCATTAATTTCTTTTTGGGAGAGAATCCCTCAAGATATATCTTTTTTTTTTTGGAAAGAATCCTTCAAGATATCTTTCTTTTGGCAAGGTTACTAATTAGTAACACTTACCTCTTTCTTGTTTCCTTCTTTGGTTTGCTCTCTTCAATAAAAGCAAGGAGGAGGTTGGATCTCTTGCTCTTATTGCTTTCTTTTGCAAAAATCTCAAGAGGGCATCAAGACCAAGAGTTCTTCAAGAATCTTCAAGCTTTTCTTCTTCTTCTCAATCAATGGCTTCAAGTAAGTTCTCTTTCTCAAGAAAACTCCATTGTAGAAAGTAGGATGGTAAAAAAGTTCTTTCTTTTTTTTCTTTTTTTTTCTTTTTTTTTCATTTCTTTTACACGTGTTTTCCCCCTTTTTTTTACACATTTTTTTATTTTTATTTTTCTCGTTATCTCTTTTTTTTTTTTGCACGTTTTTTCTTCTTTTGTGGGCCGTATGGACAGATATGTACGGATCTGGCCAAACGGCCACGTGGCCTGTGGGCTAGTCCCTCTTTTTTTTTTTGGTTCTTTTCTTTCTCCCCTTTATTTTTTGAGAAAGTTTCTTTTTTTTTTCTCATCATGATAATGCATTTTTTTTTTGCAACCAAGATTTTCATGCATGCATTTTTTTGTACATTGAATTTGTAACATGATGTGATAGCATGCCTGAAAGTTTTTGCAAATTTAGAAATTTGGAGCTCGCAGCGATGTTGAGCCCTTCCTGATTTTGTGGAGACTCTGAGGTTTCGAAAGTTTGGAGTTTCAGAGCTCACAGCAATGTTAAGCCCATCTTCAAGCTTTCTAATTCTTTCGGAGTACTTATTTTTCTTCGGAATTGCCCCGGAATCATGCCAAAATTTCGCCAGATTTTTTTTTAGCGAAATTCTGTCATTTTGATGATGATCGTTTTCTTTTCCATCCTTTGCAGGTGGTTCCTCCAGAACGAACAAGGGTAAAGAGCCTGCTACAAACGTACCTCGTCGATCTACTAGATCTTCTAATCCGGCCGTTCAGCAGGCTTGGGAGAAGGTCCAGTATGTTGATAGAAACATTAAAGAGTGCGACTCCCTCAACAGAGATGAGATGAGGCAGCGACTAATCACTTTCAAGAGTGAGGAGTTTTATCAGATCATGGTAAGCAACCGTCCTTGGGTGATGAATGATCAGAGGGTTTTGCCCAAGCCTACCTTCTTCTTTAGTGATGCAGTCCCTAATGACATGACATACCAGAGGAGATGTTTTCAGTTCTCTTACACAGCTGATGGTGAGGAGAGAACTATTGTTACCCGGTCAATGTTTGATCGCACCATCTCGATTATGAGCCTTGCTCCCATGTGCTCTAAGAGGGAAGATCCTACAAGCTGAGTGAAGTGGACAAATGTAATCAAGACCGGGGTTTTTTTTTGCGGTTCTCTTGGATATGCGGAGAAATCGCCTGCTGATGCTGGCCAGCGGCTACCAGGGCTTTGATTATCCGTCGGTCGATTTGAGACCGGTGGGCCTTGGCATTTTCAGCGGTGACGGCAACAATTGGGTGAAGCCTTTTCGACTTCGTGGCCGTTGCAGTGGTGACTCCGAGTGGAAGTCATGGACTGATCGCGCCCTGCTGATTGGTGGCGCCGTTTTGAAGGAAGCCGGGATTTTTGATGCGGTCCTCGCGTTTAGGGAGACTGTGATCTTTTCCAACGAGGCCTTCATGGCTATGTTGGAGTCATTCCTTCCACAAACCAATACCTTCGTTGTCACGATTGGTGAGATTGGTTTCTCTTTGAAGGAGCTGAGCGTAATTACTGGATTGCCCATCCTTGGCAGACTCTATGAGGAGTTTATGCCAATCGACAGCGTCCTTGAGGAGCTGTCAGAGGAATTCAGCTTGTCGCCTTCTATGGTTTCTTTAAGGAGAAAGAGGGCTCGAAAGTTAGATCCAGTAGTTGGAAGAGTTATGTCTTTTCATTCCCTAACTTTTTTGACAGTAAGGAATCTTCTGATAGCATGACCCGGGAAGCCAGGGCTCAGGACCCAGGTTCGACGAAGATTTCGGCTATGCAATAAGAGTTGAAGGGTTTTTTCGCGAGTACAGAAGCCATTTGTTCTGACATTGCACTGCGAAGAGATCTCGCTATTTACCTCACTTATTGGCTAGGTGAGGCTATTTTACTAGAGGAGATGGAACGCACATCATGCCGCATTGTATTTTTCCGGCTTGTCAGATGGCGTTTAGAGAACAGCTTGCTTTGGTGCCAGCTCTTTACTCCTATCTGTGTACCGAACTGCATGCTGCTGCTTTTTTGGTCCGGCTTGGGCTTCCCATGAACAGGGTATTTTCAGCCTATATCTTTTATTCGTGGTATGTATACCACTGTCCTGGCTTCCACCAGTTGGGTGCTGCACAGGGTGATGATCCTCTGATGATTCGACTAGCTAAGGGGAAAGCCGTATCCGAATCACTTTTGTTTGCCCGCATGAGGATCCGACGATTCAGGGACGTCGAGATGGGGCAGTCTTCAGTGAAGCTTTCTCCGGAGTTGCGGAATAAGGCTTTTGATTTTGGTGCCTCCCGTGACTCTACCAGGGCGGGGTCGGGAAGGCATTACTCCTTGACAAATGCAAAAAAGGAGTGGCTTTTCAGCATACATGTCGGCACGATGGTGTACCATAGACATCTTTTCATAGATATCCATCTGTATGTGCCTTCTCGCTTTGCGCTTCAGTTGGGCTTTTCTCAAGGCGTTGTTGGAGCGCCTTCAAGCATGGTGAAGTGCTTTGGAGGTTTGCAGGATGGCAGAAATGCATGGGCTTTTTATAGTACTGAAGACACTACTGCCATGATTTCTTATCCTGTGTTGTCGACTTTTCGAACTGTCGGCTTCACGAAGTGGTTCGCGGATAGCTTTTCGGCATATCGAGGGCTTTCCAAGAAGGAGCTTGATGTGAAGCTGTCATCTGGAAAAGGCCTTGGAAAGTCAGATGGCGTCCGGCGAGAGGAAGTTTGGGCCTTCCTTTCTGGAGAGAAGCACAAGATAGGCTATCTCAATGACCAGGGCGTCATTGGTTCTGAAGCTGTCCGGGAGGTACCTGATGAGGCCTTAGCGCAGCAAGAATAAGAGGAAGCTGAGCTTGACGCTTGGATGCAAGCGGCACAGAGGTGAGCTTCCGTGGAGTCTACTGGCAAGAGTAGATCATCTAGAGAGGAGTCAAGTGGGAAACCTGACTCTGACAGTGGGGCAGGTTCTTCTAGGAGGCGAGCCCGCAGGAGTAAGAGGAAGAGGAGTCATCATTGCAACAAGGGGCAACATGAAGGTTCTCCTAACATAGAAGTCCCTCTTACTATCAATGAAGAGGTGCCAGGGAATGCTGACGAGCCTTCAGAAAAAAGAAGCCGAGAAAAAGAGACCGTTGGTGAAGGTATGATTCTTCCTCTTTCTCTTTCCATTTCTTTTCGTGGGATTTTTCCATGTTCTGATTTGCTTTCTCCCCCTCCCCCTGCTGCTTTTTTTTTATTTTTAGCAGAAAAAGACTTGGTGATGCATGAGGTTCCAACCGATGAGGCGGTGACGGATCCTGTCGGGGCACCTAAATAAGAACCGAGGGACTCTGGAGTGAATCCAGAATCTCCAATTGGTATAACTTTTTTTTGCTTTTTTTTTGTTTGTGACTTGGTTTGCTAACATTTTTCTTGTCAGCTGACTTGCCACAGGATTCCAATGATTTTGAACCATCGATGGATGCAAATGTTGATGATGCTTCCGATGAGTTCATGGAGGAAGAAAGTGTTCCACCAGTCGTCGACGAAGGTATTTTATAGTAATAACCTTGATAATGATTTTTTAAAAACAGGATCATATTCATACCTTTTTGTGTTTCTTTGGCAGGTTTTGAAGCGACAGAGGAGAGTCCATTGCTTCCTTCAGAACCAGAACAAGGGATGCCAGAGGTTGATCCGGAGGTAGAGACTCCTGCAACCAAATCTAACACGGTGGAGGAGGTACCTCGTGCTGAGATTCCTTCCCCAGCAGCTCCAACTGGAAAGAGTTCTTTTGTTACTCTTCCAACGGGGCATGACATGAGCAGCCGACCGATGGAGCGGGGCGAATCTTCAGCTGGGCCATCTCTTCTTTTTGCGAAAAAGGTGGTGGTGTGGGTTCTGAGCTCTTGGATTGAGATTCTCCTTGCTGAACACTTGAATGCCGGATTTGGCATGATCCACCATGTGCAGGAGATTCTTGGTGGTGCCGAAGAGGCTGGTCTGGATGTCACAGGTGCCAGGGAGATCATTGATAGGATCATTGCACTGGGTGACAAGTGGTTTGAGACCATTGGTTTTGCTGACAACCAATTCTTCAAAGAGATGTTCATGGACCCTGCTGATAAGGTTAAGTTTGACCTGAATGAGGCTACACAAAGCAGGAAGCAGCTAGTCCGAGAGAAGAACTTAGAAGAGGTAGCTATCATTGGGCTGACACATGACCTTAACATCCTTGATAGGGAGGTCGATGACGTCAGGAAACGTTTTGAACATTTGAAGGCACAAGTCGCTGCCAAGTGGGCTGTTATAATAGAGGCTCGCGACAGGGAGAGTGCTCTGATTCGCCGAGTTGCAGATGCTAATCGAGTTCTCGAAAGGAAGTCTCAAGAGGACAAACAATGGCAAACTGCTCGGGATAAGTTTCCCGGTATAAAAGAAGGGTTGCAGCCTTCTCCAGCATCTCATGGCAAGTTCCTGAAGAAGTGTGCCTTGGAAACTCTGATGGCTGAGGCCAAAAGTTTGCTTGAGGAGCTGAGATTTTGGCTGGAAACCATTTTTGGTTGAGCTCCTGATTTTTGTTGTAGAAACTATCCTTTTTCTTTTTTTTTTGGTACCACATGTATTTTTTTTGTACTTTTTTTTGTAGTGTTTTGTAAACACTTTTTTTTGGTACCGCATGTATTTTTTAGTACTCTTTTTTTTTTGTTTTCCCTACACTCACTTAAATCTTTTTGTGATGAAAGCAATTGCTAAATGGGATGCTTTTTTTTTGTTTTCCCTACGCTCACTTAAATCTTTTTGTGATGAAAGCAATTGCTAAATGGGATGCTTTTTTTTTTTAATTTTCCCTACGCTCCCTTAAATCTTTTTGTGATGAAAGCAATTGCTAAATGAGATGCTTTTTTTTGTTTTGTTTTCCCTGCGCTCACTTAAATCTTTTTGTGATGAAAGCAATTGCTAAATGGGATGCTTTTTTTTTTTGTTTTCCCTATGGTAACTTAAATCTTTTTGTGATGAAAGCAATTGCTAAATGGGATTTGATCAAAAGCTTGTCATTTTGTGAAAATCTTTTGTCAAATGATTGTTTTGGCATGGGAGCCAGATTTTTGTGGCATGGAAGCCGATTTTGGTATGAGAGCCAGTTTTTTGTGACATTGATAGCCGGTTTTGGTGGCATTTATAGCCGGTTTTGTTTTGTGGCATTGATAGCTGGGTTGGTGGCATTTATAGCCGATTTTGGTTTTCAAAAATGCAAGTATTGACTAAAAGTCGCCTCCCTGCTGAATAGTCTTGCAAGTATCGATGGAATGTCGCATCCTTGCTCATTCGGTTGCGAATATCGATGGAATGTCGCATCCTCGTGGTTTTGGGTACAAGTATCGATGGAATGCCGCATCCTTGCTTTTCAAAAAATTTGGTTTTGTGGGTACTGACTTAATGTTGTTTCCCCACGATTTTTGAAATTTGCGATTTTCACGAACCTTTGAGTTGTGGATATCAACTGAAATGTTGCATCTCCATGATTTCTTGGTTTTCTCGAACCTTTGAAATTTGGGTTGTGGATATCAACTGAAATGTTGCGTCTCCATGATTTTTAGGTTTTTTTGAACCTTTGAAATTTGGGTTGTGGATATCAACTGAAATGTTGAGTCTCCACATTTTTTTTAGGATTTTGCAAGTATCGACGAAATGTCGCTTCCCTGCGATTTTTGAAAAACCATTTTTTTTTTGTTTGAAGACATGAGGGTCATAAGTTTTGACCTAAAATCATTTTGGCGGTAAAAGGCAGGGTGGACTAGGGTGGAAATCCCTGAATCCAGATTTTGTTTGAAACCATGAATTTTGGGTTCAAGGATTGTAAACTTTGGTCAAGTTAGGGAGAGGTTCCTAAACTTGGAAATTTTGAACAATGAAACAGTGAAAGTAAGCATTGTTTGAATTTCTAGAAATTTCAACATTTGATATGAAAATTCTAAAAAGTGTGGGTTTAGCGAGCGAGTACCTGGAAACCGATTTTGGCCATATAGGCATTGCTCTTACCCAGTTGGATAAGTCTTCAATGATAGTACCGCTTTAAGAACTTGCCGCTGATGGGCAGCATACATCAGTCACCCTCCATGTTTAGGAGTGCGTATGCGCCGCTGGAAAAAACCTTGTCGATGACGTAGGGTCCCTCCCATTTTGGCTCAAATTTGCCTTTGGACTTGTGAGCGAAGGCCATTGGTCTTTTACCGCAAGAACCAAGTCACCTTTTTTTGTAGGCGCGTTGCCTAACCTTTTTGTCGAAAGATCCTGCCATGCATGCTTTGTAAAGTTCAATGCTTTGTCGAGCTTCGAGCCGTCTCTCATCGAGATTGTCCAGCTCATGGAGTCGCAATTTGACATTACTTTCTTGAGTCATGTCATTTTGCAAGGATACCCTCAAGGAAGGAATTTGTACTTCCAAGGGTACGACAGCTTCGCATCCATAGACCAAGGAGAATGGTGTGCTTTGGGTTGGTCCTCGAACGGTGGTCCAATAGGCCCACAAAGCTTCAGATAGTTTGTCGCTCCAGTCTCTTTTGTGACTAGAGACCATTTTCTTGAGGATTTTGCAGAGTGTCTTGTTCAAAGCTTCTGTTAATCCGTTTGCTTTCGGATTGTATGGAGTCGAAGGACAGCTTTGGATTTTGTATTTGTCGCAGAACCTGTAGAATCGATGATCCCGAAATTGTGGTCTGTTATCATGGACGAATCTTTTGGGTATGCCGAAATGACAAATGATGTTGGTGCGCAAGAAGTGAAGGCTAATGAGGTGTTCATTTCGTTAAGCGCAAATGCTTCTGACCACTTGGAGAAATAATCCGTAGTGGCGAATATGAAGCGATGACCTTTGTTCGAAGGGAAAGAAATAGAACCTATGATGTCCATACCCCAGGCTTCGAAAGGCCATGAGATCGCTGTTGAATGCAGGATCTTCTGTTGGAAGGTTCGTAGGTGGTTCCTCCACAATATTTTCAGAGGCTTCCAGCTCTACGAAACCTTCTGGGGTTTCAAGGGCATTTCCAGACCAAGGTTTTGTTCCTTTTCACCGGTCTTCTTGATCGGCAATTTTCTCAAGGCTTGCTATGAGATGGTCCCAATTGCCTGTTGAAACCGAATCGAAGTAGGGTACTTCTTTTGGAGACGAGGGTTCTTCTGGTTGAGAAGACCATGCGTCTGTGCCATCGGACAATTCCTCTTCATCGTCAAAGAAACCGTACCAATTGGATGAGCTTCCTGGATCTTTATCAGGTGACTCATCGAAGAGATATCCAGGGAGATCGATGTCTTTATGGACTTGAGATTTTGAGGCTTGGTCAGTAAATTGACTTTTAAGCCTTTGATCAACTGTCTCAGGGGTGTGTCGGGATCATACCCTAGCCTATGTGAAGACTTTTCTACATGGCCATAGAGTCTCCAATCTTCCAGCTGGCTTTTGGTCAAGACGAGCCCCAATGGCGTGATAATACCGCGTCCTTCTCCCAAACCGACTGAGTTTTGAGCGTCATAGCCCATTTTCTTCATACTAGCTTGTGCCACAGGACTATATAAGGATAGTTGAGGCATACCTTCATTTTGGAAGGGTTCAAGCATGGAGTTTGATGAAGAAGCATCCGATATATGGAAGATCGGCTTTTCCTTTGCTGAAGTTGCTGGAACAACGAAGGAAGCAGATGCAGGATTTTCTACATCAGCAGGTGTCTCGAAAACAGTAAGAGCAGGCTGAACTTGCTAAGTGTCAGCTTGACTTGACGATGTGTCATCTTCTGGCTCTGAATCTGAATTCGTGTCTTGCATGATAAACACGAAAGCGACAACAAATTTGCCCCCAGGCTTTTGTTTTGCCTTCTTCACTTTAGTCGTGACGACCAAAGGCTTTGAAGTCTTAAGGGAGATGATGAAGGGAGATTGAATGCTCTCTTCAGATTTACCGGATGGTTTGTTTTCTTCCGGTGATTGTTGAGGAGCCTTGCCTTTATCTTTCTAGAGATTTTCGGCAAAGGGTACTGTGTGTTTTTCCTCTTCTTCTTTCTCACCTTCATATATCTGTGAGTCTGCAAAGTGGACTTCTTTACCTTTGAAGGGTTTTCTGTCCGCAAAGAGTCGATGTATCATGCCGTCGTCGCCAACAAACTTGATGCATTGATGTAGAGTTGAAGGGACAACACTATTCTCGTGGATGCAGGGCCGCCCGAGAAGGATGTTGTAGCATGAAGGGTTTTTTATTGCATATATAGTGACCTTAGAGATAAGATCACTGATCTGCAAATTGAACCTGATTTTGCCAATAAGCTTTTGAGTACTCCTATCGTATCGAAAGATAGATATAGATGTGTGGCTCAGCTTGCTGGGTGGGATGCCCAACTCTTCGAGAGCTGAAGTGGAGATGAGGTTGAGTGCAGAACCTAGGTTGATCTGAACTCTGTGCCTAGGCATTTCCTTGATGTACCCTATGAAGTACAAGGGTCGGTTGTGCCTTGTTTCACTAAGTAGGAGATCGTCCTTAGTGAAGGCGATGGTTGCACTGGCTGCCTTTTGAACCGAGAGGCATTCAATGCATGATCCCTCAGTTTTCTTCTTTTCTCCCTTTGAGGAAGCTTCTTAGTTTTTGACCCGGTTGTCCATTTCAATTTAGAGGACTTGCGGGGCATGTTTGTCAACATCCTCATTCAACTTTTGTAATTCTGAAATGAGATTATCATGAGTGCATGGAGACATTCGCAATAAGTCTAGGATGTGCAGACGTGCAGGTATGTGCTTGAAATGTTCGATCAAGTCATACTTGAAAGCCTCCTTGTGGCCTTCATGTTTATCATTGTTGCCACTAGGGGCGCTTACAACATCTTTTCCCGAAGGATTTACATATGTAAAGGAGGATTGGTTGTAATTCTTGTGGTAGTCCCGGCCAGAGCGGGTGCCTCTACCAACTTCGAAAGCTTCTTGAGAAGGGTCTTCATTCAGAAGATTGTCTTCAGGATTAAGATGCTGTCGTTTTTCATTTGCTGAAGATGTATCTGCAGCAGAGTTGCCATCCTTAGTGATTGTGTTGCACGGAGCATTTTTCGGGAACAAGTCCTGAACAACATCCAGTAACCTTTCTTCTTCGTTAACCAATTCATCGTCACAAGCATCAATAGAATACATTGCTGGATGCTTCAGTCAGGAAGGGTGTGAGCTTTGAAGTCACAGTCTCAGCAAAAGAAACCTGAGAGGGTGTCGACTCAGTGAAAGTCACGTGAGATGAGGTAGCTCCAGAGGATACATTGCTGGGCGTCATCGGAGTGTAAGTGATCTCATCAGACGATGCTTTGGAAGAGCTATAATCCCGAATTATCACATTACAGGAAGCTCTAACAGGAGACGTTGCCTGATTGGAGTCAGACTCATCCTCGGATGTAAGAAGATCGTTTGTCCAGCAATTTTCTCCATTTTCAGGAGTTAAGGAAAGATGTACCTGATGGTCTTCAGGGACTTCCAGCTCTGGATTGCGACGAAGCTCGTTGACGTAGTCATGCTCTTGTTCTAGAGTGAGACGCTGTAAGATCCTTGCTTATTCTTCAAGATCAGGCATGGGAGCCAAATCTTCTTCTTTATCTACTCTTTCTGGCTCAACATAGTTGATTTCCATTGGAGCAATGACAGCAGCATTTTCTTGTACAGCCTCCTGGTCTTCTTCATCATCAGACCAGGATCCTTGTGGCTGTAGGTGGTTATACCAGATTACTGGCATAAGATGAGTCTCAGGAACCCATTCTTCATCGGAAAGATATTCTCCTGTTTTAAGGGATTCCTCCCACTCGTCGGTGTAGTTGGATTCGAATCCATCATCAGTGTCGCTGGACTCATATTCATCAATGGAGTATCCAACTACCGAATTACAAGAGTATGATGCCCCCTGCATGGCTTCTTTGAATTGAGGTGGCATGAAATCACTGAGAGTGAATTTTCTTACCCCCTTTGAAGTCTCTCGAAGGGATGTTTTTGTTGACTCCAGCGAAGAGGTAGAGGAAGCCTCTGCCTTTTCTTAGACTTCTTGTTTTGGCTGGGTCTTCTCTTGCCGTTTGCACTTGAGGAGACGTTTCCTAGCCTGCCTTCGCTGGTGAGCTGTAGGCTTTGTTTTCACGACCTCCCAATTTTCATCTTCCAGGAGATCGGGATGTACCCATATGGGTTGTCCATCTGGTGTCGGGTAAGGAACCAGTTCTTCGGACGTTTGGATTGTGTTTATCACCTTGAAGGAAGTAGTGATCTTCTTCTTCGGTGATTTTGATGTTTGTCCACATGACACCATGTTGATGGAGGCAGACTCATAGTTTTTGTCAAAGGTGATGACTCCATTTTTCCACATCTCGTTTATTTTCTCCCTCACAATGAAGCATTGATTGAGAGGATGCGAGATCATCTAGTGGTATGGACAGTACCGAGGATCGTTGGTTTTGCCAACTCACCTGGTCTTTTGGGTTCAGGCAAACTGAGCTTGCCGTTTGCCACGAGTGCCCCGAAGATTTCATCAACATCTTCATCGAATGGGTATTTCTTTTATACTCACTCTTTGAAGGCATTAGAGAGTTCGGGTCTCTTAATTGCAGCTTTATTTTCAGCTTTCTTTGGTGGCTGAGGAGCTGACTTGGTTTACACATTGAAGACCTCTTTTTTCTTTGGTTTTGAGGTTCCAATGGCGGTTGGCTCTTTTCTTGATGATTTATGACTGTTGAGGTTTTTAATCACCGTTTCAGCTTCCATGGAAGCTTTTAGGAGTTCTCCCAGGTTCTTTGATTTGTTGCCGATGATCATGGAGCGGATTCTAGCTCTCATGTTGTTTCGGCAGATGTCGACTAACGACGCTTGTGGCAATATATCAGAGCATTTGTATGCCATTGCTTTCCACTTGTGAATGAAGTCATATGCTGACTCATTCTCCCCCTGTTTTAGGCTACACAACTGAGCCATAGTAGTGGGGTGATCTTCACCTTTGAAGTGAGTCAGGAAGCGTGTCTCTAGTATGGCCTAGTTTTGGATGAAATCCTCCGGCAAAGTGGAGTACCAATAAAAGGCCGTACCTTTTAGGGTACTTACAAAGAGGCGGACCTTGAGTGCATCTTGATCCGCGATAGCTCCTGTCAAGATCTTGAAGTGGATGACGTGCTGTCTGGTTGATCATTTCCCCGTATATATTTGGAGAGTAAGATGCTTGGATTTTGTAGGGAACGGGACCGAGTCCATCCATAAGGGATATGGTGGCTTGATCCCATGCTCCTTGAGTATATCCTCTTCTTTTGCTTTTCCGAGGATACTGTCTACGTCCTTTTTGGTAAGGGCGCATGACTCATTTTCTTCTCCGTTTACCTCATCATCTTGAAGATTCGGAGAAGGTTCATTGTTCGCCTGATTTTGGAAGGTGAGGAGAAGGTTTTCCATCAGAGTTTCAATTCTCTGTTGGCCTTGTTCCAACTGCTGGATGCGTGTGATTGCATCATCTTGAGGTGGATTGCGAGGTGGTGGCTCAGAATTTGTAGCCAGGACGTTCATCCCTCGAGATTCGAATAAAGAAATTGTCCTGGTGACTGAGCTGGGGCTCATTCTTTTTGATGAAGAGCTTGAGGATAGATCACTCTGCCGTCCTTTGCTCGAAGGAGCAGGGGACTCTTCTGAATGTCTTCTTGTCCTGGAGACACCGCAGGTCACTGGACGTCGGACATGGATTTTTTATGCTGACTTTTGGCGTCTTCTGGTTTTCCCAACCATATGGACAGCAACAATTTGGTTGGGTCTTTCTTTTTCGACCCATTTGTGAGAGACTTGAAGCGCAGGAGGCTGGGTCCTTTGCTTCTCTAATCTCTTTTGTCGATACGACCCGCGGCGGCGTATACGATGAGCAATTTGAGCTTCGGTCAGCTCTGGCTGGGCTTTGACAATGAAGGATGTTCTCCCTCGAGCGCAGCAGCCGAGCCTGTCTTCTTTGTAGCTGGGCAAGGACAGGATGCGGACCCGGTCCTTCGCCTGTTGCAGCGAAGCTTTGAATTTTTGAGTTCGGCCCCTGTAGATATGAAGGGTCGAACCGAAGGATTGTAGGCCTTGGCAGGTGCCTGCAGAGGCCTTGTTATGCATGACTTGATTTTGGGCTTGTAAGAACAAGTCGGCTCGTGCTGGGTTGACTTAGGAGTCAGGTTGGAAATGGGTCTCTCCTCTTTGATGTAAGCAAGAGGGTAGAACTGATTCTCCTTGAGTGGGGCCAGGTATGCTGGCTTGGTGGATATTTAGGACCTTCTTTGTTTTGGTGAAGGTCGACCAAGTCTTAGGATATACTTAGTTGTTTGTGGGTTGAGGCTTCGCGGGGGTGCCGCGGGTTTCAGGCATTTTGGTGCCCGCCTTTGGTTTCACGGTAGTGACACATTGAGAGGCGAGCTTATGATTCTTGGAAGGAGCAGTTTGTTTATCGGGAAGTGAGAATGGTCCCAGTGTCCCAAAGACGATAGTCCTGGGAGTCGAGGTCGACCCGGAGTTTAGAGAGTTGCCGAGGGAGTTGATGCTTAGGCAGCTGATGGAGCGCTTGTATGTGCACGTGTTTTGCTTCGTTGAAGCATGAGCTGGTGCTTGTTCACATCGAAAGTAATGGTTAGCGAAGCTGCCATTATTAGTTTTGAAAATTTCTGAAACAAGACCACATCCATTAGTAATAACAAGAATATAATGATCACAAATGGGAAGTTCTATGGCTTTGTCTTTTCAAATCGCTAGAGGGGCATGACCCAAGCAATAAGAACAAGGCAAAAAGTCATAGAGGGTACAATTGTTCTGATCGCAAGTATGGTGAGCGTTCCAATGACTGCTATAAGCAATTGTAAACCTAAATTCGACTTATCGAGAATCATGGCTTGCTCGAGGTAAGAAGAATATAAGGTTGGAGTTGCAAGTGTGCCGATCGCGAATACAGTAGACCCTGAAAGGGCGTACTAGTACCACTAGGCACAAATATTTGGAGACCACATCCATGAGATGAGATTCTTTATTTTGAAAGGTCAAGATTGGATTCATCAAAGAGAGCGGATGGTATTCTGATCCAAATACGGGCTCAACGATTTCCGCAAGCGCCAGTACCCAGAAGAGAATGAACCATAATTTCTCGGATTTGAATCCAAAAATGCGAGATTTTTTTTTTTTTGAAAAGCCAAGATTGGGTTCATCAAAGAGAGCAAAAGGCATTCCAATCTGAACATGGGTTCAACGATTTCCGCGAGCGCCAGTGCTCAAAAGGGAGGAGACCAAAATTTCTTTGATTTGAACAAAAAAATGACGGAAGTTTTTTTTTTTTTTTTGAAGATTTTTTTTCTTATTTTTTTTTTGAAAAAAATATTTTTTTTAGAAATTTTTTTGAAAAAATATTTTTATTTATTTATTTATATTTTTTTAAGATTTTTTTTTAAAATCTTTTTTTATTTATTCTATTTTTTATTTATTATTTTAAAATTTTTTATTTTGAAAAATTTTTATTTAAAAGACGAGAGAGTACACATAGGCCTCCTAACCTGATCTTATGAAATCTCGATTGATATAATTGCCTCCAGATAAGGGTAGGATTACTTAATGAACCCATTTGGAGAACCCTTGCCTATAACAGTCAAGCTGTCTCCACACTCTGGACAAGGCTTTTCTTGAATCAACCGTGATCAAAGAACGCAGTTGGTTTAACGTTAGTGGTCTATATCTATTTTTATTTATCTTTTATCCCAAATGAACTCATCGAAGAGAAACGATGGCCCAAATCCTAATTCGAACAGGCTCAACAATTTCTGCGAGCACACGAATGAAAGGAAAGGATCAAAGTTTCTCAATTTTGAATCCAAAATGAGAAATTTGGTTTTTTTTTTTAATTTCTAATGAACTCATCGAAGAGAAACAGTGGCCATTTCCACAATTCGAACGGGCTCAATGATTTCTGCGAGCACAGAGACGAAACGAAAAGGATCAAAGTTTCTCAATTTTGAATCCAAATTAAGAAATCTGATTTTTTTTAATTTCTAATAAACTCATCGAAGAGAAACAATGGTCATTTCCACAATTCGAACCGGCTCAACGATTTCCGCGAGCATAGAGACGAAACGAAAAGGATCAAAGTTTCTCAATTTTGAATCCAAACTAAGAAACCTGATTTTTTTTTAAATAGAAAGAGTGGAAATAAATTCAAAGAATTAGAAATTTCCAAAAAATCTCATCTCATTTTATTTAGATGCGAAATCCAACATATGCCACCAATTAGAAAGTAGCCAAGGAATCGAGAAAAGAAGTATAAGCATAGAGAAAAATATAGAATATGCAAATATTTCATTTCTAGCATCGTGTTCTCAAATGAACGGGTCCCACTTAGTGGAGCTAGCTTGATGGACCGTGCGTTCCTTGCTCGGTGCTACCGAAGTCGACGGATGTGGGAGCCCGTTTGATCCGACCCTTTCGTGCCCGGGGGGCAGGAGCGGGTATCAACATTTTTTTGGTGGGTGTGCCAGATTTTCTATTTTACTTGGAATTGTAAGTGGTGATCCAGAGATCGAACTTCGCAAGTAAAAAGGAAATCAACTTCTTTCAAGTTTTCCATTGCACATATATTTAAGAAAAGAGACGTTTTCTTCATTTGTCGTGAAAGGCGATTTTTTTGGCATTTATAGCTGATTTTTGACGTTTATAGCCGATTTTGGCGTTTATAGCCGATTTACAATTCTTATCAATAATGAAAGAAAAGAGTTGTGATTTTTGTCCCCTTTGAAAAAATACAAACTACAATGAAAAGCAAGAAAAGGAGGATCTAACTTCTCAGGAGATTGTGGGGGACCCGTTCAGATTGACGATCGCAAGCCATATGTGGACTTTGCCATCATCCATGCTGATGAGAATAGAGGATGCTATTAATTCGCTTGGCTTGGCTATAACCTCAGGTTTTTAGAGGATAAAGACCAAAAGGAGGTCCTATGTCCAATGAAAAGCTAAGTAGACGGGCTGAAAAGCCACGTCTAAGCCATTGGAGGCAGAAGGAGAAGGCAAGGACCTTGGGGGGGTACCCCGCAAGGGACTTTTGTCACCTTGTAGCGGTGGCCGGTGCAGAACTTTGGCAGAGTTTTCTTTCTTTTTTCTCTCAGATTTCGTGTGCTTTTTTCTGATTTGGGATCTCTGTTTTTCTTTCGATCTGGATTTCTTTGGAGTGCTCTCCTATTTATAGGCTCTTGGTAGCCATTTAGGAGAGTTTATGGGCTTTTATTATCATTAAGCCGCATAATGGGAGGAGTTACAAGGTTTAATTCCTTTATTTTGTAACTCCTTTTTCTTGGCTTCTGATTGGCCGGAGGAGATTGAGGGCATTTAATCGTCTTTAATCACCATGATGGGAGGAGTTTCATGGGTTAAATGCCATGAATCAATTGACTTGTAACTCCCATTTGCTTGCTTCTGATTGAGCCGTCCAAAGAAATGATTTAATGACTGCAATAAAGCTAGCCAATTAATTGCATTAAGTGGTCGCCGAGCAGTTGAAGAGTTGCGGGCCGTGCCGCGTCTTTTTTGATTCTTCTGGCGATGATCGTCGATGGATCTTCATATAGATCGACATCAGATGACCATGTAACTTGAGGTATTGGTTACCAATAGCGGGTCGGTGCCATCTGTCTTGTCGATTTCTCGATCGGTCGGGTAGAAAACACACTTTTTTGGTTTACCGGTTGGCGATTAATGTTGATTTTGATACTCTTGATGATCGACCCGTGATTTTGATGGATGTCAAAGGATTTGGCACCTCAAAAGTATGAATTTTGAAAAATCCCAAGAGTTGGAAGCTTCAAATCGCGAAAAACGATAAAAGACGGTTTTTCCGGGGCGAACCCGGTGATTCCAGGCTCCATGGTCGTAGGGGTCTGCGACCCCAGGGTGATTTCCCCCCTTTTGTCCCGTCTTGCGGCCGTTTTTGATGTTTTTCGATTCTTTTTTCTTCTGTATTTTTTCTTGACATTTTTTATCATTTATTGGCCTGATTTCCCTGTAGAAGACTTGACAAGAATCCTTGCATTTTAGAGTGAAGAGTTTCCAATTTTCCGAGAAAGCCGAAGACTTTGTCGCATAGTGTTGCCGATTTTCCGCCAAAAGCTGAAACTGGGTCAAACGATGTCGGAATGACCTGAAATTTCGGATGAAGCCTTCTGAGCAATAAATAAGACCAACCATAGGCCTTTGTTTGAGTTTAAAGCCGTTTGGGGTCCTATCGCCAGTAGACATATTTTTATCATGATGAAGATGCCGCGCTTTAATGTGCGGTCAACCAATGTCCGATTGACCTGAAATTTGACAGGGAACCTATTGGAGTCATTTTAAGATGATCCATAGGCTCTGTCTTGGAAACCATGGTCCCGGAGAGCTTCGCCGCCGAGAGGCCTGATTTGGTTTCCGAGCGTCAAAGTCTGGTCAAATGTTGTCGAAATGACCCGAGACTTGACGTCTAGCCCTTTGTATGCATTTTGAAGCCGTCCATATGCTCTTTTTGATGAGTGATGGCCTCGATGGTTCTCACCGCCGAGAGGCTTGGTTTAGCTGTTCGAGGATTGATGTAGGGTCAAACATTGTCGGTTTGACTCGGAACTTGACGTGGAGTCTTTTGGATGTATTTTGAGACCATCCATAGGCTCTGATCGAAGATTTGGTGTCTCCGATGCTTTCGCTGTTGGGAGCTCCTTTTTGGCTGCTGGAGAAACGAAGTTAGGCCAAATGATTTTGAAATGGCCCGAAACTTCTTGTGTACTCCTCTTTTAGCTGTCTTAAAGGATCTTGCAGTTTTTGTTTACTTTTGACAACATTTGATGTTTTGGAAGTAGCATTGCCTATTTATGGCAGGCTGCGACTTCATGTAGCTTTTTGGATCTTGAAGAAGCAAAGTGACATTTTTGGTGTCAACATCTCCAGGGGTGTCCGAGAAGGATGTTGTAGCATGAAGGGGTTTTTATTGCATATACAATGACCTCGGAGATAAGATCACCGATTTGCACCTTGAACCTGATTTTACCGATAGGCCTTTGAGTGCTTCGATCGTATCCAAAGATAGATACAGATGTGTGGCACAGCTTGCTGGGTGGGATGCCCAACTCTTCGAGAGCCGAAGTGGAGATAAGATTGAGTGCAAAACCTGGGTCGATCTGAACTCTGTGCATAGGCGTTTCCTTGATGTACCACGTGAAGTACAGGGGTCGGTTGTGCCTTGTTTCGCCAAGTAGGAGGTCTTCCTTTGTAAAGGCGATGGTTGCACTGGCTGCTTTTTGAACCGAGAGGCATTCGATGCATGATCTCTCAGTTTTCTTCTTTTCTCCCTTTGAGGAGGTTTCTGAGTTTTTGACCCAGTAGTCCACTTCAATTTGGAGGACTTACGGGGCATGTTTGTCGACATCCTCATTCAGCATTTGTAATTCTAAAATGAGATTATCACGAGTGCGTGGAGACATTCGTAACAAGTCTAGGATGTGTTGTTGTGCAGGTATGTGTTTGAAGTGCTCGATCAAGTCATACTTGAAAGCCTCTTTGGGGACTGCATGTTCAGCATTGTTGCCACTGGGGGCGCTTACAACATCTTTTCCCGAAGGATTTACATAAGTAAAAGAAGATTGGTTGTGATTTTTGTGGTAGTCCCGGCCAGAGCGGGTGCCTCTACCAACTTCGAGAGCTTTTTGAGAAGGGTCTTCATTTGGAAGATTGTCTTCAAGATTAAGAGGCTGTCGTTTCTCATTTACTATGGATGTGTCTACAACAGAGTTGCCATCCTCAATGATTGTGTTGCAGGAAGCATTTTTCGGGAATAATTCCTGAACAGCATCCAGCAACTTTTCTTCTTTGTTGACTAATTCATCGTCCCAAGCATCAATAGCTGCTTTTCTTTATGATGATCAGCCAGGAAGAGTGTGAGTCCTGAAGTCACAGTCTCAGGAGAAGAAGCCTGAGAGGGTGTTGTCTCGATGAAAGTCACGTGAGACGAGGTAACTCCAGAAGAAATGGTGCTAGGCGTCGTCGGAGTGTAAGTGATCTCATTAGACAAGGCTTCAGAGGAGCTATAATCCCGAATTATCACATTGCAGGCAGCTCTGATAGGAGACGTCGCCAGAGTGGACTCTTGGGAATCAGACTCATCCTCGGATGTAAGAGGATCGTCGATCCAGTAATTTTCTCCATTTTCAGGAGTTAAGGGAGGAGGTACCTGATGATCTTCAGGGACTTCCGGCTCTGGATTGTGAAGAAGCTCGTTGACGCGGTCTTGTTCTTGTTCTATGGC
The DNA here is from genome assembly GCA_012931725.1 of Litsea cubeba. Lineage (NCBI taxonomy): Eukaryota > Viridiplantae > Streptophyta > Magnoliopsida > Laurales > Lauraceae > Litsea > Litsea cubeba. Next base: position 50,004,242 of record CM022948.1, on the reverse strand, counting down.
AAGACGCTGCAAGATCCTCGCATATTCTTCTTCGTCTGCTCTTTGTAGTTCAACATGGTTGGGTTCCACTGAAGCAATGACGGGTGCTGGGTCAACAACATTTTCTTGTACAGCCTCTTGATCTTCTTCATCGTCAGACCAGCATCCTTGTGGTTGTAAGGGGTTATACTAGATTACTAGCATAAGGTGAGTTTCAAGAACCCATTCTTCATCAGAGAGGTATTCTCCTGTTTCAAGGGATTCATCCCACTCGTCGGTGTCATCAGACTCGTATCCATCCAAGGAGAATCCAACTACCGAATCGCAAGAATATGATGCCCCCTACGTGACTTCTTTTTTGAATTGAGGTGGCATGAAATCACTGAGAATGAACTTTATTACCCCCTTTGAAGTCTCTAGGAGGGACTTTTCTGTTGCCCCCAGTGAAGCGGTAGAGGATGTCTCTGCTTTTTCATAGACTTCTTGTTTTGGCTAGGTCTTCTCTTGCCATTTGAGCTTGAGGAGATGTTTCCTAGCCTGCCTTCGTTGTTGAGTTGTCGGCTTTGTTTTCACCACCTCCTAGTTTTCATCTTCTAGGAGATCGGGATGTACCCATATGGGTTGTCCGTCTAGTGTCTGGTAAGGAACCAGCACTTCAAATGGTTGAATTCTTTTTATCACCTTGAAGGAAGTAATGATATTCTTCTTTGGCGATTTTGGTGTTTGTCCACATGACACCATGTTGACGGAGGCAGACCCATAGTTTTTGTCGAAGGTAATGTCTCTGTTTTTCCACATATCTTTTATCTTCTTTCTCACAACGAAGCATTGATTGAGAGGATGCGAGATCATCTGGTGGTATGGACAGTACCGAGGATCGTTGGTTTTGCCAACATCTCCCAGTCTTTTGGGTTTAGGCAATGTCACACCCCGAAACCAGGCCCTGCAGTGATCCGATCTCGGAATGCGAAATTTTGGAATAAATTGAAACCTTTTGCTATATTTCCCAAGATCCGGGTGAATGAGGATAATAAAATTCCATCATGATCAGAACATATTTTCACGGAAGCTAATCATGGCGTTGCGACCCGGAGTCCGTGGCCATCGGATTCCGTGTCGCACTCAACCAAAAGCCATCAAATGAGCAGACTGATACGGGTCATAAGTCATAAAATACTGAGCTGGTAGTAACAGGACTATTTATTTCTCACATATTCAAATTATAATTAATAAGTGTCTTAATTACAAATCCCAAGAAAAAGGCTAACAAAGCCATACAAAAATATCCAACTAAACAGAAATACTACCCCCAATATTTAGATACGGACTCCGGTGCCAAACTTGACATCTAGATGATATCAATGGGCAGCCTCTCGCGTCAGACCGGCGGCTCCACCGCCTCCTCCGATCAAACACCTAAAAACAGAATGAGAGGAATCTGGCATCAAACAAACAGGGTCAGACACGACGGTTTGGCAAGCAAATAAACAAGTAATATGTAAAATGGGCATTTATAAAACCTTATGGAATCATTGAAAATCCATTAAATGAGTCTGAACAATATTAGTAATAAATCATGATAAAGCGATTGAAAGACCGAACATAAATATCAAAGCAAAATAAATGAACAGTCTCTGAAGCATAAATGTCTCGAAAAGATAACAGCCTACATAAAAAATTTAATAATTGGAAAATACATTTAAAATCCTGAATAATAGAGACAATACGATAAAAGATCGATTTCACAAACATTACCAAATTCAAAGAATATAATTAGTATAAACAAACAAGAATCATAAAACAAAATAACAAACGGATAAAGCATTGGCAACCACACATAGCTATATTCTCTTATTACCGAAGTAACAAGAGCAGACAGAACCGTAGCCACTACACATGGGACCGGAAATGGAATCAGAACCGTAGCCACTACACGTGGGACCGGCAAATAAAAACCGTTGCCATGGTCGGTATAGACAGAATCCAAGCTGCAGTTGGCAGACAAATTAAAGATCCCAAGCCGGGTGATCAGCCCGACAAGGTGACCTAAGCCTAGTGGTGCCTTTAATTTTAAAAACTCGAACCGATACAAATCAAACCATAATAATCCCTTTGGCTCATGGGCTCACACTACAAAGCTCTGGCCCCATCTTGCCTCGAGGTTTTATTTTTAAAATAATAGTCTCTTTGTCTCATGGGCTCGCACTACAAAACTCTGGCCCCATTTTGCCTCAAGGTTTTATTTTCAAAATAATAGTCTTATCGATGAAATCCCGAATGTGGCGAACCACTCTAATCTCCTTCCAAATCGATTCAGAGAAAACATATGAAGTTCCAAGGTAAACCACTCAAATACACATCAAAGTAGTTTGTATAAAATCATGCGATCAATCCTTTCGAACATGGAAAACCACATGATTTTATAACAAAACACCAATGCTATTCAAATTAGTTTACCGAAGAATACAAATACATTCTCTGACTTGAAATGGAATGGAATAGTGTAAAATGACTTAATGACTTGCCAAGGAACCATCTCAATACACATTTAACCTTTAAACATTGATTAATAAAAGAATATGTTTGATGCCAATGAAAATCCACAACATTTAAATGATAAAGTGCACATTGAGACTTGAAAGATTCCTGGGTAATTTCACATATACTCATTCTCTCATTGTTCTCATTCCCATTTCACAATTTCCAAGTATCAAAACTTACCCAAAACATACATGGGCTCTTAGGCATAAAAAGGAAGATTAATGGGCCTCAAAGTCAAGAGGAAAGAGGAATGAAATGGACCTTAAGCAGGCCTAAAAGAATTAATGAGAAAGCCTTAAAATAGGCCCACACAACAGGACCCAAAACTGGCCCAGGTCCGCTCGAGCGGACCCCATCCAGAACCTGGGCCGCTCGAGCGGCCCACTCGGTTGGTCGAGCGGACCCAGTTCTAATGGGTCCGTTCATGTGCACTTCTTGCATTTTTTTGCCATTTTCTGTGATTTTTCATCCTCCTTTCCTCCTACAACAAATTCCATACTATTTGGGTCTCCCATTGCCATGACAAAACTCCATTAAATCATATTCACAGTACTAATCATTCCAATTAATCCCAATCATCCATTTAAGGACAAGCTTTACTTCATTCAACAAAATACTAAATTTTGAAGAACAAGAATTGAATCGAAGTAACAAAATAGAGAATGAAGATTTCAATTCTAACAAAACCATATCTCAAATGAAGTAACATAAACCATAGCTCAAATCATTAAAAGATTAAATCCATAAATCATGAAGAAGATAAAACATACAATGAGAATAATGAGATATCATTCATATATACACAACCATCAAATCAGCTGAATATTTACTTGCCTTGGGTCAAGAGGAGATGCAAATCACTTTAAGATGGTCCACTTATAGTCCCAAGCTCCAAAATCACAAAACCCCCAAAAAATAGCTCAAGAAGAAGCCCTAGAAAACAAATCCATTGCAAAACTCAAGGAAAACCTTTGCATGTATGACAAACACATTCTAAATGGTTTGGAAAACCAAGATTTGAAGAAAGAAATCCATTGCTAACCTTTTTGAAGCTCAAACAAGGAAGAAGAGCTTGGAAAAGTGGTCTCTCCTAGCTCAAATCTTTAGAAAATGGTATCTTTGGAAAGCTTGGAAGGTGGGGAAGAAGATGGGAAGATCATTCCCTCACTTAGCACTCAAGATGGGAGCTTTAAAAGAGGAGAGAGAAAGTGCTGGGAGAAAACCATAGGCTCCTCTCTTCATTGCAGGAAAATGTAAGAATGGGGAAGAAGAGGAACCCATGTGGTCTTATAAAGAGTTAAGTGGGCTGGGCCCCATGGGCCCCAACATAACAAAGGCTGAAACTCACATTTATGGGTCCCGAATGAGATCGACGAAGAAGACAAAATCGATCAACGAAAAATTTAATTTCCAAAAAGTATATTTTCGCCAATTTCTGAAATTTTTGAAATTCAAGTACAGATTTAGTGTGAAAGGTCAATTTTGGCTTTTTTTTGAAAAACGTATTTTCTGATCAACAAATCAAAATAACCAAAACATGAAAGTTGTTAAACTCAATAGAATGAGTCAAAAGGAGAAAAATTTGTAATTTTCCAAAATAAGAATAATTTCTCACAAAAATACAAATCATATGGACCGGGTCAAACCAAGGTCAACGGTCCTCAAATCTCCTAGGCTATGGAAAAATCTAGTCAAACTCCAAAAACAAGGTCAAACCAACTCTAATCTCGCTTAAAAAGCTAACCCATGATTAAAATAATACTAAACAAAAGAACTGGGGGTCGGGGTCTTACAGGCAAGGTGAGCTTGCCGTTTGGCACGAGAGCCCCGAAGATTTCATCAACATCTTCATCAAACGAGTATTTCTTTTCTACTCATGCTTTGAAGGCATCTGGGAATTCAGGTCGCTAACCTGCAGCTTTGTTTTCAACTTTCTTTGGTGGCCGAGGAGTTGACTTGGTTTGCACATTGAGGACCTCCTTTTTATTTGGTTTAGAGGTTGCAATGGCAGTTGGTTCCTTCCTTGATGATTTCTGACTGTTGAGGTATTTCATCACCGTTTCAGCCTCCATGGAAGCTTCTAGGAGTTTTCCCAGATTCTTTGATTTGTTGCCGATAATCATGGAGCAGATTCTTGCTCTCATGTTGTTTCGGCAGATGTCAACTACCGACGCTTATGGCAGTACATCTGAACATTTGTATGCATTGCTTTTCCACTTGTGAATGAAGTCGTATGTCAACTCATTTTCCCCCTATTTTAGGCTGCAAAACTGAGCCACAGTAGTGGGATGATCCTCACCTTTGAAGTGAATCAGGAAGCGTGTCTCTATCATGACCCAATTTTGGATGGAGTCCTCTGGCAAAGTGGAGTACCAATCAAAGGCCGTACTTTTTAGGGTACTTACAAAGAGGAGGATCTTGAGGGCATCTTGATCTGCACTAGCTCCCGTCAGGATTTTGAAGTGGATGACATGCTGTATGGCTGATCCTTTCCCCGTATATGTTTGGAGAGTAGGATGCTTGAATTTTGTGGGGAACGGGACCGAGTCCATCCATAAAGGATATGGTGGCTTGATCCGTTGTTCCTTGAATATATCCTCTTCTTTTGCTTTGGCGAGGATACTGTCTACGTCCTTTTTAGTAAGGGCACGTGACTCATTTTCTTCTCCATTTACCTCATCATCTTGAACATTCGGAGGAGGTTCCTTGTTCGCCTGATTTTGAAAGGCGAGGAGAAGGTTTTCCATCAGAGTTTCAATCCTCTGTTGGCCTTGTTCCAACTGATGGATGCGTGTGAGCGCATCATCTTGAGGTGGATTGCGAGGTGGTGGCTCAGAATTTGTAGCCAGGACGTTCATCCCTCGGGATTTGAACGAAGAAATTATCCTGGTGAATGAGCTGGGGCTCAGTCTTTTTTATGAAGAGCTTGAGAAAGGATCACTTCGCTGTCCTTGGCTTGAAGGGGCAGGAGATTATTCTAAGTGTCTTCTTATCCTGGAGACGCTGTGGGTCATCGGACATCGGACATGGATTTTTATTACGACTTTTGGCGTATTCTAGTTTTTCCAACCATATGGACAACAGCAACTTGGTCGGGTCTTTCTTTTTCGATTTGTGAGAGACTTGAAGTGTAGGATGCTGGGTCCTCTGCTTCTCTAGTCTCTTTTGTCGATATGACCCACTGCGGCATACACGGCGAGCAATTTGAGCTTCGGTCTGCTTTTTCTGGGCTTTGACAATGAAGGATGTACTCCCTCGGGCACAGCAGCCAAGCCTGTCTTCTTTATAGCCAGTCCTTTGTCTGTCGCAGCGAAGCTTTGAACTTTTTGAGTTCGGCCCCTGTAGAGATGACGGGTCGAACCAAAGGATTGTAGGCCTTAGCAGGTGCTTATAGAGGCCTAGTGATACATGATCTGATTTTGGGCTTATAAGAGCAAGCCGACTCATGCTGGGTTGACTTGGTTGTCAAGTCGGAGACGGATCTCCCTCTTTCATGTAGGTAAGTGGGTAAAACTGGTTCTCCTTGAGTGGGGCTAGGTATGCTAGCTTTGTGGATATTTGAGACCTTCTCTGTTTTGAGGACCAACTCTTGGGATAGACCTGGTTGTTTGTGTGTTGAGGCTTCACGGCGGTGCTGGAGGCTTCAGGCTTCTTAGCGCTCGCCTTTAGTGTCATGGTGGTGACACGTTGAGAGGCTATTTTCTGTGTTTTGACAGGAGCAGTTTCTTCTTCAAAAAGTGGGAATGGCCTCAGCATCCCAAAGACGATAGTCCGGGGAGTCAGGTCGACCCGGAGTTCAGAGAGTTGCCGATAGAGGTGACGCTTCGGCCGCTGATAGAGCGCTTTTGAGTGCGCGAGTTTTACTTCTGTTGAAGAATGAGTTTGTGCTTGTTCTCATCGAATGTAATGGTTAGAGAAGCCGCCATTGTTAGCTTCGAAAAAAATTCTGAAACAAGACCACAGGATTAGTAATCACAAGTCAAAAAGCCATAGATGGTACAATTGTTCTGATCGCAAGTATGATGAGCCCAGAATGGGCGTCCCAGTGACAGCTAGAAGCAATTGTAAACCTAAATTCGACTTATCGAGAAGCAGGGCTTGCTCATGGTAAGATGAATATAAGGTTAGAGTTACAAATGTGCAGGTTGCAAATACAGTAGACCCTGAAAGGGCGTACCAGTACTGCTAGGCACAAAAGTTGGAGATTGCATCTATGTGATGAGATTCTCTTTTTTTGAAAAGTCAAGATTTGATTCATCAAAGATAGCAAATGGTATTCCAATCCAAACGCGGGGTCAACATTTCTGCGAGCACCAGCACTTAGAAGGGAAGGAATCACAATTTTTCGAATCTGAATCCAAAATGACGATAGATTTTTTTTGAAAGGTCAAGATCGGATTTGTCAAAGAGAGCAAATGGTATTCTAATCCGAACGTGGGCTCAACTATCTGCGAGCACCAGCGCCCAGAAGGGAAGAAACCACAATTTCCCAAATTTGAACCCGAAGATGACGGAATTTTTTTTTTTTTAAGATTTAAAGACGGAAGAGTGCACATAGGCCTCCTAACTCGATCTTATGAAACCTCAATTGATAGAATTGCCCCTAGGTAAGGGTATGATTACTTAATGAACCCGTTTGGAGGACCCTTGCCTAGAACAATCAAGTCGTCTCCACACTCTGGATAAGGCTTTTCTTGAATCAATCATGGTCAAAGAACGCAATTGGTTTAACCTTAGTGGTCTTTTTCTTTTTAGATCCCTAACAGACTCATCGAAGAGAAACGATGGCCCAATATCCCCGATCCAAACATGGGCTCAACAATTCTGCGAGTGCCAGTGCCCGAAAGGAAAAGGATCAAAGTTTCTCAATTTTTGAATCCAAAACGAGAAATCTGATTTTTTTTTTCATTTTTTAAGAAAGCTCTTTAATGAACTCATCGAAGAGAAACGATGGCCCAATTCCCTATTCGAACATGCTCAACATTTTTGTAAGCACATGGACGAAAGGAGAGGATCAAAGTTTCTCAAGTTTGAATTCAACATGAGAAATCTGATTTTTTTTTTTTTTGTGAAAAGAGAAAGAGTGGAAATAAACTCAAAGAGAGAATTAGGAATTTCCAAAAAAAAATCCCTCCTCTTATTTTTTAGATGCGAAATCCAACATAGGCCACCAACTAGAAAGTAGCAAAGGAATCTCGACAAGAAGTATAAGCACCGAGCAAAAGATATGATATGTAAATATTTCATTTCTAAGCATCATGTTCTCAAATGAAAGAGTCCCACCGGGTGGTGGCAGCTTAATGGACACATTTCGCTCAGCGCTACTGAGGTCGGCAGACGTGGAAGTCCGTTTTGGTCCAACCCTTCGAGCCCGGAGGGCGAAAGCGAGCATCAACATTTTTTTTGGGTGGGTGTGCCAGATTTTCTATTTTACTTGAAATTGCAAGTGGTGATCTGGAGACCGACATTCGCAAGTAAAAAGGAAATCAACTTCTTTTGAGTTTTCATTGCATATATATATTTAAGAAAAGAGACATGTTTTTGAAATGCTGTGAAATGCGATTTCATTTCCGTGAAAGGCGATTTTTGGCATTTATAGCCGATTTACAAATCTTATCAATAATGAAAGACAAGAGTTGTGTTTTTTTTTTGTTTCTTTTAGAAAAAAAACAAACCTTAATGAAAAGTAAGAAAATGAGGATCTAACTTCTCAGGAGATTGTGGGGACTCATTCAAAATGACGGTCGCAAGCTATGTGTGGACTCTGCTATCATCCATGCAGATGAGAACAGAGGATGCTCTTGATTCATTTGACTTGGCTACAACCTCAGATTTTTAGAGGAGAAAGACCAAGATGAGGTCCTATGTCCAATAAAAAGCTAAGTAGACAGGCTGAAAACCCACATCTAAGCCATTGGAAGTAGAAGGAGAAGGCAAGGACCTTAGGGGGGAGTGCCCCCCAAGGGACTTTTGTCACCTTGTAGCAGTGGTCGGTGCAGAACTTCAGCAGAGCTTTCTCTCTTTTTCTGATCTGATCTCTGGTTTTTTTCGGATATTTTCTGATATGGATTTCTTTGGAATGCTCTCCTATTTATAGGCCTTTGGTAGCCATTTAGGAGGGTTTATTGGCTTTAAGGCCACATAATGGAAGGAGTTACAAGATTTATTTCTTTATTTTGTAACTCCTTTTTCTTGGCTTCTGATTGGCCGGAGGAGAATTAAGGCTTTTAATTGCCTTTAATCACCATGATGAGAGGAGTTTCATGGCTATTGGCTTTAAGTGCCATGAATCTTTGATTTGTAACTCCTTTTCCCTTGATTCTGAATGGGCCGTCCAAAGTAACGAGTTAATGACCGCGATAAGTTGCCATAAATGGGTTAATTAACAGCATTAAGTGGTCGCCAGGTCACTCGAAGAGTCGCGGGCTGTGCCGCATTTTTTGGAATTCTTCTTGTGATGATCATCGATGGATCTTCATGCTGATCGACATTGGATGACCATGTAACTTTAAACATTGATTGCTAACGGCGGGCCGGTGCCACCTGTCTTGTCAATTTCTCGATCGATTGGGCATAAAGTGCACTTTCTTGGTTTACCGGTCGGCGAAGTTGAAGCGATCAATGATGATTTGATACCATCGAAGACAGATCCGTGATGTTGACGAAGATCGACGGATTTGGTACCTCAAAAGTCAGAATTTTGGAAAACCGCAGGGGCTGGAAATCTCGAAACGTGGAAAGGGGTCGAAAAACACTCTTTCGGCGGAAATCAGGCGACCCGGATATCCAGGGTCGCGGCGACCATGGGGGGTTTTTCCCCTTTTGGTCGCCGTTTTTCAGCCTTTCTTCCGTCTTTTCCGATTCTTTTTTTCTTCGGTATTTTTCTTGAACTTTTTGTACATTTATTAGCCTGATTTTTCTGTAGAAAACTTGACGAGAACCCTTGCAATTTGAAGTGAAAAGTTTCTAATTTTCTGCAAAAGCCGAAGACTTTGTCGCGTAGAGCTGCCGATTTTCCGTCAGAAGCCAAAACTGGGTCAAACGATGTTGGAATGACCTGAAACTTGAGGTAAAGCCTCATGAGCAATAAATAAGACCAACTATAGGCTTTTGTTTTGAGTTTTGAAACCGTGTGGGGTCCTGTCGCCAGTAGACTTGATTCTGTCGCGAGGAAGAAGTCGCGCTTTGATGTGTGGTCAACCGATGTCCGATTGACTTGAAATTTGATAGGGAGCCTATAAGAGTCATTTTGAGATGATTTATTAGCTCTGATTTGGAAACCATGGTCCCAGGGAGCTTCGCGGTCGAGAAGCCTGATTTGGCTTCCGAGAGTCAAAGTCCTGTCAAATGTTGTCGAAATGACCTGAAACTTGACGTGTAGGCCCTTGTAAGCATTTTGAAGCCGACCATGTGCTCTGTTTGATGATTTAGAGAGGCTTGATTCTGTTTTTTTAGGGTTGATGTAGGGTCAAACGTTGTCAGTTTGACTCGAAACTTGATGTGGAGCCTTTTCGAGGTATTTTTAGACCATCCACAGGCTCTGATCGGAGATTTGATGTCTTCGAGTCACCGCCAGGAGCTCCTGTTTATCTTGTGGAGGAGTGAAGTTAGGCCAAATGATTTTGAAATGGCCTGAAACTTCATGTGTACTCATCTCTTGGCTGTCTTGAAGGATCTTGCAGTTTTTGTTTGATTCTGTCAAGATTTAAATTTTTGGAAGTAGCATTGCCTATTTATGGTAGGCTGCGGCTTCACGTAGCTTTCTTGAGGTTGAAAAGGTAAAGTGACATTTTTGGTGTCAACATGGACGTAAGGAGATATCATTTGATGGATATCTGAGTGCGAATGGACAATGAATGGAACTGGAACATTTTGGGAATGTTTGGAGAATTACTTTTTTGTATATTCATTTTGGAATGTTAATGATGTCACCTACATTTTATTTGAATATGCATGGTGTGACATGAATAGGGAATTGAAATGTATATATTGGACTTTACTTTTATGTAAAGAACTTGTACAATTTTAATTGTTCGTCAATTTATATATTTTCACAAAAGTGTACATTTGACAGGTATGAATGTATGTTTATCCCTTGTAGATCTCGTTTTAACTTTGGTTAATTCGGAATTTACGGGAGTAATTATGGTTCGTGACTCGGGGTTTGTTCGGAGTAATCAAATCTCCGGCCCGGGTCGTGACAAAGAGACAGAGCCCCATGTTGTCACTTGCAGTGAAAACAATGGAGGGGCGAGAGACAGAGATAGAGATAGAGATCTTATAGAGAGGAGGATTGTGGTTTTCTTCTTCGAATCGGAGCAAATAGGGTTTCGAAGCCCTCTTTCTTTCCTTTGGGAAGCGCACATGATGATTTCCTCGAGGCCTTTTCTATTTGGGCACGTTTGTGTAAAGGCAACTTCCATGGAAAGATGAAATTGCCAAATCAGCAAATTCTATAATTTTTAAATACCTCATAAAAAGTTTTTTGAGGAAGTTAGAAATTCATGTTTGGTACAAAAAGTTTTTCCTCGATGATTTAGTGCTAATGTTGTTTGGCGCCGCTGTGGATTTCTTAGTGAAAACTAGTGGGTGGAGTAGGGCTAGGAGTGAGGAAATAGGGGGTCGGTTTTCTGTAGAAGTGGACTTTCCATACCCCCCCCCCCCCCCCCGACCCCCCGCACCAATAGGAAGTCTATTTCCAGGCCTAGGAAGGAAAAAACTGATGTGGCGAAAATGTAGTTCCACGGGAAACCGCAGCACCAAACACTTGAAAAAGGAGTGTTCCGCCCTAAGGGTACGTTTGTGTAGCCCATTTTCATAGAAAAGGAGGTGTTTTCCTGCAGAAAACTCCTTTTTCATGTGTTTGGTGCGGCAGTTTTCCGTAGAACTGCTTTTTTGCCACGTCAGCGTTTTCCTTCTTAGGCCTGGAAATAGACTTCCTATGGGAGTATGAGAAGTCCATTCCACAGAAAACTGACCCTCCCATTTCCTCACCCCCACCCCACCCAGCCACCCTCTTTCTTCCCCCTCCCCTCCCCTCCCAACCTCACCCACCCACCGTTCTGTTACGCAACCACTCCCCTCCTCCCTAGTACCTCACCCACACACACCTCCTATGTAGCACGACCCGACCCATTTTTTTAATTTTTTTTAATATACTATTATTTGATTAGTTGGGTATTATTTTTGTGCTGGTGTTGACGACATACTCAGTGGGTATAAGCATCTTACAGAAATGGATGAGTGTTGGGCATTGTGAATGACAAAAATGGACTCAATCTGAACCTAACCCATTCATTACTTAGAAATGTCATTACACACAGATAAAGGTTCAACATGAACCTTGAATTATCATGTTGGATAGGTAGATTGGGTTAAGAAATGTCACTCCTAATTGGCCTTAAGGTCTTTGACTATCAAGATGGGTCGAACTCTATATTTCTTATCTCTTTTTTTTAGGAAAACTGCCGCACTAAACTGTAGTTTTCAATAAGAAACCCGTAGCCGCACCAAACGACATTAGCACCAATTCATTTAGGAAGACCTTTTTGCACCAAACATGAATTTCTAACTTCCTCAGAAAAGATTTTCTGAGGTATTTAAAAACCATAGAATTTGCTGATGTGACAATTTTATTTTTCTGAGGTATTTAAAAACCATTGAATTTGCTGATGTGGCAATTTTATCTTTCTATGGAAGTTGCCCTTACACAAACATGCCCTTAGAGAAGGGCCAGATTTTCCGCGGAAGTTCGACCTTCCCGTAGGAAACACAATTGCGCAAATCCTCTCTACCAAGGACAAAGAAGGCCCTCGAGGATTTTGTTTTTCACAGAAAATTTCTGCACCAAACATCACAAAAATGAATTTTCCACTTAAAAACATGTTTTTTTTTATAAAGAAAATGGGTACACAAACGTGTCCTTAACTTATCCTCCTCCTTTCCAAATTCTAACTTTACTATTAAAATGAAGTGAAGTGAATGATCAAAATAAGAAATAAAAAAAGAAAAGGGGTCAAATATAAAAGTGATGGCTTCTGTCATTTAGTGAAATGATAATGTGACCTTTTGACTTTTTTTTAGAAAGAAGATGTTTTGTTCGTCATTTTTAGTGGCATGGAAAAGTAACTTTTTTTAATTTTTTAGTAAAAAGTAGAGGTTTTTTTTTTTGAAATATCATATTTTCTTATTTGGCCTCTTTTGTTTTATTATCTCTTGAAATGACCATTCACCCTAGTTTACTAGTGAAGTAATTTACCAAACGGGCATGTTTGTGTAGCCGGTTTTCCGCTGAAAAAGTGAGGATTGGGAAATTGAATTTTCATGCTACGAACTATAAAATCAATGTTTGTTTGTGGTCGTTTTTTCCTCTTGAAAAAGCTCAAAAATGGGTTACATTTTTGTATGATTCCACAGAAAATAAATTTTCATGAGGGTGTTAGAAAATCTCTTTCCTGCCGAAGAGAATTTTCCACGGAACCGGTTTTTCGTATAATGTATACAAACGCGGCACATTTGTAAAGCTATTTTTCTTTAAAAAAAGAGTGAGTATTGCATAGATGCTGTTTTGCGCTATAGTAAAATCTATATTTGGTACGACTGTCTTTCCTTGTGAAAAAGCATAAAAATGAGCTCAATCTTCCGCAACCATGGAAAATCTATGGGGTGTGAAAAAGCTAAAAAATGAGCTCAATCTTCCGCAACCATGGAAAATCTATGGGGTCGGAAAATTTTTTTCAAGGTCCTCTTGGTTCAGAGAAGGAAAGCTTTTGGACAGCACTTGAGAGTACTAGGGATGGCTTGAACGAATCAAGGGTCGCACGCCATGGACGACTTTAATGAGATTCTTGATAAAAAGGAGTAATGGGGAGGGGTTAATGTTGATCCTACCAAAGCTAAGGTCTATTTGGAGACTGATAGATCAAAGCTATCCTAGTCCTCGTTTACACGGTCTAATGAGAGAAAAGGAATCGTTTTGTTTTTTTTTTTTTTGGTAGAAGGAGAAAAGGAATCGTTGTTGTGAACAAAAGACTGGATAAAGATGTTGTAATAGGAATGAAGATTTTAACTTTTTCGAGGAGTGTTCTGTGATTCTTCTTGCTGGAGGTTTTGCTCACACCCAATTATTTTGATTGCTTATATTGAAAACCTCTGTTTGGAAACTTTACATGTAAAATGAAGTGAAGGTTAAAATAAAAAAATATATAAATCATGATATTTTGTCTTTCGTTGTTTGGTAGAGAGTCTTTTTGACTTTTTTTTTATAAAAATATGGGTGTTTTTTTTGTTCTCATAGTGGAGAAAGTATGCTGTTTTTTTACTTTTTTATTTTTTAAAAAAGAGGAAATTTTTAAAAATATGCATTTTTAATATGACTCTTTGTCTGAAAAAATACAGGCCTTACTTCACTCTACTCCACTCCACTCTACAATGAATTTTCCAAACAGGCCAGCCTTATTGCATAAGGTTTACATATGATGTGAAGGGACCCGATATATCAGTAGAGAAAGTCTATCATACTTTTTGCCAATTGATATTGGCGCTCCAAAAAGGGTGGTTTTTTATGGAGGCGCTCCTTGCCACACTGTGTATTTGAGGAGCGCCTCCGTCACTATTGAAGCGCCAATATCAAAGCCCTACTTTTTTGCAGTTAAAAAAAAGGGGGCCACGGAAGAAGTAAAAGGACAAGTGGTGTCCCATTTAGCTTTACTTCTCGTATCCACCGTTTTATGTACAAGTTGAACTGCGACATGAGCCAAGTTTTACTTTATCTTTGCCGCTCGTTTTGGCATCCAAAAGAGCAAGGTTTCGGCTTGTTCGATCAATTGTGGTAACCCAAATCCAAAACCATTACACTCCCATGTATAGAAATCACAATACTCATACTGAATTTTTACAGGCAAAAGTGAAACTCACATCATTCATTTGGTGGGATTTTCCGTACTTCGTCAGACGATTATTATATAACTTAGTGACTATTTAATTAACTCACATCACTAAGCTTTTTAGGTTTTCAAGTACTGATTGTAACTTTTTATATACTAATTTAGCTTAATAATTGAAACCAACATGCCATTCAAACATTATGAAATGGAGCCAAATGAAAAAACAATAATAATGACAATAACCACTGATCCTCAAAAGGATCTCATGTAACAGTGACACTTAATAATAAAAGAAACCAAACCACATGAAAGGGGAATAGGGTCCAACAAAGAACAACTAACATGGGATTTCCACATGAGACAGCGCAGGTACATATATATATATATATGAGAACTTTTTTATTGGCCCACTAGGGGGGCTCATTTTGGAATGAGACCGGTGTGATTGAAAGATCTATATAGGGCCATCCGGAATATCAAGTTTGACCCCAATCCCATGCTTCTAACCCCTTCATCCATGGCCGACAAACCCAATCCATTCGTATGGGTATATACTCGATCCAATGGTCTAGTTCATTCGCATTGGTGCTAAACGTGGGGTGTGTGAGTATCAAAGGGGTCTCTGTCCATTGTAAGGTTTGGATTAGGTGATAAGTGGCCCCACCCCATAGTTCTTACGGTTTGAACAGTAAAAACAGTTCTCACCGATCATTTCCCATATAAGTATATTCCTCTACCGTGAGGACTTGGAATGAATGTATATTTGTACAGACGCACACCAAAAAGTTTGGACATTTGTTTTCTCAATGAAATCCTCGACACTAAGGATAAAGGGGATAAAGTTTGTCCTGTGGGAACTTTCTAAAGTTTGTCCTGTGGGAACTTTCTCTCATCTCTTTTCAGGCCACTATGCCTTTCGTTATTTTATTGGGTATCAATTATTCAATGGGACTTAATGAGTAGTGATGAAGGTACTGGACAGGGGGGGGGTGATTGCTTCCAAGCATTTATTTTGGGAATTTCCTTTTGTTGGAATTTTACCAGGAATTAAGGAGGAGTTCTCCTCTCAATTTTTCTGAGATTTCTTTTCATTTTCGTTGGAAAGAATTCTAAGAGCCAACTGTTAGAGAGATTAGGATATCTAATTACTAGAATAGTTTGTTAGAGATAAAGTTAGTTTGAACATTTAAATTGGAATTATCTTCTTCCCAATTACTATTTTCTCTTGTATAAATTGAAGAGACTTGTAGTAAAAAGATCACGGTGAGTTTATGCAATACATTCATTTCTTTGAAACTTAATACTAGCACCAAACGCCCGTGCTAAGCCCGGGCTAAAAGTAAAAATATATTAGAAATTTAAGAATTATTTTAAAATATTATTAAGATAAAATAAGTCTAAAAGAAAGAAATTTATTATCTTTGAATATTAAAATCTTTTAACATGTGATGAAAATAAATATAAAATGAGAATTAAACTTACATAACATAATGCTTTCTTGAATTTAAAGGCATTGACCATTACACAAGTATGAATGTGTGTCTATATAGGGGCAGCTCTCTTAAGCTAAAGCTTAGTTAAGGTAAGATCAAGTTTGTGGTAGGGCCCACATGGCGACCCACATGGGGTGGTGGTGATGTGGGGATTTCAATGACTCACTGGGACCCTTCTCTTTGTAAAAAATTAATCTCAACCGTGGTTTCTACCATCTCCATCTAGCCCCAAAAGTTTAATAGTCAACAA
Organism: Litsea cubeba; assembly: GCA_012931725.1. Classification (NCBI taxonomy): domain Eukaryota; kingdom Viridiplantae; phylum Streptophyta; class Magnoliopsida; order Laurales; family Lauraceae; genus Litsea; species Litsea cubeba. The sequence goes on along the minus strand of CM022948.1, from coordinate 49,988,094 downwards.
TCCATTCGGATCGGTACACAGTTGATCCAACGGTCCAGTAAATCCGGATCTGACCAAAAGCTAGTGGACATGTATAATTTAGGGAGGTCATGTGTCTTTTCCATTTGGATGAACCAAGGGAGGGCCCCAAAAGCGTAAGCTTACAGAATTAAATGGAGAGGTATGGTGCCTGGGCTAAAAAAATATAATGAAATATGTGATTCTTTTCTGAGATATTATCGGGAAAGAACAAATTTTATAGAAATAAATAAGTAGTTTATATTTATTATATATATAACTTTAATAAAAAAGAAAAAATAACTTGGTGGGGTCACATGATGTAACATCTAACGGTGAGCCTCATATCCTAATTCCTTCAAGGTGTGTCCAATTGGACAGTGGGACCTTGCTTATGTGTCATTCCAAGGATTCTTAGTGGTGTCACATGATATAACATCTAAAGATATGCCCATATCTAAATATCTAAAGGTGTGTCCAATTGAATATTTGGTCAGTAGACCCTTGTTGATGTGGTGTTCTAAGGAGCATTGGTGGGGTCACATGATGTAATATTTAAAAGTGAGCCTCTTATCCTAATTCATTAAGGTGCATCATGATGTGTTTAAAGGCGGCCTTGTTTGTCTGGTATTTAACTTGAAAGAAATATCCCACGGTATTATCAACTTCCTGGTAGAAGTGAAGAAATGATAGGTGAGATATGATAAAGATGTGAGTTTGTTGTCTTTATAAAAAAATTTGAATGAAATGAAGAGATTTAGGGAGCAGGTGATTTGGAAAAGATAATTGAAATGAAGATTTAGGGAGGAGATTTGTTTTAGATTAGTGTGGTGGCCCACTTTTTCTTATATATTTCTTTGAAATGAGAGACTTTTAAGGATGACGTGATACCCCTCACAGCCCACCTCTTACACCCAAAGCTCTATGTGATTTTATAAGTATTTTTCTGAAAGGAGAGACTTTTTAGGGATAGGTGGCACCCCTCACATCCCACCACTCCCTTTGCTTTAACGCCCGTGCTAAGCCCGGGCAAAAAATCAAAATATGTTAAAATTTAATAATTTTTTTAAATATTATTAAAATAAAATAAATATAAAATAATTTTTTATTTTTTTTATTATCTTCGAATATTAAAAAATTTTCTATGTATGAAAATAAATATAAAATAAAGTAAATTTACATAACACGATGACCCCTTGAATTTAAAGGCATTGACCACTACGACCATCTCATTTATGGGTATATTATACCATTGATGATTGAAAATATAAGAAAAGAAAACAAATCGAATGGATCTACATCTACTAAAAAGAAACAAAAGAAATGGATAAAAAGATTAACGTGCCCACTGCAGAAATAAGTTAGATGTGCGGGACCCACTAATTGATTTGTATCCAATAAGAAACCAAACAACGGGGCTTGCCTCCCTCCATCAGTGGGGCCCACTCTTGGAAAAAAAGGGATTAAGAGAAGGCCATTGGGATATCAAATACTGAAGTCCAATCTTGAAATATATTTAATACGAACTGATGCCCACTACTGGAACCATCCATTTGGGGAAAAAAACTGAAAGGAGAGTAAATGAGCTATATTAATCCATAAGTGGGTCCCACTGCAGAAATAAGTTAAATTTGCGGGGCCCACTAATTATTTGTATCCATTAAGAAACCAGACAACAGCCAACAGGCTTGCCTCCCTCCATCAATGGGGCCCACTCTTAGAAAAAAGGGGTTAAGAGAAAGCCATTGGGATTTCATCCAATACAGGAGTCCAATCTTGAAATATATTTAATACAAACTGGTGCCCACTACTGGAACCATCCATTTGGGGAAAAAACTGAAAGAAAAGTAAATGAGCAACAGCTTGGATTTCATTCATCGGTAGGGCCCACAAAACAAATTTAACATGGGACCCATTGATGATTGAAGATCTAAGGACAAACCGACTGTAAAGATTTGCTTATAATTTGGATAATGGCAGAAATAGGACTTAAATTCAAACGTTCATAAAAATCTCTTATGTGAGAGGTTTTAGGAGAGAAAGAGTAGCCCAAAGTGAGATGGCACCTTAAAATAATGTGGGTTTTTTGTGCATATTTCTTTAAAAGGAGAGACTTTTTAGGGATGAGGTGGCACCCCCACAGCCCACCTCCCCCCTTTGCTTTAATATATATAATGGTATAAGAGTCATGATCTAGAAGTGGTCTTGGGATCAACTAGTCATGGTCTTTACTCTTGTTATTTATGCGTCCGCGATAATCTCATCATCTCTTTTTTCTTTTTCAATAAAATCAAGCATCTTACGTTAGGAAAATATTCTCTTGCGCATATGATTTACATGGAATTTTTATGCAATGGAGCATTGTGGGCGAGATTTCTGAGTGGGTCCCACTCATTCCTAGCACATGTAAAAGTAAAAATCCCTCATTTATTATCCATCCAATTATCCGAAGCTTACAATCTTCTCATCTTCATTAAATTGTTAGATCATAAGCTTTTCCTAGATTTGATCTAGTGCTTCACCGGCACCGACAACTTCAAAAAGAGCAAATTGGAACAATGATAGATCCACAAGTAGTCAATGGCCACCACCAAGATGTGATGATTGGTTCTTAAATATCCAGTGATTATTTTAAGAAATCAAAGGGTTTTCTTGAAAAGGCCATGCAATTACGGGCGGGTATTAGAGATAATAAGGATATAATTGTCATGATAGTTTGTTGAGAGAAGGTTACTTTGAGCATTTGAACCTCAATTATTCTCTTCTCTTTCATAAATTGAAGAGACATTATTTTTTAAAAAACGTACAATGAATCTATGCAATGCATTTATTTCTTTAAAACTTAAAATAGTGTGGAAGTCTCTAAGTGGGCATTTGTTTGGAAGAATTCCTGATAGGAGTTCAATAAGTCGTCAGAAATATAAGTTGTTGTCACCCTAGAATTTGGAATTTCCTATTTCTAAATTGTCACTTTAGGCTTATAGAATTTTTCAAAATTTAGCTTGCAAAGGAATGGACCCTCCTAAGGAATTCCAAAAAATTCATAGTTAAGTGGGTTTACATTACGGAATAATGAAGAAGTGAGGTGGGAAGGATATAAGATGGCGATATATATTTGATCATTTGTTTTCTAGGGATTTGATCTATTAGGGTAATAGTTGGGCACTCATTTTTCACCAAAGTGGAGATTATTAAAAGGTCGTATGTGGATCTTCAAATTTGTTTCTTCAATCTTAGCCATTGTATTGCTTACAATTCCATGCAAACAAATAGGTGTGCGGCCTATTCGGTTGGATTTTGTAACATATTAATTTCTATCGGCTAGTACAGTATTCATGTAATTCTGGACAAAATCTAGAAGACACCATGTGGAAGAAATATAAATAAAAATTCTCCAACTTTAGTTCTTCAAATTTTCCCAATTAAACAATCCCTAAGCGAGTTGCAAATGTGCATGTTAATGTAAGAAGGAAACAGTGTTTTAATAGAAAAGCATATTTTTCAAAGAGAGAAACTACATGTTTCTTCTAAGCTTCTTTGACTGTGAGCTACTTGTACGGTAAAATCATGTCATGGATAGGCAAGTGAGACGATATTTCGAAGCCTCTGCAAGGATGCCGCTTCTTAAATAACATGATATAAAGTCGATCATTCTAACCTCATCTTACCCTCCCAAGCTTGTATTGGGTGTTTATTTATTTACTTATTTTGTTCTACGACTGTACTCAAATATAGCCTTAATACTTGAACTGATTGGACTTGGGCCAATCCTCTACAGGTTGGGTCAGTTTAAATGGGTTGACCTCACATCGGATGCGGCTTGGGTCACCCAATCCATTTTTATGGATCAGATATATGGAGTTCCGACTAACATATAGACACTCATGCCAACCTGACCCATCTTTACCCAGCTTAATGCAATTGCCATCCCTACTTATCTCATCACTACCTTGGTCTACATCCACGAGAAACCATCCGCGCATGAGACTTTCAATCGACTTCTACAGTTCCTTGATGAATGTTTTACGAATCCAGTATGGTGTTTGGTAAGAACCAAGGGACTTGTTTTTTATATACTTGTCCTTGGTTTATCTGAACTTTTATCTCCATATATATATATATATATATCACCTGGGTTTTTTCTAGGAAAAAACACCCTTCTAATTAGGCCTACTGAGATACGTAGGTGGTGATCAGCGAAGTCCATTGAGTGAAAAAATCTATATGAGATCTATTTATGTGCAAGATTTGGACTCCATCATACTAACCTTCAAAATAAAAAAAGAGGACTAGTCATCTCATTATTTCTTAAGTGGGGCATTTTAAAGTGGGGGCGTTTTGAAGAACTACCTATAGCTTAAACACAATCAGTTTCTTAAGTTAAGGATGAAATTATTAAAAGGCATTTTACCTCCTCCTATCATGAAACATAAAAGGAATCCATGATCAAAGGGTGTTTGCAAAGACTTATCCTGGTCCAAACTATTCATCTCAATATTGTTTCTAACGACTAGAAGAATGCGTTTTGGTTGTTTCATTGTGTTAGTGAATAGGTACATACAGCTGAAACTCTAAGAAAATCGAATTATAACATTGACTTTATTTATTTATTTTCTAACTTTGGTGTCAGACCATATGGGCTCTAGAGTTATTAAAAAAAAAAAAAAAAACCACCATTGGATCAAGATCCGGTAGAAGGAATCTTCTTTATGCAACTTGACATTCCTTCACGTAGAGTGTGACGCCCCGGAGTCCCACATCGACTATAGAGAGGAAAGTGATTGGGATTATATGTAGAGCTTACACCCTTACTTAGCATGAGGCCTTTTGATGGGTTGAGGCCCATCAGAAACAAAACCGTGAGGCCAGTGGGCCAAAGCGGACAATATCATGCATGGGTAAGGGGTGGGGCGTTACAAATGGTATCAGAGCCGACTCTTGACTAGTTCGAGTGTGGGTCCCCTGCCGTGGTCTGGTGCAAGTGGGCGGGCTTCCATGTGGGCGGGCCAAGAGGGCTGGCAGGCTACATGTGGGCGGGCCAAGAGGGCTGGCAGGCTACTGCACAGGGACGTGCAGCCTTTAAGGGGGGTGGAATGTGACGCCCCGGAGTCCCACATCGACTATAGAGAGGAAAGTGATTGGGATTATATGTAGAGCTTACACCCTTACTTAGCATGAGGCCTTTTGATGGGTTGAGGCCCATCAGAAACAAAACCGTGAGGCCAGTGGGCCAAAGCGGACAATATCATGCATGGGTAAGGGGTGGGGCGTTACATAGAGAGCCTGGATCTCCAGGCCAATTTTATATTGACCTTCTCTAATACCCATCCGGATCATGAATCCCTTTAGAATCATAAACTGCACCATGGCTGTATATATTTTTTTGGTACCCCAGCCAAGGGGGCTGGTCCCATGAGAGAGCCAGAACACGCGGAAGAGGAAGTCCACACACATGGAAAACGAAGCTCGCATACACGAGAATTGAAATTCACAAGTGAAAGAAAGCCTGCACTTGCAGGAAAGATAGCATATCCAGGTTCAAATTATGGACAGACACTTGAGAACTGCCTTCTCACCATTGCCACATACTTTCATAGCTGGTGATGCATTGCATCACATTGCAAGCTTTATGAATCCCATAAACCAGAGCTCTTCTATCAACTTTGCTCTCCAGTACTATGTAAGTAAGTAGAAGGATGGGTAGTGGTAGTTAACTTGTAATGCTAGGAATTACATATTTTTCTTCTGCTAAAGGGTTGTTGACTTGTTGTCCTCACGTTAATGCCCATTATACATAAAACATCCACCTAGCAAAAAAAACACACACATGCCCAGGATGGATCCTAGGGTACACCATTAGAACAAACCTTTAATTTTTTTTTTCTTTTGGTAAAACAAACCTTACTTGTTAGGTATGATGGTTCGGTCAATGAAAATTCTGCGGCATAATGGAATAAGAAGTTAGGATGTATATCCAAGGAGAGAATGGAGAGTTTAGTTAAAGAGGGGATTCTCAAGTCCATAGGATTCACAGACTTACGAACATGTGGGGATGGCTAAAAGGAAAAAAAATCACTAAAAACCAGCAAGAAGGGTTCTACTAAAACTGTAGAGTTGCTCGAAATAATCCACACAAACATCTGTCAAGAGAAGCCTTCCCAGTTCCCTTCCATGAATGTGAGATATATAAATGTATTCAAGATTTTAACAGTGAGTATGAGTAATGAGAAAAGTGAAGTAGCCGATGTGTATAAAACTTATATAAGAAAAGTATAAAAATAGTTGGGATAGGAGGTTGGATGAAGAATGTATATTTTGTATAAAATGACCAAAACAACCGTAAGACTGTCAAATTGTTCAATTTTTTGTCAAATGTGTCATAGATCTCAGCACTAGGGGCTTGTTTGTTTGCATTAAAAAATATAGAAATTGAATACTTTTAGGATTTATACCATAAGTGGCACTACAAGAAAAATTACATTTAGCGGCGGATAAAATCCGCCGCTAAATGTAAAAAATCTGCCACTAAAGGTATTTGCAGCGAAATAATGTCCGCTAGAAGGTTTGTCACGGAATGTGTTGTCGCTAATTGTATCTGTGGCGGAAATATTGCTGACGCAAAAAAAATTGAAATAGTGGCGGTTTCTATCCGCCGCTACTATGTATATATTCCGCCGCCCAAATTGGCTTTATTCCAACGTCTTTATTGCTTTATCCGCTGCTAATGGTGTACTTTGTAGTGGCAGTATGTTGTTTCCGCCACCAAAAATCATTTTTATCAAAAGAGCAAAAGTACATTTGTAACAGATTCCATGACATAGTAGAACCATTGAACTCTTATGAGGAGATCGATCAAGTCAATTGTGTGGACGGTCGGAATGCAATTAATTGGTATCATTTATATAATCAAACAATAACAATGACATGATCACATTCCATGATATAGTAGAACCATTGAACTCTTATGATGAGATCGATCAAGTCAATTGTGTGGACTGTGTTTTTTATTGGGGAGATGGAAATGTAATTTGGGTTTCCGATTGTTTTTTTATTGTTGTAGAATTCTTTCTGCAGTTATGTTGAATGAGAACCATGTGGATGAGACATTCCAAAAAACCGTTGTCATGTATGCGGAAAAGTTTCTAGGCATGCATACCTTGGATTCTACAAACTGTTTGCAATTGAAATTTGTACTGCAAACACTTTTTTCTCAATTGTTTTCTCGACATTAAAATGGGCCCTTAGGTTGTGTTTCGGCCTTCTACAAATAAAACTCTCATTGCAACAATCTAATGTGGAACTTCTGCAGTGGAATGTTATTGCTGGTGAATCTGATCATCACCCAGTTACTATCAATAGCTGTGGACTGTATACATGTGTTATGTTTTGCTCCTTGCCATGTTGAAAATAGAAAGTATTCTCTGCACAACAGCGCCGCGGAACTTCTTCAGTAGAAGTTCATTTTTAGGGTGAATACTATCACCATCCAACCACTATATATAACACACACTTAAATCTCTTAACTAAGGAGGACATTTTCTATACTTCCAAGATGATGGTTGTTACCCTTTCAGATAGTTGCTGATTTCAGATTGCAGTGTCTTGGCATCTTTCTGCTTCTATTTAGGTGTCCTGTTTTTCAGGCTGCTGTGACTGTCTTTTGTTTTATTTATTCTTCTGTTCTCCCTCTCTCTCTCTCTTATGATGAGAACTCTTATGATGAGATCTGATTTTATTTGTAATGAGCTGTATAGGGGCATTTGCTACCACTTTGAACTCTAATACCACTGCCTTTTGTAGTAGATAGAATGTGTCATTACTGCCAAGCACAGCTCTGGAGGATCTGAGTGTGTATTTCATTAGAAGTGATGTTCTTGTGGATGGGAAGGACTTGCATCATTTCATCTGCAGTTCATCTGTATAAGTATGTGATTATAGTGATATTAAATTGGGCACTGCAATTGGCTTTGACCTTACCTGACCTGAGTTGGGTAAGATTATTAATTGTGGGTGGGAGGGATTTTGAAAGTCAAATTCTTACTAGGCAACATGCTTGTAGTACGTTTGTATCTTTCAGACATTGGTTCCACGCCTTCCACTCAGTTTATTTGTAAATCTAATTTTCTGCAACTCTTGACTGCTTGTACTTGTCATATGAAAGAACAGAGAAACTGTGAAAGGTAATTCTTAAGTTATCCAAATACATGAAGTTGCTGTTCTAGAGAATAAAAAGCACAGAAGAACAGTTGAGGAGAACCTGGGGGTACTGTTATCTACTGGAGCAGCCATAGCTTTCAAGTGTATCAACTGATGAAATTTTCTTGAGATGCAAGTATCCCCCATCACAAGTAATGGCCCAAGAAATTAGGAGTTACATCAAAGAAATGTAAAGCCATATTTGACTTTGAGATGGTAGTTTTTGTTTTCCTTTTTTTCTTCTTTTTAGATGTGGTCCGCTTCCTTTGGATGAAGACCTTGTCATGGTCATAGAGTTGCTGCAAAGTAATTTTCATATGATAAAATTCATAATTATATAGGCCATAAGTGGGAGGAAAATCTAGAAAGCAAAAGTTGTTCAAAATGCAACTTGATTTAAAATTAGAGTGAACATAATCCCTTTTCCACTAGAAAACACCACATTATAACTCTGATGACAAAAGATAGATCTTACAAACAAAAACAAACCCATTATTAATAAACCAATTTCTATTGACGCTGAAGCTGAAGAAACCTGCATAGCAACAAGACATGAGTTACAATTTTGATTTCGGGAGCTATTAAATTAAAACTGTCTAATAAATTTTACTCAAAACTTATTGTGGACTATAACTAAATTATGTAAAACGTGATGCAATTTAGTGAAAGATGTTTTACAGGATACCAAGTCTTTCTCATGAGAATTGTATATGCTCTAATGCCACTTGAAATGGAATTAGATAACCTAAATCTTGAATATGCTTTAATGATTCATAACCCTTAGATGAACAGGAGAGAGAAAACAAGAGATAATTACCAAGAGCCCTTCTTTCGGTGCCAGCTCTCTTGCCATTTTCACAGCATCCTCACTGGTCACCTGTCACATGCTATAGGGATTCAAAAGTTTGTTTTAAATAATGTGCAAAACAATCACAGCAGTTCGAGCAGTGCATGTATTACAAGTATAAGAAATTAAAAATAAGAACAGTATTACTTGCCTCAAGGACTCCTTCCAACACATCCATGTCCAAAATCTTTGGCTTAAATCCAACCTCATTGCCAGTTATATGGTGGAGACCTACTCCGCATAACCATACTCACATGAACATAATTGATAATTGCAACAAAAGATGTTGTAAAAGAAAATAAAAAATTTGGAACAAAAGATGATTATGAAGATTTACAACCCCACCTGATTGTGAACAAAAGACTTAAGCCAACCTGCACCTTCTTGTGAAATAGTTGATATGAAAAATATGATTTTGGTTACATCACCTGATTGTTGCAATTCAGTATACTTTCCACTATCTGTTACATCACCAAGGGATGATTTGTCATTGTTCACTACACTCTCAATGCCAACACTGTATATACACAAAAGCACATTCCAAAAAAAATTTATAGCTTTTGACATACATAACAGTTAAAAAAAACATTGACAGTTGCATTAAAGGAAAAAACAAGGAGTGGGGGGAAAAAAAAGAAAGAATATCTGACATCTCAAGTTCTATCAAAAGAACACAACCTGAGCTGACCCAAACTCCATTAGTGCCATACTTGACCCAATTTTTTTTGTCAAGCTCAAGTTTTCTTTCGGTTACGTTGGTTTAAGGTGAGACTCTTGGTTTCCAACCCAGAATTCCTTCACAAACATACAAGAAATAAACATTAAATGAAAATGAACAACCAAAAAAATCCCGGAACAAAAAAAATAGCACCAAAACATTTATTTCATTCTTTTGGCCTCATTTGGATCTTTGAAACTCAATCACCATGCACTCATTTCACCACCAACTCAATTTTACCTGTAGTTAGTCACTAAAAGAACACAAACCAACTAACCATGTAATCCACACCCCGTGTAAAACAGAGTTGCTTTCACTTCGTTTCTGAAGATCCAAGCATGTCCATTTTCTTTATTCCAATTTTAACATCGATTTGAATAGAGAAAGAGAAAGAAGACTACTAACCTGAAGATAGATAATCGAAGATCCATCGAACAACAACCGATCGAGAATTCTCTCATTCCTACCAAACCAGTATGCCCTGTAATCGCTCTCGCGACAGCTCTGGTCTTGCTCTCTCCACATATCCAACACCACATTCTCAGAAACTTTCAAATGAATGAGCACACTCAATCAAGAAATAGCACTTCTGGACCAGTAGCCTAACATAGCAAAAAACAAAGGGTCACCAGACATCTAATTTAAGGGCCCTAATGCCCATCTCATCCACAGTTTAGCTTATCAGTTTGGCATCAAGCCACACATTAGGTATAGTCAGCAATAGCATTGCTACAGATAGCAAGCAATTGTTAAGTACGTTTCGGCTAATATTTTTTACAAATTAAAGCATATTTTGTCAATCTTCCCAAAAGAACAGTCATTTATACCTGCATTATCTTACACGTAAATAAATACAGAGCATAGAGTTAGTGAGGGCTGCACTGGTTTGGGTCTTGCCTCAACTGATTATGTCATGACTCAAGAACTCTTAGGCCCTGAGAGGCTGCTCAATTTTCATATATGCCGGACCCACTATTCAAAAGAAGCATTTTAATAAATTGATCAGGGGCATACATATACAACTAAGAGTTTAGCCCAAAAACTTGGGAAGAATCTGAGTGGCTGATTTTCCACAGAAAAAAGTTTCCCTTGGAAAGTATCATCTCCCTTTTTCCCGGTCCCAAAAGAACCAGGGCAGAAACAACTGCAAAAACTATTTAGATTGCAGTTCAGATTTGCCCCAAAGCACCCTTTACAAATGCAATAAAAACACCTAGGTAACTTCAACAACTAAATTCAGCTATCTGAAGGAGGTCCTAAGGAAAAGGTGAAAAGCATTTGGATAATCGACCAGACCTTATACATGGATGCTGCAGACTCTGACTCCATTGTTTGCACAGGAACATGCCCAAGAGATTGGAAGGCATCCAATGTAAGCTGCCACCCGCACAAAGCTACAGAACTGGCACCTGAGCTGGAACCATTACAACTAGAGCCAGCAGCTGCAACATTCCCATTCACCCATGGGCAGAAAGGGTTGTGCTTATTGATTGGATCAAATTCCACTGGTTCAGTTTCATAGTTGCTTTCTACAACGACAACTAAAACTAGAAGCGATGGGTTCTCCAATGAATCAGAATTTTGAGTAAGTACTAATAATGAAGACCATTACTATTCAAAGGTGATTTCCATAAATGTATAAAGAGTTATATAATGAAACCCTGGTAGAGATTAGGTGAATTTAAAGTAGACAGTAGAAGCCATTTTTTCCCACTAAAACTACTAGAAAAAGCTTAGAAATGAGGACACATTTTATTGGAAAATTAGAAGGTACAAGGAAGGTTGCACGAAGTGTGTGTAAGATAGATCAAGCCTAGAGAGGATCTCTCTCTCTCTCTCTCTCTCTCTCTCTCTCTCATGCATACACACACATCAACTGATTAATTATTGTATATTCATTGCAATGGGTGGTGAACAGTTCTTTGTTCACAAGAAGGTATGGTTGACTAGGGTGCAGTTGCACCATCTTACGGACTCAGGGTATTCAAGGGCTAAAGTTGAATAATGATATGCCCTTTTGATGGAGCATCCATGGTGACTTCTAAACACTCTATAGTGGAGAATGAACTACATTTGCATGCCTACTGAATATGGTATTTGTGTGGTTGCAAATACTGCAGTGCAATGCTCACCTTCTGATACCGACAAGCTTCCCAGAGCATTTCTTAAAGTAAGAGAAAGCAAAGAGAGAAACCAAAGTATATGTGTGTAAGCTGTAGCCAGCCAAACAAAACATTGATAAAATGCTTTATTCCTGTTATTGTAAGCATGTTATTCTTATCCCATCTATCTAGTGTTGGTTCACAAAGTGCTCCATATCTGTGCAAATAAGTACTAAGGACCAAACCGTTTATAGCATAAAAAATTGAAAACCCTAAAGCACCGATTCCAGATCAAAGCTAAACAATCAGACATTAAAATAGAAACAAAAAAGAAGATCTGAAACCCTAAAATATCTCGATCAGTTCAGAATTCAAAGAATAGCATCTAAAAAAGCTTGAAAGACCTCAATCTAACTGTTTGGAGAAACTAAAACACCTCATCAGTTTGGAATCCATACAAGATAATCTATAGATATTGCAAGCATAAAAAAGAACAAACAGATAAGAGGGAGAAAGAATACCTGTGAGGAGATCCTGATAGCAGTTGTAGCTCAAATCACATCCGTTCAGAAGATCCTTGAAGTAGAAGATCCATCCATAGATTTTTCCTATTTTCCTACTACAAAACCGCTGCTAGATGTGGATCTTGTAGCAGCGGATAGCATCAACCGCTGCTATATATCATCAATGGAATGCAACAATAAACGTGACCATAGATAAACACCGAACTTTTTATTACAATCTAATTTAATAGAATGATGGCTAGGTTTATTAAAGACCTTTTATCTAATCATCAATGAAAGACCTTTTCCATGAAGTTTTGGTCTTTCATTTGCTTTCAACACACGAAGGGAAGGGGCTTGTTTGATATCAAACCAAACTTAGAAGGAGATACTGGCATACTAAAATTCTCTGTGATTTGTGAGACAGACCATACGTCCTGTTTGTGATCATTTCTGATTAGGGTCACCAAAGTAGATGTTGTATTGGGAAATGACAAAATCCTTGTTTCAGCCATAAATTTGGTTAAGTGACAAATGCAAATATGACCATACGCACTCGAAAGCATAAGACATGGTTCCAATCATATAATGTGTTTTGAGCACAGATACCTGTGGCTGTCCAGAATAAGGAAAAAGAAAAACCTAGAAAAGAAAATCTGTAATACAATCATAAACTTACATCCACAGTAATAGTCATGTCATGCAAGCTGACACCAAAGCATATATATGTATTTAACATCATCTATGAGGGTATGCCACAAACAATATGAGCATGGAGAGACTGACAAATAGCTTTAGGTTTTTTAAGAATAATTGTAAGGGGAGCATCATTTGAAGCTAGCCACCACCGAAAGAATAGCTGATTAAAAAGGACTTGGAACCCTTGAATTGGAGCAAGGAGATTTGAGAAAGCTCTCCAGTATTAATAGCCAGACAAATGATTCTAAAGACCCATCTCCTCCTCATCGGACCCACGTTTGACAAATTACATTGCAAAATTGCATATATTCAAAATCAAAACACATTACCATGACCTCAAAGTTACTTCAAATCAAAGAAGCACACACTCTCCCCAAACCTCTCCTTAAACCCCCTTTCTCTCTCTCAATCTCTACCACCTCAGAGTATATGAGGTTTAATTGTGTCATTACTTATGTCATCTTAACTGCACCCAGCCTCACCCACACCCATTTCACCCAACTAACTGCCATCATCACCAATAGCCCAAGAAAAGACCTGCACCGCAATGAGACAAATTAAGTTACAACAAAAGATAATAAAAAGGCAAACGATATAAAGATATAAGTAGAATTAATGATCATTTAACTACCGATACAGGAGGGACTATTTATGTGACTAACCCATACAGGAGGGGTAAATAAAAAAGGGGAAGGTGAGTGGACGGATCAAGATGCTGCATCAATTCTAGGGGAATTTCAGTAGGACATATGTCATATGTCAAAGGAACCACACAACCAATCAATGTCCTTTTGGATTCTACGGCAAATTCGCTAAAGTTTCTTTCTTTATTCTTTAGATGATTTGTTGATTTCTTCCATGGCCCACAAAATAGGGGTTTACAACTATTGTAGAATCACTTTCCAATGTGGGGTGGGTCCCCTCTTTTTGAAATAATATTGGATAGTAAGGCATCAAAAGAAGATGTGTGCTTCATACCAAACATTCACAAATCACAAGGCATAGAAGAATTCCTTCTTTTCTTACCTACCATGTTAGGTGTCTTACATGTCAAGATTCATGAAATAAACTATCTTCTATTGCCTTCTTAATTTAATGTTACTATCAGTTGTTGTTTGAATAATTCTCTCAAGTGATTTGGCTGGGGAAGCTTGGAACATGGGAAGTTGGCGTGAGGATAATGAATAAAAGCCCTGTCAACAGTTGATTAGCCTTTTCCTCTTCGCAATCTGTTTTTCTGTGCTATTCTTTAATTAATCTGATTTCTGCTAACAGTGTTTTGAAGAGTGCAGGTTGGATTTTGGTCAGGCCTGGGCATGATTATGATCCACACCCAGACCTGACATGAGTTTTCCGGGTCCTTAAAGAGGTGTTAATCTGATTGTTTCGGCTAACATTACTTTTAAGAGTGGTCCATCACATCACATGTGAGGATGAATGCAGTTTGGGCTTGGGTCAGGCGTAGGCCTGAGATTACAAACTGTACTCAGACCCAAATCTTGGAGTCCTGATAAAAATGAAAAACAGAATTTATGTAGCTGACCCATTGCTAATTGGGCAAGGCTCTTATAATAATAATAATTTATATGTCCCACATATATCCAATCCAATCCAATCCAATCCAATCTGTCTACAGATTACACCTCTATCTCAGTCTATTTTTCAATGAATTAGCATTGAGGGGCCATTTTCATTCCATGGCCTCGTACAATGAATTAGCGTGGGACTGGAAGAACATTGAATTACAGTAGGCACATTGAATTCTAGGGGAATTTCAGAAACATTCTTAATGCATAAGTAAAATCAATCCAGCTTGAAATGCAACTAGTCATAGTTTGAAAAACCAAGAAATCAACAAAACATACCACAAAATATATATCATAATTAGACCCAAAGGTACCTGAAATATATACAGTCAACCATCATGCTGGATGTCATTAGGAGTGGCACCGAAAACCTAGTACAAAAAAAAAAAAAAAAAACAGTCATTTGAGTACGAATTTTAAAAGGAATTAAATCCAAATATAAATGATTCTTAAATCTATGGTATGCTACCCACAGGCACAGACGAAGACGACGATGGGCCACTCCCAGTGAAGCTCTGCATCCATGTCATCAATTGGTTCAATTGGGTTCGCATTTGGACCACTTCCTCTTGCAAGGCTATCCTCTGAGATCTCTCCATCTCTGCTATCCTCACCGATTCAAGAGCTGCAGCTCGTGCTTCAACAGCTGCAGCTCTTGCTTCAGCAATTGAAGCTCGTGGGCCAAAGATATCAGAGGGAGTGACACCTAACCCAAATGTACGAACCCGGCCACGTCTATCTTCTCCCATCACTTGGGTGAAGATGTCATCTCGTGTTGTACTGCTTTGTGAGCTTTCCGGAAGTTCGCTAAGTCTTTCATTAAGTTGTCTCTGCAATTCAGAATTTTGGGCTCAGTCAGTTTTTCAGTAAAACTCATCAATTCTTGCACACAAATGTATTCAACCAGCAGTTGTCTGCCCCTTTTTTTTCTTTCTAACATTCCATTTATTTAGGAGCAATCATGCTCATTGATACTAAATAAAAAAATGCCCCATGTTAATGAAACTGCAGGATATATATTTATTCATGTGGATCAGGAGCACTGTAGACTGTAGTTGCTCAAATTATTATAGTAGATGATTAAAACTATTATGCTATATGGGTTTACAACACTTGAATCAGTAAAGTAATAGGTTGGAATGTAAGTGTTTTTAACCATCCAAACAAAATCTGGTCTCTAAGTATTTCAAGTGTCTTTTATATAATTATACAGTAAAGGTCCACAATTGAATCTTAACCATTTCAGCATTTCAAATAATGAGGGAAATAAGGACCATAAATATATATCTAACATATGATAATATAAAATTAGCTGGATTATATTTCTTTCTTTTAGTTTGACAGTTCCAAATCCCAATGAAAGGATTTCTCTAATAGCTACACATGCTCCACAGAGGCGGACCCAAGCATCTCAACTGTCAATGTTTAACATCCAAAAAGAGACTAGGAGTACAGGGTCCATCCATATATCCATTGGGAATTGTTATTTGTCATGAATAATATTAATTGGGGAGAGCTAAAATGGAAGGGAAAAGTGGGTTTGGAGGGTGTGGTGAGGATGGATGAGACATGACGAGAGGAGGGCCATTTGTGGGTGTGGCAGTGGCCAGTTGGCCATTGGCAATGAGATGGACAAAAGGGCACAACAGAAAAAAAAAAGCCCCAGCTTTCTCTAATACTCACCTAACACACTGTTTTCAAGATGGTACAATTCACAATATAAATCAATCAATATGTAAAGAATCTGTAAAAATAAACGAGTTGCATCGGCATCCGAATAGGAGGCTGTATAAATCAATCAATATGTATAGAATCTGTATAAATAAACGAGTTGCATCGGCATCCGAATAGGAGTTTATTATAATACAGAAGCAAATTGTCATACGAATCGAATCTATTAGAATATTGGTGGTTCTGCTCGAAACCAAGAGTATATTCAATATATATAGTTTCTGTGTTTCTTTATAATTGTAATGCCTTTAAAAGGCAGTGTAGTGTAGGCCTTCTTCCACACAGCTTTTTTTATTTTATTTCCTACTTAAGAGAAACTTGAAAGGGAAGCTGTGTTTTCAATTTTCTAATCCCTGGACCTAGTGTGAGAGAATCAAGATTCTTCCTTTCTCATCTATTTAATTAAAGTGATTCTTTTCCTACACGATACATTACTAATCAAAATAGGAATGGCAGTGGTATTTTTGCACAAAGTTTGGTCTCCTTAGAATGTTTGATCAAAACAACCTACAGAAGCATTTCTGACACCTTTCTCTTATACAGGCCTGTGCACTAGGCCCAAAGTTAGTCAAAGCACCTCCTCCTCAACCATCATGAAACAGAGCAGTGGATTTAATATGGTCAATCATCCCCCTAAGCTCTTGACCCATCACAACTTAACCAGAGGAGTTTCTTTCCAATTGTGCCTATGGTCAATTAATTTTCTACTCAAGAAACATTCAGGTCAAAACGGAGCAAAGACCAGACCCATCCGATTGCAACATTGTCCATTAAATATAATAATTTGCAAAGCATCAAAGAATATAGAAACTATGGTGGAAGATGCTAGCAGAACACTTTGTTCTTAGAATTTCCTTTTCTTTTATTTTGGGAAAAAGAGAGAATGCAATTGGTTTTTAAACCCAAATAATGATTTTAGCATGTTCAACAAGGATTAAACATACCATCACGTCCTCTGATGCTTGATCCACGAGCTGTCCATCTCGGCGTGTATGAGTCATTCGGAACACTTCCATCCGGTCCGGCACCTGCCCATCGGGATTTCGTGCCCGCTATAATCATTTAAAATAGTTAGATTAAAAACAATGAGATCCATATCAAAGTATTATATTAACAACAATGATTTAATTAAATAAGAAATTACCGCTTCATCGCGTATTCGGGCGAAACTTTTTGTTCCGGCCGTATGACTCATCGTCTGTGCCTCGCGATTTCTAGAATTTCTTCTGCTTCGCGCCTATTTATGATAACGCAAACATTAGTTTTTCGAAGAAAATAAACAAAAGTAAAAGAAAAATCAAACAATTCGGCTAAGAAATCATAAAGTTCTTATTTATTTCATACCACCCCCTCCTGAGACCCCCAAAACCTAGCGAGGGACACCCATTGGTCCGGATTCACTCTAGCAGGACAGTCCTGCAACCGGTCCCGAATGGTATGATATGGGTTATAGTATTTCTTCTTCAATGTGGCTTTCCAATTCCTCCAGCTGCGGCTTAGCGCAATGTGAACCCATCTCTTCATTTTCTCGTTATTGCCCAAATCAAATTTTGCCTGTAAGACATGCATGAAAAACTCGACATTAGTACAAATAAAACACATGCTATTATCATCATAATTGAATCAATTACATTAATACCTGTATAGCCTGCCACATATCCGTTGTCCGCTCTGCAGGCATTCTCCTCCAATCAGAATAAGAGAGGGGCGCTTTCTGCCCATCTCTTGCAATGACGCCGATATACAAAGTCAAAAGTCTCTCATTCATTCCAATGGGCTGCCCATATTCATTACATTCTACCACGATACGCTCTCGCTGATTAGTGAGAGCGATGCATCGATTTGGGCCTCTTGTCCTCCTTGCTTGAGTCCCTGTTTAAAACACAAGTCATTGGACAAGCATCATACAAAGCTGAAATTACTTTTCAACACAACAAGATTTTATTAACAATACAAGACAATAAGCATAGGTATCACTATCAAATGCATATAAAGAAGATCGAATTCTATCAACAACATTGGAGGAAAAACATAAATTAGCACTGTTTCTATTTACATGTCTTTCAAAACACAGTTACCATAAAGCTAACAGAATCTGAATCTGTTACTCCATAATCCTGTGCTAACAAAAACTACAAAACTACATTTTTGGTGTCAGCTATTGAAATCCTAAGATGCAACACATGGCTGTGGATAGAGCCAAGCTTTTGGGCTTCGCAAACCACATTTATTACATTTTATTATACAAACTGCCAATTCAGAGTTGGCACCCGAGTATAAGTTGGAGCCTGATGATGTTAGAAAGAGGAACAAAACCTCCCAGCTGGTTAGATGCATGCAATACTGAAATGCATCCATGATCATTTAATCACAAGATATACATATATATAAATTATTGCAACATAGAACAAAATAACAACAATGAGTGTTGAATACAAAAAGGATTAGCAAAAGAAGAGAAGATTATTAAACCTAAACTTCCTATGAAACTATTTTTGAATATATGTAATTACCTGAAGTAGATGCCTGGGTGTCCATCTGTGTTGGCCGGTCCCCTGCCTGTGATGAAGATGACATATCTAACATGCGCACCATTGAGCTTATATTCAATAATAGTCACTTAGTAAATTCAAGGAATACTTGTAGCTAACACATACAAAAAAAAAAAAAAAAGAGATGCAAGGACTTGGGAATTCAATTACATGTTACAAAAGTGGAGTCATTTATTTACGTTGACATCTCATTTCAAAAATCTGAAATGGTGTCAGAATCTACAAACTCATTGTCATCAAATTCAGAATCATCTCCTTGTTCCTCTATCGTCGCTTGGGTGCCTAGAGGTGTGTCAATAGTTGTCCCAGGTACATCTGCCCTTGCTTCACTAATATTATCAGCATCAATACAAATGTCTTCTAACCGTTGAGCATCATATGGCTGACTTTCCAAGTATGTCTCCTCTTCATTTGCATTAAAAGAATCCCCATGCATGTCAAAAAAATCTCTAGGTTTTGTCATAATAGCAACATGCCAATCGGTTTCTACCGGGTCTTCCACATAGAACACTTGCAAGGCTTGAGAGGCGAGCACAAATTGTTCATTGGTGCTTAATAATCGCTTCAAATTTACAAGCGTAAACCCCAACCCATCTATCTTGACACCCCTGCCTTGGGATGTGACGTCAACCCAATCACATTTGAATAAGACCACCTTTCGCTCTTCATAGTAATCCAATTGTATGATATCAGTCAAAACACCGTAGTAGGTAATATCTCCTATCACAGGGTTCATGTCCTTAGTACTTGCAAAGCTCGATGTCTTTGCAGTAACCACAACTCCGCTATTTTGAGTCTTACTTTTCTTATCAAGATCTTTTGTGCGGAACCTAAACCCATTTATCACAAACTTGGAGAAGCTACTAGCCACCTTACTAGGACCTCTAGCCAGCAATCTTAGGTCCGTAGTAACCCGTTTGTCACCTTCTAGTCGCAAACAATCAACCTGTGTGGTTACCACATGTTAGTCACGCACCAAAATTACATGTATGAACAATACATGTGACACATATATACTGATGATATCTTCTTACTTACATGAGACTCAAACCATTTTGGAAATTGATCATTGTGCATGCGTTCTCTATCAATTTGTCGCTTGTGACGATTATTAGTGTAGATCTTTTTACGGTGTTCTCTATGTACAAAAAAATGACCTTCCATTAGAACACTAGGTATGATATTATATTTGATTGCTTAAAAAAATTAATAACCAAGATGAGGTAAATGTCTTACTCGACAAATGGGGCCACTTCAGTGCAATTAAAGAGAATATACCGATGCATCTGCTCCCATGCATCCTGCATCAAATTTATCGATGACTCCTTCCCAAGTGCACGACCTAGCTTTGAGAAAATCAATGACATTTGATTTGTCTCAGTTGCACCTTGATCATAATTCCTTGGTGCACGAGTTGACTTTGTCTCCACATCATGCAAATACCTTGAGCAGAAAGTCAAGCATTCTTCTGCAAGGTATCCCTCTGCTATTGAACCCTCAGGTCGACTTCTATTGCGCACATATGACTTGAGAGTAAGCAAGTACCTATAGATAATTAGAAATAAGGTATTGTGAGAACAATTTTTACAAAAAACACTATCGTTTCTACAGTGACATGTTGAAACAAATACAATGACATTAACACACACCTCTCAATGGGGTACATCCATCGGTATTGTACGGGTCCTGCGATCTTAGCCTCTCCTGCCAAATGAATTGCCAAATGAACCATGATATCAAAGAAGGCTGGTGGAAAAATCATTTCAAGATGGCACAGTGTTGTTGAGATTCGAGATTCTAATCCATTAAGAACTTTAACTGTAGCGATTTTCGAGCATATTTCCCTAAAGAAATTGCTTAACTCAATCAAGACTGCACTGACATTCTTTGGCAAGGCCCTTCGCACTGCTAATGGAAGCAATTGCTGCATTAAAATATGGCAGTCATGACTCTTCAATCCAAAGATTTTGCGGTCTTTCAAGCGCACACAACGTGATATATTAGCCGCATAACCATCTGGAACCTTCACCCGAGATAATACCTTACAGAAAATATCTTTCTCTTTCTGAGCCATTGAGAAGCATGCGAGAGGCAAATATGTTTTATGTCCTTGTGCATATGTTTGAAGCGCGGGTCTTATATCCATTTTTTCAGGTCTAGACGCGCCTTTAAGTTGTCCTTTGTTTTTCCTTCAATATTCAATAATGTCCCAACTATACTGTCACATATATTCTTCTCAATATGCATAACATCCAAGTTGTGCCGTATCAAAAGATGCTCCCAATATGGTAATTTGAAGAATATACTCTTTTTCTTCCATCCAACCTTTCCGTTATCATCCCGTTTTCTCTTCTTACTGGATGTATTGGAGTTATGCTTTCCGAATGTGGTATTGATGTCATGACACTGATGCAAGAGCTCTGTCCCAGATCTTGATGGAGGAGCGGATCTGAATTCCGTCTTTCCATCAAATTTTGTTTTATCACGACGAAACTTATGATCGACATTCAAGAAACGGCGGTGACTCATATAACATAACTTTTGCCCATGTGACAAGTAGTAATGAGAAGTGTCCTCATTGCAATGAGGACAAGCAAAGCGACCTTTTGTACTCCATCCTGACAAGTTTGCATATGCAGGAAAGTCACTAATTGTCCACAACAATGCTGCACGCATCTGAAAGTTTTGATTGGTTGATGCATCCCAAGTGTGAAATCCATCCTCCCACAACTCCTTCAACTCATCTACCAAAGGTTGCAAATATACATCAATGTCATTCCCCGGTCCACGAGGACCGGGAATAAGCAACGACATTATAAAAAACGGTTGCTTCATGCACATCCATGGTGGCAAGTTGTAAGGCATCAAAACAACAGGCCATGTGCTGTGGGCAATACTCATGGTACCGAATGGATTGAAGCCATCGCTTGCTAACCCAAGTCTAACATTACGAGGCTCCGCAGCGAAATTTGGATATTGGTCGTCTAGACTTTGCCACGCTTTGGAGTCAGCAGGATGCCTTAAAACCCCGTCATTGGTGCGCCCCTCTGCATGCCATCTCATTAAGGAAGCTGTTCTATCTGACATGAAAAGCCGTTGAAGCCTTGGCTTCAAGGGAAAGTGACGTACAATCTTCGCAGGGATTTTTCGTTCCTTGGAAAATGAAGGTGATGCACCGTCATCATTGGCTTTCCACCTTGAAGTGCCACATATAGAACATGCAGATTCCTTAGCAGCTTCTTTCCAATACAACATACAATCATTAGGGCAAGCATCAATCTTATTATAACCAAGGCCCAATTCTCCAATGATCTTTTTGGTTTCATAAAAGGACTGTGGCAAGGTTTCGCCTTCAGGAAATGCTTCTTTCAACAACTCAAGCAACATGGTAAAAGACTTGTCACTCCATCCATTCAGGCACTTTATGTGGTATAATCGCACAACAAAAGCAAGCTTGGTGAAATTCTTGCATCCCGGGTACAACTCTTGGTCCGCATCTTTTACCAATTTATAAAATTTCACTGCTTCTGCATTAGGTTCCTCTTCAGGTTCTTGTGAACTAGACTCGGGATCTTGGATTCCAAATGCCGACTGTAACATTCCGTGCATATCATCAACTTCATCCGGTACATCTTCATCCAAGGTAACATTACTTGACCTTTGATGTGGTGATGCAAAAACTTCCCCGTGAAAAACCCAAACACCACGGGCGTAACTCTTTTCAAATCCATCACATATCAGATGTACATATACTTCATCCCGAGATCTATAATATACATTACTGCAATTCTTACATGGACATTTGATCCTTTCCCTTGATATTGCGTTAGCAAATGCAAAGTCAAGGAATTGTTTGACCCCTTCTTCATATGCAATGCTCACTCTCGACTCAAGAGTCCAACTCTTGTCCATAATGTTTTTTCACAACTAATAGACTGTCAATCTGAAATAAAAGAGAGTAAAGTCTTAAGTGATTAAATTTAAGTTTAAGGAAATATCTCTCACATAAAAACTATTGCAATATTCTCTTCTCCTAATCTTCCATATAACTATGGGTCAGCTAACTTGCCCCTTTAAAGAAATCCTTAAATCACTTTCATATTATCAATTTGGCCTTGGATCTGAAGATATATAGCTATGGTGATTCTTTCCATGTGTTGGCCAGTTGTCAACCAATGCCATTAGATAATAGAATATTCATAGGTGAAAATAAACAATGAAAATTTTTCCCTTATAAGGGGAAATGGGTCTTCTTTTCTCCCAACACTAACAAAGGGGAAGAATCTGTTTTGGGTCTTCTATCCCCACTGTGTCATAGTACCAATAAAAATCAATTGGAGTTCTTGTTATTATATCAACTCAAATCAAGTAGTTCTAAACATGGTATGATGTTTAACAAAAAAAAAATTGTAATGCAGTGCATCATTGATGTTTTGGACAATTGTTTTTATGTTTTTATAGATAATTGCAAAAAACAAAATCATTTAAAAAGTTTAAACTTATGTGAACATTTAACTAAATATATAAAAAGTTGAGACAGGTGAATCTCAAATTAATTTATAGAGATATTTGCTCACCTAAGCACCAAGATCAAGGGCCTATAGTGCTTTAACTGCCTATTAGGCAAGCACATCAGAACAGAGATTTGTTAATATATTTCTTGGTAAATTTGTTAGTGTATTTTGATTCACCTACTTAGAGTCTTGGACCCTTTTCAGAAAGGTGGGAGAGGACAAGAGTAAGACTGATGATCAAGACCGTTGTTATTAAGTGTTCCATCATGGTATTGGTTGGGAGATGCTGTGTAAATGTTTTGAGAATAAATGATCTTAGCTGTCCATTACTATACCTTACGTTGTTCATTGTGGCATCAACTAAGCATTATGGATTTCTATAACTAATGAAGCAGGGGGTGCTTGAACTCATGCATGCCAGGCAGCTAAATCCATTTGGAGCAAGTTTGAGTGACTAGATGCATGTTCAAGTCAATATTTATAACTTGCTTTGTTTGAATGCCCACGATCTGTATTTTCTGCTTTTTTAATTACTATTTTTTATTTTATATTATTTTTCACTTTGAGGGCACATTTCATTGCCAGCATTCATAGAATTCATATATGAAGAATTTGCAAATTCTCCAAAAATGCTATCTCATTCCCATACATGGAATTCCCAAATCTTACTCTCCAATGGAGAATTTTTAAATGCCAAAGGTTGTTTGTGACTTTTCAAGTGGTTGGAATTAAGATATTTAACAAAGAAAGGTTGCATCGAAAAAAAAAATGCCAAGGGGACAACTTGTTATAAATTCCCTGACATGATGAATTCTCATTAGGAATTTTGAATTATTCCTTATGTACTATGAATCTTTGAATTGGTTATACTAAAAACAACTTGGGTTGGATTGATACCCACCACCTCTTGGACCATGTACAACGTTACAGTAGCAGGCAACCAATAGTAGCATCTAGAACTCTAAAAATGACAATGTGACATCATCCAGAATAACAGAAACAGGGTAGGAAAACTGATAATATTTCAGTATTGGAAAGTTAGCAGGCTTAGAGGCAAAAAATTAAGAAAAAAAAAGAAACAGATAAGGAAAAGTTGTCCTTTCTGATCCTCCCTTGTTCCAAGAATACCAACATGAACTAAATGCCCCATCCAAGCAAAAGAATGGACTCCAAACAGTACTCACAAATGATTACAGAATTGAGAACCATAATTTCTTAACTAAAAATTGCTTGGTTTACATTTGGGTTGCAGGTGTAGGTACTAGCCATTAAATTACTCCTTATATACTATGAATCCTTGAATTGGTTACACTAAAAACAACTTGGGTCGGATTGATGCCCACCACCTCTAGGACCATATACAACATTACAGTAGCAGGCAACTGACAGTAGTAACTAGAACTCTAGAAGTGATAATGTGACATCATCCAGAATAACAGAAACACCCCCACCCCTGAGTACAATGTTGTCACAAATTTCACTACTCCACAACCTCGATCTCAACATCAAAACAGTGCACAAACCAAAAACAACCTTAAATCAATGAAAATGGAAAGAGAGAGAGAGAGAGAGAGAGAGAGAGAGAGAGAGAGAAGCTTCTACAATTGCAACAAAACCAAAATCAGAAGATCATGAGACGAATTAGAGCCTACATTCAGGAAGATATTCACAAGAAACCATGCGAAAAGCTCAGATCTGCGGATCCAGGCCTTGAAAGAATAAAAAAACAATGTGCATAACAGAACAAGTTTCATAAGAACGAAAAAAAAAAAAGGAGTTGTCAAAAAAAAAACCTCAATCTAAGAAGCAAGAGGATTCTGACAGTGGCTTTTCCAAAGAGAGTGGCTATGTGGCGCTAACTTTCAGAAGTTTAAAATCTTCTTCTTCAGTGATCGCAGCTGAGATGAAAGCTCGGATCTAGGTCAAAACCAAACGAATCAGAGAGCGCGAAATCGAGTCGGATTTTCAAAGAGAGAGAAAGAGAATCAAACCTTTAGAGTTTTCTAATCTGAATCACGTGAAGGAAAGAGATGTTCCATGCATTTCCTTCTCTGCTTCAATCTTCAATATCGCCGGTTTTTTAGGGAAGAAGGGCGATTTGGTCGTTGGATCTCATTTTCCTCTGTGATTAAGTGGTTTTGAGAAGAGATTGAGATGGTTTTGGGAAGAAGAACAACGGTTTTTTAGGAAGGAGAGGAAGATCTCTAGGGTTTTTGAGGAAGGAGAAGAAGATCTCTAGGGTTTTGGGGGAAAAACTATAGACAGAACGCGATCTCTAGGGTTTTTGAGGAAGGAGAGGAAGACTGCTGGGGTTTTTGGGAAAAACTGTCGACAAAACGATCCATCACATAAGCGGAGAAACTGTATATAGCAGCGGAAACTTGTATTCGCCGTTGTAGGTCTATACGTTTATACCAGCGGAAAATAACACCTGCTGCTGTATGGGACCTACAATACATTTAATAGTCGTATATCTGTATGCTTAATAGTAGCAAACTATAATTACCGCCGCTGTATATGTAAAAATTGTATATCTGTATGGATAATAGTAGCAAACTATAATTACCGCAACTGTATATCTAAAAATCTGCCCCTAATAGCAGCACATTACACTTTCTGCTGCTATAATCCGGTTAATCGCGGCAAAATCCAATTACCGCCGCTATAAGCCGTTGTATGTATTTAAAATAGACATAATAGTTAGATGTAGTGACAGATAAATAATCCGCCACTATAATCCGCCGCTAATTCTCAAATTTCTTGTAGTGTGGTTAAAAAGAAGACCAAAGGTGAATTTTTAAAAATGGGCATCAAATAACGTCCTTTCCTTTTATGGAAATAAAATCGAAGGAATATGGGAAATGAATTATTCGTTTGCCATCTTCCTTTGATTTTATTTACAT
The DNA here is from genome assembly GCA_012931725.1 of Litsea cubeba. Taxonomy (NCBI): domain Eukaryota; kingdom Viridiplantae; phylum Streptophyta; class Magnoliopsida; order Laurales; family Lauraceae; genus Litsea; species Litsea cubeba. The sequence continues at coordinate 49,961,746 of CM022948.1, read as the reverse complement.
GAAAGGAAAGATTATTGGATACTCATTTTTTTATAATAAAAAAAATTGACCTGCAGTCCTCAATTTTAACTACTTATGACATGAATCATATGTATTTAATTCTTATGTGTTTTATTGTAAACAAACAAACCCTTATCATGAGCATGTTTGGTAACAGGCAAGAAATTCATAGATATGATGATTCTTCGCTACCATTAGAACAAAGATTCTTCATTGGGGATTTGTATATTTGAAGATTTCACATTGATATTGGTGTGTATTGATGCATATAGATTAGAAAAATAAGGTTCAGTGTACAAATCTACTTAAGTGAGAATTTTCAAATCTTATAGGGGGTGGTCGGATATGAAAATCGTAATATAAGAGGATTTCCATTCATTTAAGTCTTTATGAATTTACAATTGCCAAACATAGATTTACCATAATTTAAAGAAACCAAAAATCATTTTCCTAAAGATTTGGTTGCCAAACGTGACCTATATGATTTTGGATTCCACATGTTTAGGACCTTAAAGTACTGGATACTAGGTTCAAATAGAAGTTCAGGAATCCTCTTCCCAAATTGGCTAAGCATGGACTAGAAGGTCCTGCCAACCTCTAGGATGATCTTCGTGGAATTGGCATTGCAAGAAGGTCGCTCAATACCATAGAAACTAAAAAGGAATCATCATCATGAACATTGGATTTGCTATCAATCAGAGCAGCATACCATTTCAATTGTTTTCTCAAGAGTTTTCCAATAGTATATAAAATGAGAAACCTGCAAGGTTGGAGGGAGAAGTTGCTGTCTCGAGCTGGTAGAGAAATCTTGGTCAAGGCAGTAGCTATGAGCTGTTTCAAATTACCATCCAGTCTTCGAAAAGAGTTGGCAAGCATGATGGCGATGTTTTGGTGGGGACGGCGCAATAAGTAGAGAAGGATTCATTGGGTTAGTTAGGAGAAAATGTGCGAGTCCACACGTGTGGGGTATGGGGTTTAAAAACTTGGAAGCTTTCAACCCAGCTCTCCTAGTTAAGCAAGGATTGAGGCTCATGCATAATAATCATTCTCTATTTTACAAAGTATTCAAAGCCAAATATTTTCCACATGTCTCTTTCTTCTAGTCGAGAATTGTTTAGTAAACCATCTTTAATTTTGTTTGGAGAGGGATCTATGAAGCCAAAACAATACTATTGGAGGGGTGCATATGGAGAGTGGGAGATGGACAGAAAATAAAGATTTGGAAGGATAAACGGTTGCCTACTCCTACGACCTACAGATTCACTACACCTAGAAGGGCCTTGGAGGATGATGCGGCAAAGGCCATTCTTAAATTTTAAAAAAAATAATTTATTTTTTAAATTTTACCGACGAAATAAAACGTCGGTAAATATGCTTTTAATATTCTTTTTTAATTTTACCGACGAAATTAAACGTCGGTAAATATGTTTATGAATATTTATTTATTTTTATATTAATTTTACATGCGAAAATACAAACGTCGGTAAATATGTTTATTAATTTTTATTTATTTTTATATTAATTGTACTGACGAAAATAAAAACGTCGGTAAATATCTTTTTAAATTTTTATTTTTACCTTTACCGACGAAATCAATCGTCGGTAAATATGTTTATTAATTTTCATTTATTTTTACGATCATGTTACTAACAAAAATAAACACGTCGGTAAATATCTTTTTAAAGTTTTATTTTTTACTTTTACCGACGAAATTAAACGTCGGTAAATCTGTTTATTAATTTTTATTTATTTTTATATTCATTTTACCGACGAAAATAAAATAATTATATCCATGATGAATCAAGCGATAAGATTTGACCAGATAATCATTGTTGACCTCGTAAAGAGGATTTTAGGTTTAGATCGGGAAAAAGTGGCCCACAAAAATTAAAATTGAACCATTAACCCTTTGGTCCTTTTTGTCAATATCTCACAATACATGAAGGATCAATCGTTGAATTTGGTTCAGTAAACGTTACTTGCCATATAAAGGGGAGTCTATGGTCCATATCTTGCATTAGAGATCCAGATTGTTCGAAAATGTAGAAAAAACGGACTGCATGTCTTAACTCATGAATGCACTGTAGTAACCATGCATTAATCCAACGATTGATATTTATTTCAAATATATTTCTTGATCCATATTGAATCAACATTTGGGGTTGGGACCTATAACTATAAATGACCTTTTGAAGAGGACTAAAAATTTGGATTGCAAAAATAGGGCGTACAAAATTCCATAAATGATGATCTAATGGTCTGTACGTTTTCATCAATACATCACAATCTATAATGATCCAATGGTTGACTTTTGGTATCATAGCCGTTTTTAGCCCCCCTAACATGATCAACGGTTTGGATCACAAATGCTTGTCTAAGTGCCATTTGAAATGGACAAAGTAGAAGCTTCATCCAAACATGCTAAAACCGGATTTCATCAGTTTTAAGCCAATAAGAAGAGAAAAGTAGAGATGCCAAACTGAACCTAAGTGTTAAAAATCCAACTTTTTAAGGGTTAATTCATTATCCGGGAGTCCGATTTATGAGCCGTCAGTTCCTACAAGTTAATTTCGCCTCGAGCTAGGTGCTCGTGTCGGTTTTCAATTTTTTCGGAGCCTTTTCCCGTTCCGTACGCCCTGCGGGCCATTTTTGAACCTAAGTGTTGGAAAATCCTATGTTTTGCTTCTAATTCACTAATCGGGAGTCCTATTTGCAAACCGTCGGTTCCGTCAATTTACTTTATCCTCGAGCGAAGTGCTCGCGCCGGTTTCCAAATTTTTCGGTGGCCGTTTCATGTTCCGGACCCCCAGCAGGCCGTTTTCGATCCTAATTGTTAGAAAATCCTATTTGATTTTTATTTTACTTCGGTAAAACTATTGCTAACATGGATGATAGAGTGAGGCCTTGAAGGATGTGGTGTGAATGTGATTGAGATCTAGATCTAGGTTTATGGCCTTCTTCTCTTAGAAAGTAAAAGAAAAAAATCGGTGCTAGTAGTTGTTGGAATATGAATTTTGGCCCAATAGTTTCAGCCATTTGTTTGAATAAATGGGAGCCTCATTATGATGAGTACCGTGCTGAGATGTGCAATGCCATGTCGATTAATGATGAATCCAAGAACATAGTAACCAAGCGAATCTACAAGAAATATAAGCAGGTAACTCCAGAAGATGCATCATCTCCTCAATTTTTAGGTGTACCTCCCATTTCATCTGTTTTTAAATTCTAAATGAAATATATGAAAGGAAAGAAACCGACTCTCAAACAATTCAATTTGAATTTGGTCATAGGACAGACTTTTGGTCCACACGTGACTGTCAAACTTGTACGTTTGCCCTACTTCTTTTATTTTAAATAAACATCGAATTTGAAGTCGTATGATGAACTTAAATTCTACCATTATATTTCTATCTCCGAAGTTGAAGTCGTATGATGAACTTAAATTCTACCATTATTATTCTCTCTCCGAAGGTGGTGCAAGGTGAGTGCAGTGGCTATGCAAGCCGGGTGGTGATGGCAGTGTAGTGGGTGATTGTAAGGGAGAGTATAAGAGTAGGAGAAAGAGAATGGAAAGAAAAGAATGGAGAAGGAGATGAAAATTAGAGTCGAAAAATTTATCACCGATGTTTAATATAAAACATCAGTAAAGGTTGGTAGTCTTTTTTACTTGTTTTCAATTAAAAATATTAAAATAATTTTTATTGATGAAAAATCTATTTTTGCGACGAAAATAATCGTCGGTAAATTTACCAAATTTTTTCCCTCTCCCGCCACCGAAACCCCTCTTTTTTATTATTAACATCATTTTTAAGGAAAATAAATATCAAAAACTATTATTGACGAATTATATTATCAACAGATTTTATGACGTCAGTAAACCCCTCCCTCTTTGTGCCCTCCGCACACACCGCGCACCATTCCCCCTCTCCTCTCTATTTCTTCTCTATTCTCTCTCTCCCTCGTTCCCCATCTCTCTGTCTGCACTCCTCCCTCCCTTCCTCTCTTCTTCTTCCTCCCTTGTCTCCCCTCGCCTGCGCACCTCCACCTGGAAAATCGTGTAGTAACTTTAAATACTCAACTCGGGAGCCATATTTATGAACCATCAGTACCGTCAAGTTACTTGCCCCTGATCGAAGTGCTCGCGTCGGTTTTCAATTTTTAACCAGGGGACGTTACTCGTTTCGAACCCCTGATTAGACGTTATCGAGCCTAAGTGTTGGAAAATCTTTTTTTATTTTATTTTATCTCGGTAAAACTATCAGAGACTATTATCGACTGATTATACGACGTCGGTAAAATGAACGATTAGCGGCGTTTTTTGTAAAACATCTGTAATGTTGAACTCTATTTCTAGGAAAATTAGAAGTCTGAGTCCTTTACCTATAATTTTTTCTTTGTCGTCGAAAATTAGAGTCAGAAAATTTATTACCGACATTTAAAGGTTTTTAGATTTTTTTCACTTGTTTTGAAAAAAAAATCTAAAATAATTTTTACCAATGAAAAATTATTTTGCAACAAAAAAATATTGACATAAAATTCGGCCACCCACGTTTTTTTTCCCTCTCCCGCCAAATGTCCTCTTTTCCCTCTTTTCTTCTCTATCTTTCCCCTGCTACTCACTGCTCTGCTCTTTGTCTCTCTCGCTGCTCTCGGGCTCTCTCCCATTTCTCTCTCACTCGCTCGACATCTCTGCGCTCTCGGTCTCTCTCCCATTTCTCTCTCTCTCTCACTCACACTGTCTCTCTCTCACTCGGTCTCTCTCTCTCTCTCGCTCTCTCGGTCTCTTGCTCTCGCTCTCTCAGATCTGCTATTTCCCTGTCTCTCACTCTCTCTTTTCTCTCTCTCACTCTCTCACTCTATCACTCTCTCCAGACTGGTCCCAGGTTAGGGACGATCACAGCAGCATCAGGAAGATCACTGCAGCAAGAGGAAGATCACAGCAGCAAGAGGAAGATCACAGCAGCATCAGGAAGATCACAACAGCAGCACATGTACACCCCTCCCTTCCCACTATCCTCTCTCTTTCTTCTCCATTCATTCTCTCCCTCTCCGACTTTGAAATCTAACCTTGAGATACTTTTATTGAAGAAAAGTTGCTAGCCTTTTATAACTTCTTCCTTTTTTCTAGCATTGATGAAAAGGTCAATAAACTCAAAACCGTTACTTAGGACTGGCAGTTGTTTGTTGAAATTCCCAAGAGGAATTTTATGTGTTAGATGTTCTACAGACTTGACATAGACTTTCTGGAATTCCTTTGATTTTTTTCCCCATGCTCAATCCTCTCATAGATGTTGCTTATTAGGCTACCCAAATTCCTATTCAATAGGAAAGGGAAGGATCCCTCTTTGTATCCGTAGATAGGGAGATGCTCACCAATGGGCTCTCATTGGATTTATATGTTTGTTTTAAAAAACAAGATCTATTAAAATATTGCCGTTGGCCTTTCAAATCCTCATGTTCTCAAGGCCAATGAATTTTAACAGCAAAATGCTTACATAAGGTTTCATGGGAAAAATGAGCTCCATCAGTTATTAATAAAGAGTTGTAAGGGAATTTAGCCCAAAAAAAAGTGAAAGGGAAGGATTTGAGGTGGAGATGTAAATGCAACCCTTACTTTCTTAAAATTTGAATTACTGCAGGGATGGCTGGGCATTCAATTCCAACCTCCCCTTAGATTCAATTTTCATTAGAGGGGAGATAATTTTATGGTAATTTTTGAAACTTCATATTTTATTTTCTTAAAATTCTAGCCATTTTTAGCCATAAAGGTCTTAAAATTCCGATGTATTAAATTCTATAAAACAAATAGGATCAGAATATTATGGAAGTTGATACAACACTTCCACCACTAGAATATGGCCACAATGCAACTGTAACTATCCCATATTATGTAACTATGGATAACTCTTGGACTTTGCAAACTGGTTGACATATACAATGCTGCAGGGTAACATTAGGGCATGTAAGCATTAAGCACACATGAGTGAGCAGCTTGAGTAGCAATGAATATGCGGTAGATAACCCGTTGTCCCATACACACCGACTACAAAAACATCCAAACAGAGTATCCTTCAACTTCATGCTCAAATAATATGTAGAGTGCATGATCTACCTTACCTCTTATGGATCTTAGAATTCGAAGGTGGAGGCACTTGGAATGCCAATTCAACAAGCATAGACTACAATTCCCTAATGATGCCATTCTTGCACTTTCAGCTTGATAAAAAAGCAATGAATATTAGGGTTGGATCTCTCCAAAACGGATTTTCCTTCCAATTAAACACATAAATCAATCAATCAATAAGCTGATCAACAAACAGACTTCAAACAAAAAATCCTAGTTTGGATGTGGAGAGAATTGTCCAATGGGAAGAGTAATTTAAGATGGAGAGAATATTATATGAAGAAGTATGAATTTGGATTTAGGGTCTGTAGCTGTTACCTGTTATTAGACACTGGATTTTCTAGTGCTTTTGAAAGAAAGGAGTCGTGAAGTAGCAAAACTACAAATTTGTAAATGAAAGAGGTTTCAGTGATTGCAATCGCAATTGAGATAATCTCAGAATCACAATCACTACTGTTGTAGTATTACTTGTTATTATAAAGTAACTGTGGATTTTTTTGCATCTTGGAACGGACGGTGCATAAAGAAGCTCATTATACTTGAGCATTTGTGAAACGAAACATGGGAGAAAAGTTTGAGAATTCTTGCAATCCCTAAACATGCATATAATAGCTCAATATCTAATTGCTATTTACTTGTGATTTGGTCAGATATGGACAGGAGTTGGATATTATGTTATCAGAACCGAATTGATGTAGAGTACATAGATGGGGTGATCTCATTTATTGATTTTGCAAAGTCGAATTCAGGCGGTGCGGTGTTGATTAGGTGCCCGTGTAATGATTGCTGTAACCATCTGATGCAGGACTATGATACAGTGAGAAAGCATTTGCACATTAACAGAATGATGGTCTCATACATGCAGTGAATATATCACAGGGAACCCATAGTTCAACCCGATGATTCGGATGAGAGTGAGGCTGAATCAGAAGATAATCATGATGAATGCGATGAGTTGATAGAGGACCATCATAGGGGAACTTATTTGGATGAAGAAACTCGAGAGAGGGATAATGTGCATGATTTTGAAATTTTGTTGAAGGCTTCTCAGTGTGGCCTGTACCCAGGATGCAAAAGCTCAGATACTTTGTTATCGTTTGTCATAAAGATATTGAATGTGAAGGTAGAAAGTGGGTGTAGCAATAAGTCATTCGACAAGGTTCTGCAGATTTTTAAGGACTTTTTACCCGAAGGTCATGTGATGCCGGCATTGGTTTACGAGGCGAAGAAATTATTGCGTGACTTGCGCATGGGATACAAGAACATAGATGCTTCCTAACACAATTGTGTGCTATATTGGAAAGAGAATGCTCAATTGGAAAAATGTCCAGAATGCGAAGAGCATAGGTACAAGGTCAATGATTGCAAGCGAAAGAAGATCCCTCATAAGGTGCTTCGTTACTTCCCATTGATACCGAGGTTACGCAGATTGTATATGTCAAGGAAGACAGCCACAGAGATGAGATGGCATAGTGATAAGCGGGTTGATGATGGGATAGCGGCATCCGGCTGATTCAGTGGAGTGGAAAGAATTTGATATGAAATATCCAGAGTTTGCCCAAGAGACACGTAATGTGAGACTGGGGTTAGCCTTCGATGGATTCAATCCTTTCGGTAACATGAGCACCTCGTATAGCATGTGGCCTGTCATACTTGTGCCTTATAATTTGCCACCATGGATGTGCATGAAGAAGCCATTCTTGATGATGTCATTACTCATTCCAGGACCAAACTCACCGGAAAACGATATCGATGTATATCTGAGGCCCTTAGTTGATGAGTTGAAGGAGTTGTGGGATCATGGTGTAGCTACTTATGATGCCTCCACTAAGGAAATCTTTCAAATGCATGCTGCTATGATGTGGACGATAAATGATTTTCCTGCATATGGTAACTTGTCTGGGTGGAGCACAAAAGGTTATAACGCTTGCCTCTCGTGTAACGACAGCTCATTAGGGGTGAAGTTGAAAGATAAAATTGGTTACATTGGCCATCGTACATACTTGGAATTAAACCACCAATGGCGTATAAGCAAGGCCTTCAACGGTCAGCCTGAGCGTGAAAGAATTCTTTGGATCTACCAGGGCAGAAGGTACTGGACCAGCTCGAAGAGATAGCGCCGGTCAAGTTTGGCAAGAATAACAAAAGACCGCGTGACTATGGAGAACTGAATTGGACAAAGAAAGGCATCCTATTTGAATGGCCTTATTGGAAGTGCAAAAAACTCCGACACAACCTTGATCCTATGCACATTGAGAAGAACGTATGTGTAGCTTTGGTTGGAACAATTTTGGGCATAAAGAGCAAAAACAAGGACACCGAGAAAGCGCGTAAGGATTTGAAAAATATGGGCATCAGACCAGAGTTGCATCTAGTGGAGAGAGGTGATGGATCAAGCTTGAAGCCGCATGCCTCTTACACTCTGGAACCAAAACATAGAGATGGATTTTATGAATTCTTGAAGTCCATCAAATACCCAGATGGTTATGCGGCGAACCTCTCGAGGTGTGTAACCTCGAAAAATGATAAATTAGCTGGTTTGAAGAGCCATAATTGCCACGTCCTTATCCAACGCATCCTTTCTATTGGCATGCACGGCTTTTTGAATAAGGATATATGTACAACATTGTTTGAGTTAGGCAGCTTTTCCCAAGACCTCTGCTCGAAAACACAGAGACAAGATGATTTGAAAAAATTGGAGGAGCGGATAGTTTTAATAATGTGCAAGCTTGAGAGGATCTTTCCTCCTGCTTTCTTTGATGTGATGGTCCATCTATCGGTTCACTTGCCACGCGAGGCCATGCTTGGTGGACCTGTGCAATATCGGTGGATGAACCCGATTGAAAGGTAATAGCTGGTGACCATTGATTATTTATGTATTAATGCTATTGCCTTGCATTGGAAATCATGGTTCTTATCATTGGTTGTTTAAAAGTTTCTGAAGACCCTAAAAGGGTACGTTCGCAACCGAGCTCGGCCTGAAGGTTCGATCGCAGAGGCTTACATTGTCAAAGAGTGCCTCAATTTTTGCTCAATGTATTTAAGGCAGACTGATCGAGTAGAGCATTATGATGATGGTGGCGAACGTGGTCCGGGGATGTCGGTCTTCACACAAACTGTCCATCCCCTCGGAATGATGCCAAGGGCACCTGATCCTTCTCAAAAAGATCGTGACATGGCGCATTGGTTTGTGTTGAATAATTGCCCCGAGGTGTTGCCATATCTTCAGTATGTGCTTAAGTCTAGCCATATTTATGCATTGTTTTTTTTTTACTCCTTTATTCATTATCTATATTTACTTATTCAGTAAAGAATACCTTGAGTAGGGAACACAAGAATTTAGTGCAGGAACAAAGAAGTGGAGACGTCGGGCAGATACAACGAAGAGAATTTGCAAAATGGTTCAAACAACATGTAAGACATAAACGTTGGATCATTATAAGTTAGATATTATTGGATTTGTTTTTAAATAACATATGTCCAATACATCTGAAGTAATTAACCTATGTAGATGAATCAATTGCGAACTCTAGGTTCACCGGAAGCGTCTGATGAGATGTGGTCATTAGCAAATGGCCCTATGTCCCAAGTGAATCTCTATCAGGGGTGTGATTGTAATGGCGTCCGATACCACACTAAAGATCGTGAGAGATATCATAGGAGCCAGAGTAGTGGTTTGGTCGTGGAAGGGGAATACGAAAGGGAGAAACATGACTACTATGGCTACATTTGTAAAGTATGGGAATTGTCCTATCGGCACGGGGGTAAGGTGGTCATATTTGAATGTGAATGGTACAACACTAGTACCAAGCACAAGATAAACATCGAAGACCATGTTATAAGCATTGATATCACTGGTCGTTGGTGTACGGATGATCCATTTGTCCTACCAGGTCAGGTAGCTCAAGTCTTCTACGTCAATGACACCAGCAGAGGAAAAAATTGGAGAGTCGTAGAACGGGTAAAGCCTCGTGGATTGTGGGATGTACCCACTAAGCGGGATGACGACAACGACAACGACGATTGTGATGTGCCTAACGATGCATTTCAGCAGGACGAATCATCATTTGTTGTCCCAGTACTCGTCGATGGTACTAGTGTCCAACACTCTATGGATGATATAGATCCTAAGATCATTCTCAATGATGAGTCAGCAGACAAGGATGGCCAAGACGAGGATGAAACACTAGCGGAGTACGAAGATGAAGACGAAAATGATGTTCATAGTGAGGAAGATGAAGATATAGAATATGACATGTAGTGTTTGTTTCAGGTTTTACACATGTAATTATTAAGTAAATTAATAGAGATCTTGTCTTATATAATGACATTGTCTTCAATTTCATTTTCTCTTGTGATATGTTCAAATATTGATAAACTTTTTTTACATTTCACATTTTAATCCTGTTTATATAATTCATAGTTGAAAAAGATGCCAAACAAAGGGAAAAAATGGGTCAAACCAGGAGAGTTGTCCCGTCAATTGCAAGCTTCCAATTATTTATCAAAGAGAAAAAAAAAATTAAGTAGAATGAAGAAAAACTTGCATCTCTAGGTATCCAACGAACCGCATGTGCTATATTTGGTTTAGCTAATAAAGGGACAAACGAGAAGGGAAAGAAGAATGCCAAAACCAATGATAAGGATGAGGACTATATTCCCACGACAAATGATGATGTAGAAGATGAGGCATCTTCTTCTCAATCGTAAGAGGTAATCGTTATGTGAACGTCATGACATGTAGTTTAAAATTATTATTTTTAATGTTGACACTCATGCTAGAACGATTTATATTTACATTTAATGTCAGTTGCTGACATTCACTTTACTAATAATATTGATCTTTGCTATTAATTATTTATGTTCCTTGTCACTTTACTTTAATCCAGGTTGCAGTTATGCCTCGGGAAAGTAGGGTCAAACGTGCTCGGACTGTTGTAGCTGCACTCAGTTCAGCTGGTGCAGATAGCACACATGGGGCCCTACCGACCACAGGATCCTTACTGACTCAGCCGCTGACCACACAGCCCTTACCGACTCAGCCTCGCATCACACATCCCTTACCGACCCCTTCTCAGACGTCCCAGATGCCGCTGAGTCCTCAGACAGTTGGTAGCAGCGTAGGTGAGAATATTATGACCCTTTAAAATCCTGAATTCACTTCAATTTAATGATTTGTGTTCACTAACTCATTTACCGTTGTCATCTTAATAGCATCAGGCCCACCCTCGACGCAACCGACCCGCGTAAGGGGTGTCATGCGAGGGAAGAATGCATCGAAGCTTATAAGACAACTGGGTCATAGCATCCCAGTTCAGATCCCAACCTCCAGCCATAGGCCAGAAGGGGAACATGCCCCTTTACTAGTTAACCATCTTGGATTAGCAATGACAGTTGTTGCCCCAGTAAAGTCCCATGGCTGGAAGAAGCTTGATAGTGGGATCAAGCTTGGCGTTATTGCTGTAGTTAAGGTAAATTGAAACAAGAAACAAGGAAGAAGCTTGATAGTGGGATCATGATGCGACGCTGGTGGTGGGGGCACTCACCTAGGCCCATAGGTAAAACAAATACTCCTGACTGTATTTATGATTCCTTTATTGATGTCATTGTTGACACAAAAAATGTCACTTTGCCTCTTCAAGATCCAAAGAGCTACATGAAGTCGTAACCTGCCATAAATAGGCAAGGCTACTTCCAAAAAATCAAATCTTGTCAGAATCAAACAAAAACTGTAAGATCCTTCAAGACAGCCAAAAGAGGAGTACACAAGAAGTTTCGGGCCATTTCAAAATCATTTAGCCTAACTTCGCTTCTCCGACAGCCGAAAAGGAGCTCTCGGCGGCGAAAGCATCGGAGACACCAAATCTTCGATCAGAGCGATGGATGGTCTTAAAATACATCCAAAAGGCTCCCTGTCAAATTTCAAGTTAATCGGACATCGGTTGACCGCACATCAAACCGCGACATCTTCATCGCGATAAAAACGAGTCTACTGGTGATAAGACCCCAAACGGATTCAAAACTCAAACAAAAGCCTATGGTTGGTCTTATTTGTTGCTCAGGAGGCTTCACACCAAACTTCAGGTCATTCCGACATCGTTTGACCCAGTTTCAGCTTCTGACGGAAAATCGGCAGCTCTGCGCGACAAAGTCTTCGGCTTTCTCAAGAAATTTGAAACTTTGCAAAATAAAATACAAGGATTCTCATCAGGTTTCCTACAGGGAAATCAAGCCAATAAATGGTCAAAAATGTCAAGGAAAAGTACAGAAGAAAAAAAAATCGAAAAACAGCAAAAACGGACACAAAACTGGAGCCCGGGATCGCCGGGAAGGCCCCGGAAACCCCAGTTTTCGCCGTTTTTTCACGATTCGAAGCGTCTGGCCTCTGGTAGTTTCCAAAACTCATACTTTTGAGACACCAAATCTTCTGACATCCGTAAAAAACACGGGTCAATCATCAAAAGTATCGAAAACAACATTGATCGCCACCCGGTCAACCAAAAAAAGTGTGCTTTCTACCCGACCGATCGAGAAATCGACAGGACAGATGGCACTGACCCGCTGTTGGCAACCAACACCTGAAGTCACATGGTCATCCAATGTCGATCTACATGAAGATCCATCGATGATCATTACCAGAAGAATCCCAAAAGACGCGGCACGGCCCCGCGACTCTTCAACTGCTCGGCGACCACTTAATGCGATTAATTGACTAGCTTTATTACAGTCATTAATCCATTTCTTTGGATGGACCAATCAGAAGCAAGCATCCGAGAGTTACAAGTCAAGAGATTCATGGCATTTAACCCATGAAACTCCTCCCATCATGGCGATTAAAGGTGATTAAATGCCCTCAATCTCCTCCGGCCAATCAGAAGCCAAGAAAAAGGAGTTACAAAATAAAGATTTAAATCCTGTAACTCCTCCCATTATGCGGCTTAATGACAATAAAAGCCCATAAACCCTCCTAAATGGCTACCTAAAAGCCTATAAATAGGAGAGCTCTCCAAGAAGAAAGAGATCGAAGAAAAATCACAGACAGAGACACAGACAAAGCACAGAAATTCAGAGAAGGAAAAGAGAGAAAACTCTGCGGAAATCCTACACCGACCACCGCTACAAGGTGACAAAAGTCCCTTGGGGGTACCCCCCCAAGGTCCTTGCCTTCTCCTTCTGCCTCCAATGGCTTAGATGTGGCTTTTCAGCCCGTCTACTCGGTTTTTTATTGGACATAGGACCTCCTTTTGGTCTTTGTCCTCTAAAAACCTGAGGTTATAGCCAAGCCAAGCTAATCAATAGCATCCTCTGTTCTCATCTGCATGGATGATGGCGAAGCCCACATATGGCTTGCGACCGTCAATCTAAATGGGTCCCCCACAATCTCCTAAGAAGTTAGATCCTCCTTTTCTTGCTTTTCATTGTAGTTTGTATTTTTTCAAAAGAGACAAAAATCACAACTCTTGTCTTTCATTATTGATAAGGATTGTAAATCGGCTATAAACGCCAAAATCAGCTATAAACGCCAGAGACCGGCTATAAACGCCAAAATCGGCTATAAATGCCAAAAAAATCGCCTTTCACGGCAAACCAAGAAAAATGTCTCTTTTCTTAAATATATGTGCAATGGAAAACTTGAAAGAAGTTGATTTCTTTTTTACTTACGAAGGTTGATCTCCAGATCACCACTTGCAATTCCAAGTAAAATAGAAAATCTGGCACACCCACACAACAAAAATGTTGATGCGCGTATCTGCCCCCCGGTTACGAAAGGGTCGGACCCAACGGACTCCCACGTCCGCCGACCTCGGTAGAACCGAGCAGGAGCGCGGTCCATCAGTCATTTCCTTATGTGGCCCATTCCTCTGGTGATTCATCGTAGTTATCTCTTAATCTGATCATGGGTTTTAGATGCTATGATAGTTGCTGGTCATGCATTCTGTTCGCTTTACTCCATAAAATAAAAAGAAGTTATGATTCCTTGTTGTAAGTCAGCTATGCTGACATAATTTTGCACTCCATAAATTCTACCGTAATAATTGTAACTCCGAAATTTTTGTCATATGATGAACATTTTGGAGTTAGAAATTTGACCTTAGGAATATTGGTTTGGCCCCATCAAATACACAAGAGATTTAGATTATAAATGATGATGATGATGAATGTCTTCAAAGGATTTTCTCTTATTTTTCCTTGTCAATATAATACAAACAGATTTGTGTGTTTGGAAGATTTGTATGTTGCCATCTTGCTAATATATATATATATATATATGCTTTTGATTACAGATTTTAGGAGTTTAAAGATGTGTTCGGATTTTTTTTTAGACTTGGAGGCCTTGGAAGGTTTAATTGCTTCTTATTACATGATTTTGATGATTTTTGCTTCTTTTTTTTTCTCTTCTTGAGGGGTCTAGAGAGCTTTGGGTTTTCAACTTGGATTTTGATGGTGTTGGTTGATCTCTGCAAAATTCTCTCTGAAATGGACTATTTGGTGTCTTTGGAGTTTGGATGAAATCCAAATTGATCCTTAAATCTTAGTATAGTCAGTAGATTCAGAAGTTGGTCAAACAATTGGTAAGCAAGCATTAAAGAAAAAAAATAAAAAGGAGGAGATTTTTTTTTTTACTGCTGGCAAGGTCCACTGATGAACTACTTTGTGGATCATTATGCCACATTTCTTTATTTATTTATTCTTAAATGATTGCATAATCGGTTCAAGCAAGCAAGACAGTAACCAGTGGAGTCCCCTTAAATTTGATCCTAGGATCTGTTCCCATCGCGGGACATATGTAACAGATGTTACTGACATTGGGGGTCAACATGTTCAATTTAAATGCAGCAGCTCACTTGTGGAAATTGGTGTTCTGTGTTCGCCAGGTTAGATTTCCCCATGATCGCATTTTCATTCATTGCTGTGGTGTTCTGTAAAATTTCGTTAGGGCATATGCCAATCAGTATTAATTGTTAGATTAAGGGGATACCCAAAAGAGTTTTTTATGATATATTTCGTGGACTTGCTAATTTAAAGTCTGTGAATGGTTTCAAAATGAGGATAATCATTGTAGGCGATGGATTTTTGGGCCCGCCCGAGCCGCGGTGGGACCCGGGCCCCCCACAGGGCCTATTGTATACACTTCGGGAGACGGACTCCGTAATCATGCATATGTCCCACGGGTGATTTTAAACCTTAATCATACATCCCAGGGGCCTCCCTAGGATTCGAACCCGAGATCTCTCTAGCTCAAGTGGTACCAGGTTTCACCCAGATTATACCTTGAATGAGAGATCTCGGGTTCGAATCCTGGGGAGGCCCCTGGGATGCATGATTAAGGTTTAAAATCACCCGAAGTGCACCCTGGGACAAATGCATGATTACGGAGTCCGTCTCCCGAAGTGTATACAATAGGCCCAGTGGGGGGCCCGGGTCCCACCGCGGCTCGGGCGGGCCCAAAAATCCATCCCCTACAAAAATTGTGTGGGGAAGTTCCCGAACTCATCAGAATCCCGGCCAAGATGCTCCATCCCAGGCCCCCGCACCATCAAGTCCATCCCGGCAAGCTCGGTCTCGTGCTCCACGCTTCCTGTGCACAACTCCCCTCACTTCGGCAATGCACGCCTTAGCAATGCCAGACTGCTCCACTTCGGCAGACTTCGGCCAGAACATCCCACTTCGGCCTCCACCTTGGCACCTTTGCCAGATCTCTCTAAGCCAAGTCAGTGGTTCCCGACCTTGGCTCCCCAGCTCGGCAGCAAACCGTCCGCCTCGGCAACAGTGCCAGGACCCTCCATCTCCGCCAGGTCCTCACCTCGGCAAGACCCTCCATCTTGGCTAAGAGCCTTATATCGGTAAAAGCACCGGGCACTGACAGCCATCCTCCCATGGACGTTCAAACACGCTACGGCACGTGTGACAAGATAAGGGCACGACCCATATCTCCTGACAGATCGCCGTCCACAGCTCCCAAGGCGCCAGGATATGACCGGATGGGACGAGACAAGCCATGATGAGATAGCTATTAAAGAAAAAGTAGGTTACGATGGGACCGCGCCTCCCTACTACCTGGCAATGTGGGCTGTGACAAGATAGTCAACTACCCCTTTGCCTCCTCTCTTCCTCTATATAAACACAAGAACAGTTCACAAGCAGAAGGGGCCAACGAATACAATACACGCTGGTACGCCACCTTCTTCCCCAAAAATCTCCATCCTCTGTCCAGTTCATATACTGAGTTAGGCATCGGAGAGCCATGCGCAGCCCAGGCCAGGGTCCTCTGACCTTCTACTCTTCATCCTTTTCTTAGGCTTCAGGCGCAGGCACCGGTGTTCCTAATCTCTTTGGATAAGTCCGTGCAGGCACCCCCCTATTCTTGTGAGTTACATTTTTTGCACTTACAATTGGTGCCGTCTGTGGGGAACGGCTACAAAAAGTCATCTTCCCCAAACACCATGGCTCGAAAAACCAGAAAGGGAAAAAAACCACTGACACTATCGGCGCAGCTGCCGACGGTCCCCCGCTGGGGAAGGTCGGGAGCAAGATCTGGTCCAGCAAGCATCCAACAGTAGGATACTCGATCGAGTTCATCCTCTAAGGATTCGACCTCGACTCAACCTTCCAAAAGGCGCATCCTGAAGGACAACAGAAGCAACCGGGCCCATGGCGAAAGCTCGGGTAACAACCGCGACTCCAGAGAGTGGCTTGATCGACGCATAGAGCAAGCAATATGACAGCATATGGAGATGGCCGGCTTCTCTCAAGTTCAGGCGAACTCTGACGATTTCGGCGCATCTCCCTTCTCTCTAGAGATTAGAAGCTTCCCACTTCCTGAAGATTTCAAAGTCCCGAGGTTTGTCGTTTACGAAGGAACCTCGGACCCAGCAGCACACCTCCGGCACTTCACTCAGAGGATGTCGGTGTGGGGCGGTGCAGGCCACCTGAACTGCAAAATCTTCTCTTCCAGCCTCAGGGACCTCCCCCTAAAATGGTTCTGCGCACTCCCCCCAGGATCAATCAAAAGTTGGCAGCAGCTCCGAAGCTCCTTCATGACGAAGTTCCAAGTTCACAGGGTCACCCCAAGGACAGCCGCCGACCTTATGGCCCTCAGAATGAAGCAGACCGAGAACATCACGCAGTTCGCCAAAAGGTTCTGGGCTGTCTACAGCCAGATCGAGAATGCCTCAGATGCAATAGCAGTCATGTCTTTCCAACAAGCCCTCCTACCAGGCAACGAGCTTCGGGGAGACTTGGCCATGTATCCCGTGGACACTATGGCAGCGCTGATAACCAGGATAAACCGATTCATCAGGCAGGAAGCAGACGAACCCCGAGCCCAGGAGTGGTTCCACCTTTACGAAAGCGACGAGATAGGTTCCAGCTCAGCGAATGTCTCCAGCTTGGCGGACGCCTCTAGCTCGGCGGATGTCTCCAGCTCGCTAGCAGCCCCCAGCTCTGCTGAGGTCTCTTCCAGCTCGGGAGGCAGCTAGGCGTCTCCTGTCATCACCTAGCTTCGGCCGCCCATCAGCTTCGATCGCACGACCCTCTACCGTCATTTCGGCGGCATGGCCCTCTACTGTCAGCTTCAATGGTGCCGTCCGCTTCGATGACGCCGGCACGACCCTCTACTGTCGGCTTCGATCGTACGACCCTCTACCGTCATTTCGATGGCACGGTCCTCTGCTGTCAGCCTTGATCGGACGGTCCTCTACCGCCATCAGTCATCCAGAGCCACCGAGCTCACCCTGGGGTTGTTTTATGCACTCGGGCGTGACTCGCGTTCGGCAATAGGGCCACCAATTCCTCGGGTTGATACACCCAGGATTCTTGGCCTTTAAACGACCTCATGCTGGTCCGTCCACGTGCTGGTTTCCACCTCATGCTGGTTTCGGCCTCATGCTGGTATCGACCGCACTAAACGACCTCATGCTGGTCCGTCCACGTGCTGGTTTTCACCTCACGCTGGTTTCGGCCTCATGCTGGTCTCGACCGCATTAAACGACCTCATGCTGGTACCGCCCTCGTGCTAGCTACGCGCTTCACGCAGGTTCGGCCTCATGTTGGTCTGGGCCAGCGCCAGAGAGACTGCCCTCGGGTTCATACACCCAGGCTTCTCCATCTCGGCGAGACTGGCCTTGGGTCCCTGACCCTGGAAAAGGCTTCGGATTCATACATCCGGTCGTTTCCTAAAGTTTGGGTTCCTGACCCTGGAAAAGGCTTCGGATTCATACATCCGGTTGTTTCTTAAAGTTTGGATCCCTGACCTTGAAAAAGGCTTCGGATTCATACATCCGGTCGTTTCCTAAAGTTTCGGTCCCTGACCCTGGAAGAGGCTTCGGATTCATACATCCAGTCGCTTCCTAAATTCCGGGTTCATACTCCCCTCGAGATCGTTCCCGAACTCAGGCTCGCATAGCCGAGATCCTCGAGACTCTGGGTTCATCTCGGCAAATGACAGCTCGTCTCGGCCAATGTCGGTCCATTTCGGCCAGTGACAGTCTTTAGAAGAAAAGAGCAGTGCAAGCACTGAAGTGCACAAAAGTAGCACAAAAATACAAGTACAGAAGTACAAAGAAATAGAGGAAGGAATGCGAAATTGCAGAATCAGAACTTTATTTTTTCCTCTGGCGTACCGTCCAGGCTTCTCTATCTCCGCCAGCGCCGAATAGACTGTTCCACGTCACCTGCTCGGCCTCATGCTGGTCTCAGGCAACGAGCATATCTCGGTTCTCAACAACACCCAGCTCGGCAATGGTTCCAGTCCTCAGCTCGGCAGCAGTATCAGTTTCCAGGTTGGCAGGTAATACTAGCCCCCTCGGCAGCATCACCAGAATACTTCCAACGAGACTGCACCTCTGGCGACAGGTCGGCTGGTCACGGTCTCTCCAGTTGGTGGCAAACCAGACACTGAAGAAACTCCCTTCTTAGCTTCCGACCTCTAAGAGTATTCTCAGAGCTCAGAAGCTGGGGGGGCTTTATGTGGGGAAATTCCCGAACTCATCAGAATCCCGTCCAAGATGCTCCATCCCAGGCCCCCGCACCAGCAAGTCCATCCCGGTAAGCTCGGTCTCGTGTTCCACGCTTCCTGTGCACAACTCCCCTCACTTCGGCAATGCACGCCTTAGCAATGCCAGACTGCTCCACTTCGGCAGACTTCGGCCAGAACATCCCACTTCGGCCTCCACCTTGGCACCTTTGCCAGATCGCTCTAAGCCAAGTCAGTGGTTCCCGACCTTGGCTCCCCAGCTCGGCAGCAAACCGTCCGCCTCGGCAACAGTGCCAGGACCCTCCATCTCCGCCAGGTCCTCACCTCGGCAAGACCCTCCATCTCGGCCAAGAGCCTCATATCGGTAAAAGCACCGGGCACTAACAGCCATCCTCCCATGGACGTTCAAACACGCTACGGCACGTGCGACAAGACAAGGGCACGGCCCATATCTTCTGACAGATCACCGTCCACAGCTCCCAAGGCGCCAGGATATGACCGGATGGGACGAGACAAGCCATGATGAGATAGCTATTAAAGAAAAAGTAGGTTACGATAGGACCGCGCCTCCCTACTACCTGGCAATGTGGGCTGTGACAAGACAGTCAACTACCCCTTTGCCTCCTCTCTTCCTCTATATAAACACAAGAACAGTTCACAAGCAGAAGGGGCCAACGAATACAATACACGCTGGTACGCCACCTTCTTCCCCAAAAATCTCCATCCTCTGTCCAGTTCATATACTGACTTAGGCATCGGAGAGCCTTGCGCCGCCCAGGCCAGGGTCCTCTGACCTTCTATTCTTTTTTCTTTTCTCAGGCTTCAGGCGCAGGCATCGGTGTTCCGAATCTCCTTGGATAAGTCCGTGCAGGCACCCCCCTATTCTTGTGAGTTACATTTTTTGCACTTACAATCTTGTATGCTGTCAGATACAGCTTACAGACATGGGTTGTTGTGATGCCCTTCTATCCAGAAAAAAATGATCCTGATCCACAAGATGAATATGGTGAGAACTTTGGCTTGCATATTTTCCTTTTTCCTTACCTTTTCAGTGAACTTTGTAGTTAAGAAGCATTATAGTTAACTAATGCTCGGACTGTACACATTTCTACTTGAATAGTGAGTTGTTGCTTTGATTAGTATCCATTCAGCCGGCATTTGCATGCCTTCCATATAGGATCCAAAGAAGTGATATGTAGTTGTAAATGAACATAAATATTGTAAAGTTACGCTTGGCAGGGAGTGGTCTGGGGTGGTGTACCTAATTATTTATTTGGTTGGACTTGGCTTCCTTAAACTGGTCAGCCAACAAGAAGAAGATATCCAATGATACTCAACGAGAAGAATGGAGAAGGTGTTGGATGATGTAGTTCAAGATATGGATTTATGGAATGTGCTTCATCCACATTAGACATATATGCACATATTTGATGCAAGTTTTTTTTTTTTTTTTTCCTTATTATATTCTGTTTCCTTCATACCTGCCAAATCGTACTCTATGTTTAGGTTTTGGGAGTAGTGATATTCTAGCACGAATTGTGACACTTAACTGTAAAATTTGAGCCTTTTTCCTTCATTTTCTTTTACATGAAGTTTGATTTGTTTGGTAAGCTATTTTTTTCAAGAAAATATTGAGCACCAGTGAAGCATACCCGAAGTATGCAGATGAGAATCATGGTCTCTTTTCTAGGAACAAAGGATATCTATTCTTTAGAATTGTGCAAACTGCTGGTATTGAGCTGTCAATCTTATGGGATGAATGATGAGAACCTAGTATTCAAAGAGCTAGTTTGGGACTATGTCATGTAGATCTACAACACAAGCCATTTCCCTGAAGAAGATTCATAGAGAAGTCTGGAGATAGAACTAAAATTTGCATATATTTCTGTTATTAAGAGCCCCACCACTTGTGGGCAACCTTGGGTTCCACAAGCGTTTAAGGCACATCCACCTCATTTAGTTATGCACCACCATCACTTTTTTTTTATTTGTAGGATTTTTCCTATTTTCTAGTATTTGAATTTTTATTTTAGAAATTTTCATACAAGTGGAATTTTGTGGAGTAAAAATACCTAAATTTACCCTAGTCTTGTCACCCCATAAAAACCCTGATTATCAGCCAGAAATTCCTTATCAAACCTTCATTTTTATTCCATGCCTATACTGATCCCTTAGCCTTTCCCTCACAAATCCCATCAATCGAAACCCAAATTTTGACAAAAACTCTAATTGAAGTCGCTAATCTAGAAATCTTCAATTTTTCAGACAACGCATGCACTCAGGGCCGGCTCTGAGGTTTGGGTGGCCCTAGGCGAGCTCCTAAAACTGGGCCCTGTCTTAGAAAAAAAAAAAAAAACACGCGTAATTTTTTTTTCTATAGAAGGAACATTTCCATCATTTAAAACTTTCACAATGGAAACCCACTTTACAGTTTCCATGAAACCATCATACAAGAAGCTAGGATTTTACAGCATAATAAATTTCATCATTCAATCAAAGATAAACAATATGCATAACTATAAACTATTCATTCCATTTTTATTAATCCACGCTAAATGAAACCCATTCGGCCAATGGCCATTCCATTCATGTAATCTAACTTGAGACTATAATTAAACTCAAGAGAAATTTTATTAGTCAATCAAAATTACTAAATGCATAGATCAATTATGAAAACAGTTAACCTGTCAAAATGAAAATACAGATTTGTGCAGGTATTTCAAAGAAAGAGAGAGAGAGATCGAACGAATGCATGTTACAACTTGCAAGGGAAAAAAAAAAGGAAAAAATGAAAGAGGAAGGTACATGACCTGGGTCCTTCAATCCCTATTCTTCTTCTGCTATGCGCCTATGCATGCTACAAGCTACAGCAGCTGGCGCCTAGCCGCTCCTCCTCCTCCTTCTTCTTCTTTTTCCTATTCTTCTCTCCTCTTCTTCGTTAGGGACAGGGTTTTGGCTTTTTGGAAAATGGTCAAAGGGCTGGAAACTGGAAAGGGTTTTGGAAAAGGGGCTGGCCGGCTGGGTTTATGGGAAAATGAGAATAGAAAGTCAAAGCCTTAAGGAGCGTTGGATTGGGGGCCAGGGACGGTTTGATCAAACTCTGCTGGGGCCATTTGAGTCATATTAAAGATATTCTCAAAGCCTGGGGGCCCAGGCCCTAATGTAGTACCCCTCAGAGCGGGCCCTGACATGTGGGGGGCCCTAGGCACTGGGGTGACTAGGCATCAGAGCCGGCTCTGCATGCACTGCTGGCCTATACCTGTGTAAACTATATCCTTAACAACAATTCAATTAAAAGTCCAAATAACACTTGATTGATTGCTTTCCTTTAATCAAATCATTTACAAACAATCCCCAAACACATCCGAACTATAAACACACCTCTGTTGTCCCATTACCTTGTTGACCAGCTTCTGCTTAAGCCCAAAATGGCAAGTATACAGTGCTGTTCCATGTGACCACATAAACTATATCAGAGAAACCAATAACCTTGAGGCTTTTGAGAAAGTTTCTGTATGCAATGTGGCATTAGAATTATGTGTTTATAGTGAGTATTATATACAAGCAAGGAATATTATCTTGTGTATCAATCAGAGAGGATTAAGCTTCTCTTCCTAATCACATACGATTCTTGATTGCAAGCTAATCCGAAAGAATGATTCAATAAAGTAGGCCCAAGGCCATTTATGTCCTCTCTTTACAAGTATTATGTACAAATATAAAATATTATCTTTGTGATATCGATCACCGAGATTAGGAAGAGATCTTCCTGATTACAAGTCTATCTTCTTGATTACAAGGTAATCTAAATGCTTGCACTGATATACAAGGATATTATAGTGACACCATAGGCTGAGGGAATGTGGAACAAAAATGTTACCTCAAGGGTTGCCTTCTGTATCTTCACTTTCTCGACATAAAACAATGCCCAATCAGCCTTATTATTGTTCCCGTAAGTACCTCAACATGTCTACTCATAGTGGGAAACTGGCACGAGCACTTCGCTCGAGGGTAGACAGACCTGTAGGAGTTGACGGTACGCAGATAGGACTCCCGGTTAGAGAATTGCGACGAAACATGTGATTTTCCAACACTTAGGCTCGAAAACAGCCCGCCGGGAGTCCGGAACGGGAAACGGTCCACGGAAAATTCGAAAACCGGCACGAGCACTTCGCTCGAGGGTAGACAGACTTGTAGGAGCTGACGGTACGCAGATAGGACTCTCGGTTTGAGAATTGCGACGAAACATGTGATTTTCCAACACTTAGGCTCGAAAACGGCCCGCCGGGGGTCCGGAATGGGAAACGGTCCCCGGAAAATTCGAAAACCGGCACGAGCACTTCGCTCGAGGGTAGACAGACCTGTAGGAGTTGACGGTACACAGATAGGACTCCCGGTTTGAGAATTGCGACGAAACATGTGATTTTCCAACACTTAGGCTCGAAAACGGCCCGCCGGGGGTCCGGAACGGGAAACGGTCCCTAGAAAATTCGGAAACCGGCACGAGCACTTTGTTCGAGGGTAGACAGACCTGTAGGAGCTGACGGTACGCAGATAGGACTCCCGATTAGAGAATTGCGATGAAACATGTGATTTTCCAACACTTATGCTCGAAAACGGCCCGCCGGGGGTCCGGAACGGGAAACGGTCCCCAGAAAATTCGAAAACCGGCACGAACACTTCGCTCGAGGGTAGACAAACCTGTAGGAGCTGACGGTACACAGATAGAACTCCCGGTTAGAGAATTGTGATGAAACATGTGATTTTCCAACACTTAGGCTCGAAAACAGCCCGCCGGGGGTCCGGAACGGGAAACGGTCCCCGGAAAACTCGAAAACCGGCACGAGCACTTCGCTCGAGGGTAGATAGACCTGTAGGAGCTGACAGTATGCAGATAGGACTCTCGGTTAGAGGAATTGTGACGAAACATGTGATTTTCCAACACTTAGTCTCGAAAACGGCCCGCCGGGGGGTTCGGAACGGGAAACGGTACCCGGAAAATTCGGAAACCAGCACAAGCACTTCGCTCGAGGGTAGACAGACCTGTAGGAACTGACGGTATGCAGATAGGACTCCCGGTTTGATAGTTGAACCTAAAAACGTTTAATTCTGAATACTTAGACTAAACTCTAGGCCGTCGTAGGTTGAAAACGGGAAACGGCCATCGAACATCTCAAAGATCTGCATGAGTGCCATGCTCAATGCAAAAGTAACTTGTAGGAATTGACGGTTAGTGAATTGGACTTTTGGTTAACAAAGTTTTATATATACATGTTTATGTTTTATTTATAATTTAATTAATTGAAAAGATTTTAATGTTGTTTTTTTCTTTGCAGATTGATGGACGCTTTTCGAAATGTTGGAGTTTTGGGGTCGGCTGCAGACTTGTTGGGGTGTTGGACTTTTTTTCATTTTATTTGTATATATATTGGACATTTATTTCAGACTGTATCGTTATTGATTGTAATATTAGTTTAATGAGACGAATCATTTAATGAAAAATGTTGATGGTTGTTTGTTTACCTAGTAACTGTTTTGTCATTGCATTTTTATCTTGAATATGGGTATATGAGCAGGTGTATAAACAGGTTTATAGGAAATTATAATGAAAAGACAAATAGGGTATTTAAAAAAAAAACACCATTGCCGACGAATATACGAAAATTTTCGTCTACGAAAGTGAAAATTAAATTTTAAAAAATAAATTAAAAGACTTTTGCCGATGAAAATAGTCATCGAAAAAATTTAAAAAGCAATTAAAAAATAAAATAAAGGGGTTTTGCCGACGAAAATTATATGTCGGCAAAATGTGAAACTAAAAATACAAAAATAAATAAAGGACTTTTGCCGACAACATTTTTCGTCGATAAAATGAAAAATAAAAATAAAAAATTAATAAAAGACCTTTCCCGACGCAAATTATCGTCGGTAACGGATAAAAATTAAATTAAAAAAATTAAAGATCTTTGCCGACGCATATTTTCGTCGGGAAAAGGTAAAGTAAAAATTAAAAAAAAAAATGACATTTGCCGACGAAAACATTCGTCGGCAAAATGTAAAATAAAAAAATAAAATAAAATGACATTTGCCGACGAAACATTTCGTCGGCAAAATATAAAATAAAAATTAAAAAAAATAAAATGACATTTGCCGACGAAAAATTTCGTCGGCAAAATGTAAAATAAAAATTAAAAAAAAATGACATGTGCCGACGAAAAAGTTCGTCGGCAAAATGTAAAATAAAAATTAAAAAAATAAAATGACATTTTTCGTCGGCGAAATGTAAAATCAAATTAAAATAAAAAATTCCCCTTTGCCGACGCATTGGTTCGTCTGTAAAATGTAAAAATAACCATAAGAAAAATGGAGGGTCTTTGCCGACGAAAGTTTTCGTCGGCAAAAGTAAAAACAAATAATTTTAAAAAAATAAAATCCTTTGGCCGACGAAAATTATGGTCGGGAAAGGTCAGAAAAACGTCGGTAAAGAGATTATTTGGGCCGACGAAGATTATTTTCGTCGGTAAAATATTTTACTTACGGAGTTTTACTGATGAATGACCGACAAAATTTTTTTCGTTGGTGACCATTTTTACGGAACATTTGGCGACGAAAAAAAGCGTCGCCAAAAGTGCAGGTTCTTGTAGTGCCGACGTTTTATTAAAAAACGTCAGTAAAGGTTCAACTTTTGGTCACGTTTTTTAGAAACGTCGGTAAAAGTCTGTACTTTTACCGACGTTATGAAAAACGTCGGGAAAGGATGCACTTTTGGCCACGCTTTTTACGAAACGTCGGTAAAAGTCTTTACTTTTGCCGACGTTTTGAAAAACGTTGGCAAAGGTCTACCCTTTACCGACGAAAGTAAAAACGTCGACAAAGGTGTACCCTTTATCGACTAATTTTGAAAAAATGTGGCTAAAAGTGCAACTTCTTGTAGTGTCCTTTCTATGAGAGAGCAATAAAAGAAGGTATGCATGCTTTGTTTTCATGTCCTCATCTACAACAAACATGGAGGGTTGGTTTTTCTGATGCAGATTCCTCCCAGATTACACAACATAGCTTTGGATCATTTGCATGGGATCGATTTAGCTGAAAAAGGTTCAATCTTTTGATTTGGAACTTTTCTTTACCATATCATGGGGATTATGGAATAGGAGAAATTTGTGTCATCTTGAATCCATGGTGTGTCATTGACGATTGTAGATCTTTGCTGCAGTCCGTTAAATGTGCTCGTATTTATAAGAGAAGTCCCAAAAGAGAGATGATTCTATGTTGAAATCCTCCACCGGCAGGAGTCTTAAAGCTTAATGTAGATGGTGCAATGTTCGATAAGATTCAGAAAGCAGGAGTTGGGGCTATTCTTCGAGATGAGAACGGTAATGTGATATTATGGATATGAGCAAGATAGAAAATGGAGTGGATAAAGCTGATGACATTGAGGCTTTAACAGCGTTAAGAGCTCTCAAATTGACATGTTACAATGGGATGAGCAATATTATCCTAAAAGGTGATTCCATGTGGGTATTGGATGCGCTAAAGTCTTCGGGCCCAAACATGTCAAGACAAGATCGATCCGCTGTTTGGAGAGATTAAAGATCTGTTGAATCGTTTTAACAAATTTGTGGGGTAGGGGGGTGGGAATGTAGTAGCTCACAATTTGGCTAGACATGCTCAATATATTGATGATATGGTAGTATGGTGGTATTCTATCCCAGACTTGGTAAAGCAATATGTATGTGTTGATGCTATGTTAGCCTCTTAATTATTCAAGATAGTTTTTTTATATAAAATGAAAGAACCCACATAAAAGTTGAATGATTACATATGCTGTGAAAGTTAGTTTTGTGATCGGCTTGTTTGAACGCTAGGGGCATGTTTGTTTGCAATAAAATACATAAGAATTCCAAGGAATTTTTTCGAATCAATTAAAAATGAATATCAAAGGTGAGTTTCCAAGAACGAGCATCAAATAACCTTACTTTTTATAAAAATAAATGAAAAAGAGATCAGAAATGAATGCCTAGCCTTTGGTCTTCATTTTTAACCCCTTAAAAAAATCCCTATGTATTTTAATGCGGAAAAACAGCCCTAGAGGATAGTAGGTTTTTGCAACTAAGGCAACCTAACTCCTATTATATCTTTATGGAAAATCTCAAAAAGGTAAAAGATTTTTGCTTCATTTTAAAAAAAGTACATGAAAATTCAAATATTTTAAGAGTATAAAAGTTCTTCATATTTCTTTTAATCAAGTACTCACCAGGACAAAAGTTTAAAACATGAAAAAAGTACCCTTCTATCATTTTCAAATCTTTCCTTTAATAAGTCATTTAAGAAAAATGATGAGGTCCAACACAAATGAACTAGTGGGTCCCACTTCAGCAAATCAACATGATTGCTTTTGGGGAGGAAAATCATTAATAAAAGATAAAAAGACCATTATAAGGAAAGGGTATTTTTGTCATTTTATAATTTTTTTATGGAGAGGACTTAATTGAAAGAATTTGTGGAAAACTTTTATACTTTTTTGAAATATTTAAATCTTCATGTAGTTTTTATGAAAATAAGCCAAAACTCATATACTTTTTTGAGAACCTCCCAATCTTTAGTGCTTTGCAAATTTTCTTAATATATTAGCTCAGTTGTCCTAAGACCACGGTTTGATACCGGAGGTTGAGTGTTTGAAACTACGCAATCACATTGGGGCCATATAGGGGATTTACACGGCTCCTCGTCTCACCCTGGCCGAAGGGATTAATCCGGTTCAAAAGGCTGGGACACCCTCCCGTATAAAAAAGATATTTTATGTACTTGCCACCATTTTTTTATTATTATTATTGAGAGTGGTGGGGTAGCAAAGAACAAAACCACCATGAAAATCAATTGGGAGGGATTGGGAGAATTGCCAGGAAAACTCCTCTGGAAACATGTAGTTTGCTTTTTCTGCTGCTGCAGTAGAGGCTCACAATGTATTGGAGGCGAAAATCAAGGAGATCATTTGAGGAGTCCAGATTTGTGTTGATTTAAATCTTAGTAATATTTTAATTGAAGGAGATTCATATATAATCTGGAATACGCTTGATACCGTTGCTACAGTCTCATGGCACTTGATGAATGGTTGGAGGATTTTGAATAATATAACTTGGAAAGAATATGCCCGTGGAAAGCTATCTTGTGTTGAAGAGCAACAAACTCAGTGGCAGACCAATTGGCAAAATTAGCACCACTACAAGGGAGATCTTATTTTATATTTCCTTTCCTATTCAGATTTGAGAATCTTACTTGCAGGAAGTTTGCTCACATGGACTTCATAGGTCACAAAAAATAAACGAGCAACACATTATCAGAGGAATTGCTTTGGAAGACAGTGTAGGATGATTAGAGATAATGGATGTGTGCCTTTTGAGGATAATACTATTTGTTTGGTTGTAGGCTATGATCCATGTTAGAACATAATCTCTTTCTTTTCTATTGTGTATGCTTAATCAATTCTGTGTGGGGAGATTTCCAAAGCTCCAGGATTACACTAATCACGGCCATCAAACGGGATTAAGCATTCTCACGTGCCATCCACGTGCCACCTACGTGGCGCCAAACTCACTTCGGCTACGAGAACAGGGGCCCCAGCCGAAGTCAGGCAGGTCCGGGCCGCTAGCGCCGAGCTCGGCTACCCCAGATGCCCTCCTCGGCTGAAAACTCCACCTCGGCCGAAGGTGCCGGAACAAGAGCCGAAGCAATAGGAGAATCTCCACTCGCGCCCTTCGCATCCCACATCATCGGACACGTGGAGGAACAGGGGCGCGAGCCAGTAAGACAGATGCGACATCCAGCCGTCCACAATCTTCGCCAGATCCCTGACAGGGCGGCATCGAGCGGCTGAGGCCAAATCAGGGCAAGGCCTGAGGGTAGATCCGATGGTACCCCTACCGCCAAAGGCGTCCAACACAATCTGGCCCAACGTGACACGCATTTAATGCGATATGGGCCGATCCGACTGGCATTAAATGCAAAGCGGGCTGGATTGGACCGCATTAATTACTTTGTGGGCTGATGATGACTTTCCTGTCAAGTCATGGGATCCACACCAAGATATCATCCAAAAATATCATCCAAATCGTCTATAAATAGAGCTTCATTTCACATGCAAGGTACGCACAATACAACCCAGAGAGTCGTTACTCTGCCTCTTCCTCTCCTTCCTTTGTTCCAGTTCATTCACTGACTTAGGCATCAGAGAGCCTTGCGCCGCCCAGGCCAGGGTCCTCTGACCGTTTGCTCTCTCCTTTCAGGCTTTCAGGCAGCGGGTTATCTTCTTCATTTGGATAAGTCCTGTAAGGCACCCCGATTATTGTGGGTCATCATTTTTCTGCACCTACAAATTCCATTTGTAAGGAAAAAAAAATCACCCTATGAGTCGTCCCTACGAGCCCAAGGTATATACGCAATGGAAGTTTTTCAGTCCTTTCTGCCGGACTAATTCCTTCGAAACCCGAAGAAAGCTAGGTAAATTCCTTGGGGCTCTAGTGTGGTAGCGCATTCTCTAACCCTCAATCTCCTAACCAAAGTGTGGTCCAAGGCAAACGGAGGTGAGCATTTTTAGGCATAGGACCATCCATCAACAAGGATAACCCATCAATTCAATTCTCTTGCGGATTTGCTTTTCGGATTTGGGCCGCTTACCACATGAATCTATTATCAGACCCATCCCCTTATCATGCAATGAGAGGTGCAGAGGAAGACCACGACCTACGAGAGCAAGCGAAAAATAAAAGACAAAGGATGAGCAGCTGAGTGAGAGGGAGGGAAAAGAACTAACAAGGAAGGAAGAGGTATGTGGGTGTGGTCCCCCATCTTGCAACCCATCCCTTCCATCGGCCTCTTTTTTTCTGCCTCCAATGCCACCACCACCACCGACTCCACCCGACCAAAACCACCACCAACAACTGTCAAATGCCGCCCTGCCGTTATTCTACCAGTTGGGTTCTATTTCTTTTCCATGATCCTCTTTCTTGTCTTTCTTACTTCTTGCAATGTCTATCATATCATATAATATGTCTGAATGAGTATAAGAAGGGAAAGAAAGAAGAGGAAGAGGAAGAAAGTTTGGGGTTGTTGAAAAGTTATTTCTGGTGTCTTTAGATTCCGTAGAATTGGTCATACTATTGGTTATGAAATTTATTATTATGGTATCAGAGCATTGTGACTTTGGTGATCAAATGTGAATGTATTTTTGCTTCCTTTACTACTAATGAGTACTAGAATTGGTTTGTCAGGGCTTGGGAAACAACTCGGGTGATTATCAGAGACTGGCCTCTTCCTTGACTGAGGATTATGGCATTCCTTGCGTGGTCGCCAAAGTTTCTCGGCCTGACTGGCTCAGGAACGCTGCTGGATTGCTCGATGCCAATTACTGGAGAGGAACCCTCCGTCCCAGGCCCGTCCTTGATTGGTATTCTTTCTCTCTTTCTCCACTTTTTCGATCCCAGCTTCGCTCAACAGCGGTTTTCAATGCATTGTTTCTGATATTCACATCTAACTCTGTTGCTACCAGGTATCTGGAAAGGGTCGACCGAGCCATTTCTGAGGCAAAACAACTCTCAGAAGGTTTGCTTTCATCTTCAATTATGTTCAATTCCAAACTCACTGGAAAATCAGAATTAGGCACTGAAATCTTGCCACTGTTTGATTTTCTTGGAACTCTTCTGACCATGAAACAGCTGAGTTTTATTGAATTGTCTCTGTTAAACAAATTGTGTAAATTGTAAAATTTCTACCTGTTTATTTAAAAAATTTCATGAAAAAGATAACAATTGAATAATGGTGAGTATCTAATCCATCTCCTATGTTATGAAAGAAGTCCATGAACACCCCTTAATCTTTGCTTTTCTCCAATACTCCAATTCATCTGCATTTAATTTTTTGGTCCCTGCTAACTGTCAACACAAATGGAGTGCAACTCTGTGTTAGTAGCCATAGTACAAGGCATGATAAACATGCTCGTTCCAAGGTTGATTATTTCAATTCATTAGAAATATTAAGCTTTAGAGTTTAGACATGGCTAGCTTCAGCTTTTTCAATTTCAGGCTCACTGAATCTTACTACTTTGTCCATTATACACTGTTATCTGTATTCATAAGCATGATGAATTATAAATCTTCTCTTCTGATTTCTTTCTCATGTGGAGCAGCACTTAGAAGAAACCAATGTACTTGTATATGCATCAAGTCACCAATCCATTTCCTATTCTTACGCAAATAAATGATAAGATGGGAAACTGTCACCCACTTTGACCCGAAATTGGCGAAACCTTTCTTTCCCTCCATCATGCTTTTCACTTTCTTTTTTCTTTTTTCAAGAATGTTGTTTATAATGCTGTCCATTGAGAAAAGAAGAAAGAAAGAAGGGAAAGCAAATGTGTTTTGAAAAGAATTGCGTGGTGGAGGATACCTTTATTTGAATAACCGAACAGTATGTAATTCATATCTTTTATTTGAATAACTGCACAGTATGTAATTCATTCTTTCTTTTTTCCTTGACATTTGGTTCTGCTCCATATTTATTCACCTTACTTTCTTGTTTGCATCCATTCACCATTCAGACTGTGCTTAGCGTACATGGGTTTCTAACTGACAACAAAATTATTGCATTGTAGACGGGGATTTATCATTAATTGGACATTCGGCTGGAGGATGGCTAGCACGAGTCTACATGGAAGAATTTGGGCTCTCTCATATATCTTTGTTATTGACTCTTGGATCTCCTCACATGTATGAGTTTAATGTAATGTCACAAAATTTAGGACTTTGAACTAGAATTTTCATTAACATTCTGGCACAGATCACTATATTTGAACTTCTTGTATCCATAGGCTGTACTATTCCTAATCCAATGTTACCCATCCTATAGATGTTCACCACTCTATTTTGGACATTTAATGCCCGTTTACGCTTGTTTTCCAGACTTAAAACTGGTTATATAACAAAGCGTTTGTTATAGGACATTAGAATATCAGCAGTGCACTAGTGTATATATATTGCAGGAGTGTGTTTCCTTGTTAAGCAGTAGTATTTAGGGCCTCTTTCTTTTCATAGAATACATAGGAATTCATGCCCCAAGTCGTTAAAAATGAAGATCAAAGAAGGTGAATATAAAAAAAAAAATGAGCATCAAATGACCTTTCCTTTTATGGAAATAGAATCGAGGGAAGATAGGAAATGAATACATCTAAACTTCAATTTCCCGTGTTCTGGTTTTACCACTAAACTTTAAATTTGAAATTAATTTTAATATTTGTATACATGACATTTGACAGATGACTCTAAGCTAAATCTGCAACAAAATCCCTCCAAATTATTCTTTCTATCCTCATGTAACCTCAGTGTTGTTCATTTATGAATTGTTTTAACATGTTTTTTTTTTTTTTTTTTTTTCAGGCCACCTCCTAAGGGCCTGTCAGGTGTTATTGATCAAACAAGAGGTCTCTTGGATTATGTTGAAAAAAATTGTTCAAGAGCTGTTTATACACCTCAGTTTAAATATGTATGTATTGCAGGAAGGTAATTCAATTCACTACTATCACTCTTTTCTCCTGCTGGAATTGATTATGACAAAGCCAGGCACATGTAGATCTAGTTTGATTTCCATCATCTTGAGACTTAATACTTAATAGTGTCCCATATGATGGCCAATCAGGCTGGTTTTTGTACATCCCTTACCTATGTATAGATCTTTCACAGTAGTTTTAGTTTTTCACAGTAGATCTTTCACACTAAGATTTGGTTTGATTTCCATCATCTTGAGGTCTTCAAAGAATCTCTATGTGGCATCTCCTAGGTTTCAATTTTCAAATGTAGTTTCAACTCTTTGTATATGCCCACTGAAGTTGCACTCCATATATTCTGTCTTTGTATGACTTAATTTAAAAGCCTTTGGATTCTAAAGCCTCCTGCCATCTCTCTAGTTGGTTAGAGGCTTTAAAACTTCTAAAGCCTCCCGCCAATTTGAGATGAGAATCCAAAGGCTTTAAACAAGATTAACTCCACTGCAATTTGCAAATGAAGATGTGGCTCCAGATGAGCATTGGCGACTTTGTTATTTGACAAACAAGCCAATGCAAGGATAAGGGGCGTACATGGAGAGGACAACCACGAGGAATTGGGCAAACCCCTACTTCAAGAAAATGCTTGAAGGACTTCAGTCTCTTGATCGTGGAAGTCATCTTTAGTAACAACCATTGTCAATTTAATGAGTAACCAAAGGAATTGTCCTTGGGCAGAAAAAAGATGAGAAAGTATTCCGGACTCCAGTTAGACATGGTAATATGGCCACGAAAATCAAATAATAATAATAATAGTAGTACTCATAAGAAGAAGTGCTTCTCATGCCTTTTCAACATCTTCAAAAGGGCTTTCTCTAAGTAGTACTCATTAGAAGAAGTGCTTCTCATGCCTTTGCATCATCTTTAGGAGTGCCTTCTAACAATTTTTGAAATTCCATACTTTAACAGTCACTCAATTTATGGTGGTTGGAACCCGATCATCTTTAGAGGGGCCTTCTAACAATCTCTGATGTTATTCAAAAGTCTCTTAATTTATGGTGGTTGGAATCCAAGTCCTATGGTGTGCACATGAAGAAGAAAACCATTACAACAAATGAGTATCAACCAGTCAAGTGAAGTGTTTTAGAAGAAGTTGTTATGTGATCCATTTGTTTGGTGATTGTTTTCATGCATGATGCATACCTCTACCACGTAAAAGTTAATTCTTGCTTACCTTTCCATTTCTACAGGTATATTCAAGGAGCTCGATTCTTTGATAACCCCAACATAACCTTTGAAACTCCGATTCCAAATGATAATGATCAGAATTTATCTCAGACAGCGGTCATAAAAAGCAAGTCCCCAGCACCCTCCACAACCTTACGTGCCCGCTTCATCGGTCAGGGATACAAACAGGTTCATAGATTGAATCATGAGTATGACCTTATTGGTTCAATACCAAATGCCTCTTCTTTAACTAGCATCAATGTCAATGATGTCAACCTTTGCTTTTTTAGCACAGCTTCAATTCATAAATAGCCTACTCTGTTCTAGAATTTGTTTAGTATTCTTATCAGTTCATCTATTTCAGGTCTGTGGGCAGGCAGATGTGTGGGGTGATGGGGTTGTTCCTGAAATGTCAGCTCATTTGGAGGGGGCACTGAACATTAGCCTTGATGGAGTCTATCATTCTCCAGTTGGTTCAGATGATACACTAAGGCCCTGGTATGGCTCTCCTTCTATTGTGGAGCAATGGATTCATCATCTTCTCAGCTGAAAAACCTGTGTGCTGGGCACTATGGAAAATTCTCTCAGGTGCTATTATATTTTGAATATGTACCTTTATTCTTGATTGTGTTCATACTCACTTTCTAACCGCGTATGCTTTGTTTATTTTCCTTGTTCCCTTCATTGTCAGAATTCCTTGGAATGGTGTGAGTGAACAACCTGTAACACAAGAAATCTGGTATATATATATATATATATATATAGGGAGATGCTTCTATGAGAGATGCTCTCACCTATATGGGAGGTGCTCCTGTGAGAGTATCTCTCACCTTACTATGAGAGATAGGGGTGGGGGCCCTCACATATGAGTTGTTGGCATTGGATATGGATGTGAGGGCCCCCACCTTATCTCTCATAGTAAGGTGAGAGCATCTCTCATAGGAGCATCTTCCTATATATTATAGCAACACTCTCCTAAGTTCAAGCTTAGGATAAAATCTCGTAAGCTCATGCTTGTTGGGCCCACCTTTGGACCAAACACATGACCCCTCTAAATTGCACATGTCCACCAACTTTTGGTCAAATCCTAATTTATTGGACCGTTGGATCGACTATGTATCGATCCGAAAGGACTATTGACCATTAAACTTTTGGGCCCATAAGGAGACGATAGAAATCACAGTTAGGGCTGATTCTTTGCAGTGAGGAAGATCCTGTCAATACAAGCCCAATGACAGGCCCAATCTAGGCAGGCCCATTTAGGCCCAGTCATTGTATTGTAGAATGAGTCAAAGGATAATGTAGTTTGTTAGCTACAGTGTAGGATCTAAGTGGTTGTAATGAGGGCATTCAGCCCCTATATATGGAACAATGCAGTCGTCCCTTAAGGGATACTGGATTTCACCATTTTCATATCTTCTCCTTCAAATCTCTTATAACTAACATGGTATCAGAGCCAAATCGATCATCTGTGATCGTCTCTGAGTCATCTTCCAGGCCTTGGAAGCCAATCAAAGCCAATCTGTGATCATCTGTGATCATCGTCTTCGGCTGGATACTCTCTGATTATCCCTGATCATCCCAAATTAGACGTGGCCCACCTCTGATCATCCTCACCATCTCAGCGACTTCTTCCATCTTGGACGCCTGAATATTCTCTTGTTTTTGAAGATTTTTCCAACATTTATTGCTCATCAAAGGTAGGTCTTCTACCTATTTTTGTGGAAATTCAATTTTTTCTTATAACTGACAGATCCCAGGGAGTCCTTGAAATCCCCTCCACCCCCATCCCCATGTGGGTCCCCAGGTGGGCCTCACCACACACTTGAGCTTACCTTATCTTAAGTTTGAGCTTAGGAGAGCTAGCCCATATATATATATATATATATATTTCCCATAAGAAGGTATTCACAAATTCTTAGCGCTAACAACCCTCTATTTTCAAGTTTTTGCTTTTCCATTCTTGCTTCACCCACAACCAACTCACACGTGCTCAATTCTCAATCTTAACACCAACTTGCTCAAGCAAACCAGTCCCATATGCATATCTTAACGTCTCGCCATGCAATTTCTTGTGAACTGAGTAAGAATTATGATCTACAAGGGGAGAAGAAAATGGTGGATTGAACAATTAAAAACAGTGAACTAGTTATTTTCACCATTTGTCAATCCTAGAGGTGGCCTGTCTACAACTCTTTATGGATTCCCCTATCCTATGAGTTCAACACTCACACACAACCATTTACTATTAATGTGAGTACAACCTGATGAGTAGATCGAATTGGACATGGTACACGTATGCCACATTTGCATGTGTGGCGGTATGCAATTGCGTTTGAAAAGGATTGAGTGTTAGATGCTACCGCATCTAAAATACAACTCCTTGAATCTAATCTATTGATAATATTGGGGAGTGGTCCTTACGGACTATAAAACAATGTGCATCCATTTTACAGAGTTTGTGAGGATCTTTCTCTTTTCATTGAGATATAAACCTTGTAATATTTTGTATCTCCATTTGTGAAAACCTTGACAAACAGATGAGTTATAATTGGCACCTATATTGTAATATTTTATATATTCTTATTTTATCCTCAAAATGTTAAAATATTGAAATTTTGTTGTATTAGACTATACCATGTTTGGTGTTTGTATTAACTGAACTTTCTTTCTTTCCTTGTCCATGTTATGGTTACTATGCCTAGAGAAACACATTCTATTGGTTGCATTGTCAAATCTTTGAAGACAAAACACTTTTGTAGTTAGATTTTTGAAGGCAAACACTTGTTTTCCCTTCTTACGTTTTCTTGAATTTTTCAAGAGTTATTATAAGATTTTCCAAACCATTCGTCCAGTCTGTGGGGGCCACCTGGAAGCATGACCTATGCGAAAAATGGTACCCAGGAATACTGGTTAAATGGCTTCATAGTTGTCAAATTCCTGGCCGTTAGATAAACTGATATGGGTGTCGCATACACAGCCTGGTTATTGTCAAGCTTAGATCATTGCTAAGTGGAGGAGGAATGAGTGTAAGTGTGTAACAGCCTTAGATTGATATTGGAGGGGCCAGGGATGTTCAAACTGTCAACTGTCCTGCTGTTCCTGAAATGTGTCATCCTTTTGTTTTGCAAAGTAGGAGTTTATGAATTTTTTATTTTTTCAATTGACACGACTGACTGACATATAAATAAAATACTTTTTCATATAATTAAAATACTTTTTCATAACAGAGGGTGTTAATATTTGTAATATTCGGTGCCTCCAAACACATCAGACATGATCTGGATCTTTCTCCTTCTAGTATCGGTTAAGGCTTAAGCTGCACAGGGGACAGTTGGGTGAGCTTAGCTTGTCCATGCCCAGCTTTATTAGTGATCCGGCCTGGATTTATTCAGCCCTGATCCAGCTACTTGTCAGTGTCAAAGTGAGTCTCAGGCTTAGCCAGTTAGCAAAGTGTTGATCTGGCCTGATCTTTAGCCAGCCCTGATCCAGCTGCTTGTGGACCTCACTCAAAGTGAGGATAGGCCTTAGCCAATTAACTAGGTGTTGATCTGGCGTGATATTCAGCTGGCCCTGATCCAGCTGCTTCTGTACCTCACTCAAAGTGAGGATCTGGCTTAGCCAATTAGCATAGTGTTGATCTGGCCTTGATCCAGCTGCTCATGAGCCCCAAGACTTAGCCAATTAGTGAAGTGTTTCCATTTGATGTTAAGTATGTGTAGGCTTGGCTGGAACATAGTCCTATGATGATTGATGGACCTGTACCACAAAACTGATTCCAAATCAGGCTAGTTCTGACTTGATTCAGACTATGTGCTAGAAATTCAAACAGTTTCATGTCGGCAGAACATATTATGGTAGAAGAGGAAGTGAGTAATTCACAACTTCTGTTGGAAATCTTACCAGGTCAACTCAGCTCTGGGACTGAAACTAAAGAAAGAAATTAACTAATTCAGTATTGGTGAGTAGTTGTCATCAAAGCCTTGTCCCAACTATGTTGTGGTTGGCTACATGAATTCTATTTCTCCATTTCAGTCTTATCATGGGCAAAATCCTTAGGTAAGTTTGCACATTTTCAGATCGAACCTTACTACTTTCATCTATGTCCTCTTCAGCCTATCCTTTTCGTTATTGTGCCATCAACTTGCATACAAAGACTTATCCTTCATCAGCGCTATAGCTGGCTTGCATTGGACATATCCAAATCATCTTAGATGATCCCATCTTAATTTACCACGTATTGATTCTAACCCTAAATACTTTCGAATGCGCTCATTTCTAATTCTGTCTTTTCTAGTTTTACCTCACATCCATCTCAACATTCTTATCTCCACTACACTCATTTTGTGCATGTGTTGCTTTTTAACTAGCATAGTATAAAAGTTCTGTTTATGAGTGGTGATGATAGATTTTGTTTGTGACATTCAAAATATAATTGACTTGGTAAAGAAACTGAAGTTGTTAAACAATTGCTAACAAGTTCGCTCAACATGGCACTCTAGCTTCCATCTGGTAATATTTTCTTTCCCCAACCGATTGGTACAAGCAAAAGATAAACCGGATTTTTTTGCCCCTTGGATAGATTTTGATGTTACTGTCTTAGATTTTTTTTTTTAAATTTTTTTTAACAAAGTTTTCTTTGTTTGAATTTGTGTGGTCTTGTGAGTTGTTCCTTTAAAATCTTTATATTCATTTATAAATTCATGTCCATTTATGAAAGTCATTTCTTTCTGTGGCTGTAGCTCACGCTTATGCCTGTGCATGTCAAGCCGAACTAACTGGCATGGCCTGCACATGTGAAAGTCAAATCCATGTGGGTGTTACATATTCGAGTTAGGAGAAAATTTAAAACACCATTCTCCACAACCTAGAAAATCGAAGAAGTTATTGAGAGGACTGATACGAAATGGTAGGAGACTGACTAGCTAGTTCTAACATATATAAAAAATCATTATTCTTTTTTTTTTTTTTCCTTTTTGACTTGGAACGTTGTAGTGCAAGCATTATAGTATTAGCATAGTACCAAAAACAAATTCTTATACTCATCAATACAGATAATGGGGCCTACAGACAATATCAATATGGCGTTGAAATGGCTAAACAATACTAGATTGATGATCAATCCTCAATAAGAGTTAATTTAATGAAGTAAAATGCTAAATAGGAGTTAAGGTTAGATCTCCATGAAGCCGGAGTGGAGCCTAAGAAATGAAGAGCAATGTACCATCCTTAGCATATGCTTCAAGAAACGCAGGAATCAAAAGTTCAGAAACCAAAAAAAAATCTTTTAAATATGTGTTAATGTTAAAAATTATGCTCCCCTCTAAACATTTTTTTTTCTTTTTTAAAAGGCTCTAAAAATATGCCAAAACACTGTCCACATTGGTGATGCTAGCTCCTTAATCTCCCTAGGGATAAAAGTTAATCTCTTAGGATAATCCATGTTCTTTTTAGCCCAATTGGTTGTATTCCTAAGACCCCTTCAATGATGACTTCAGAGGAATGAAACCTTTCTAAAAAAACCTTAGGACTCATTTATGCAACCGTTTTTCGTTGAAAATAGAAGCCATTTTGTCCCCAATTTAAAAAATGGTTCTTTGGTGCATCATCTTCCTTGGAAAACCCTCATCTCTTCTGCCCTTATTTTTCTCCGACAGAGGATTTTGTATATGCATAAATGAAAATGTTACTATGTTCAATTGCTTGGAAAGTAAAGTATTGGAATTAACAACTACTGTAAACTGTGAAATGAAAATATAAAGTGGACAATGCCTACATCCACAACCCGGAGGAGTGGTCTTCCGACTTGATTTTTTTTATTGATGTATGATTGGATGAAACAATACATATACATTGATATTGTAAATGAATTGGGGATTCCGGGCTAACGCTAAGTTCCCGGTCGATTAGGTGCTAATCACTAGTGCCCTTTTTACAAAGAGAACTAGGAAGCTAGAGACTAAGGCCGGGGAGTT
Source organism: Litsea cubeba (assembly GCA_012931725.1). NCBI lineage: Eukaryota > Viridiplantae > Streptophyta > Magnoliopsida > Laurales > Lauraceae > Litsea > Litsea cubeba. Next base: position 49,921,913 of record CM022948.1, on the reverse strand, counting down.
GGATCAAGCAGAGCTCGTTGAACTCCACGATAACTCCCTAGCGCTATCGCTCGCTCTCACCAAGACACCCTTTGGTCAAGCGAAGGGTGCTCCGTTGGAGACTCTACCTTGCTCTCCAATGGATGCTTGTTGACTTCTCTTCTCTATTGCTAAGACTTGGTTTAGGCACCTCACACTCACAGAGGCAGCAAAGGGAGCTCCGATGGAGTCTCCATCCTCACCTCTCCAGAAATGCTCAACCCCCTTTTAGTCCTCTCTCTCTCTCGCTCTCTATCTCTCCTTCCTTTCTAGGGGATCGGTGCTATTTATAGACTTTTCCATGTAGTCCCCACTGTGGTAGCACAAAAATATCTGGTTGGAAGGGGTCTTTCGTGACCAACTGAGAGCTTCCTTCTGTTCCTTCATGAATAAGAGCCTCCTTCATGGGAGATGCTTCTGTGAGGGCTGCCTCCTTGAGTTTCAAGTGGGAAGCCTCCTCTGCGAAGGTAGTGGATACCTCCTTTCATCCGGTTGTTCCTAGGCCTCCATATGTAAGTGGGCTCTAGAGGCCTGTTCTGTGATCTCCCGGTCTTGTCTTATTTATGCCAACAATCATCCTTTGTGAGTGTTGCCTATGTGAGGGCTGCTTCCCTGGCAATAAGCTGAGATGTTGGCTTTTAGGAAAGAATGGAGGAAGAGCACTTGGCTCGGAGTAATTACGCACATGCCGCGAGGCAGGTGTTTGGGCTAGAAAACTAGAGGAGCAGCAACAATCCTTTCAGATGGCATCCACCAGCGTGGAGGATCTCTGCTGCTTGATGCACTCTCTTGATTCCGATATGCAACGGCTGTCCACAGATGTGCCATTTTGTGAGGAGCAAAGGGCCAAGTATCTGACTTCTGTGGAGATCAAGGCTAGGGGTTATATTGAGAATGCCTGGTCCCTCCTTCACAAGGTTCCTTAAGATAGATTCTATTTATTTTGTGCAACTGGACTTGATCCTTCTCCTTTGTAAGACTTCTTTGAAGTGGATCTTGCCTTCTTTTTTTTTTTTTTTGTGTGCTGCTGCGACTTAATAGGTTTGATCATCTCTTTTGCTTTCTTACCGTGTATGGAGCTTGTTGTGCACCTGATAGAGTAAGACTATTTGTTGCTGTTGTAGCTTACGAATGCTATCATTGAGCAGGAGGCTCACGAGTCATCTTATCACCGTGACCCATTAGCCTTTCCCCCACTTTAATAGTTCTCGAAAGTGGTTGCCTTCGGGAGAATGTTAGTTTTCCAGAGTGGCTGCTTTCACAAGGTTATTCTCTACTTTTGTAAAGACATTAGCTCTGTCAGTTGCATATGCATGGAAGAAACAAAAGTATTGGAGGAAGAAAAACATGTACCCCTTAGGGTTGTAGCCTTCTCATTATATAGGGATTGATTACCCTATGATTAGTATCCTTATACAAAACAACTTTCTAAGTTATAGCTAACTTTTTAATATAAGTAGAGATCCTAAGTTATAATACAATTAGAGCTTTTTAAATACAAGGTCCTAGATTGACACCCCCTCCTCAAATTGATGCGGGGGAGTCATAAGGCAGCAATTTGGAAACCAGAAACTGATGTCGAGGCCGAGGAAGTCCTTTTGTGAAGATGTCAACAAATTGAAGGTCAGTAGGGACATGGGGTAAAGAAATGACATCACGCTTCAAGTCATTCCGAATAAAGTGACAATCCACCTCAATATGTTTGGTGCATTCATGAAAGACAAGATTTTCAGTAATCCTGATAACGCTAGTATTATCCGCATGCAAGGATGTAGGAGATGATTGTGCAAAACCAATTTCCAAAAGAAGTCCCTGTAGCCATAAGATTTCGGAACATGCAGAAGACATTGCTCTATATTCTGCCTCTGTAGAAGATCGAGAAACACGTTCTTGTTTCTTGCATTTCCAAGAGATTAAAGCATTGCCAAGATACATGCACCAACTAGTAGTAGATCGACGAGTATCCTGACAGCTTGCCCTGTCAGGGTCTGCATAAGCGGTCAACTGAAGAGGATTATCCTTGGGATAATATAAGCCACGACTGTCAGTGCCCAACAAATATTGGATTATGCGCTTGACAGCAGTCAGATGAAGGTGTCGAGGCGATGTGATGAATTGGCTTACAAGATTGATAGCATAGGAGATATCCGGTCGAGTGATGGTGAGATAGACAAGGCTGCCCACCAGGTGGCTGTAGGTATGTAGATTAGGAAAAAGGTCACCATCATCTTTACTCAATTTTAGATTGACCTCTACAGGTGTATCAACCGGAGAAGAGTCATGTAGATCAGCAAGCTCAATAAGATCAGATGTGTATTTGTGTTGATTGAGAAACAGGCCTTTGGGAGATTGATGTACTTCTAAGCCCAAAAAATAATGTAAAGGGCCCAAATCCTTCATATGAAAGTAATCCCGGAGAGAGGCTTGGATAGATTTGATCATACTATCATCAGTTCCAGTGATAATAATATCGTCAACCTACACAAGTAGAATAGTAACACCAGTAGATGTTCTTTTCAGGAACAGAGAAGGATCATAGGAGTTTTGAGTAAAGCCAGTTGTGCATAACCGCCTTCTAAAAGTTTCAAACCACACTCGAAGAGCTTGCTTTAGACCATAAAGAGATTTTCGGAGGCGACATACGGCATTTTTAGATGGAGAGGGGACACCCTGCGGTATCCTCATGCAGACCTCTTCCTTCAAATCCCCGAGAAAGGCATTTTTAACATCCATCTGGTATAACGGCCAAGATTTGGAGGCAACAATGGCGAGAAGTAACACAAATATTGGATTATGCGCTTGACAGCAGTCAGATGAAGGTGTCGAGGCGATGTGATGAATTGGCTTACAAGATTGATAGCATAGGAGATATCCGGTCGAGTGATGGTGAGATAGACAAGGCTGCCCACCAGGTGGGCTGTAGGTATGTAGATTAGGAAAAAGGTCACCATCATCTTTACTCAATTTTAGATTGACCTCTACAGGTGTATCAACCGGAGAAGAGTCATGTAGATCAGCAAGCTCAATAAGATCAGATGTGTATTTGTGTTGATTGAGAAACAGGCCTTTGGGAGATTGATGTACTTCTAAGCCCAAAAAATAATGTAAAGGGCCCAAATCCTTCATATGAAAGTAATCCCGGAGAGAGGCTTGGATAGATTTGATCATACTATCATCAGTTCCAGTGATAATAATATCGTCAACCTACACAAGTAGAATAGTAACACCAGTAGATGTTCTTTTCAGGAACAGAGAAGGATCATAGGAGTTTTGAGTAAAGCCAGTTGTGCATAACCGCCTTCTAAAAGTTTCAAACCACACTCGAAGAGCTTGCTTTAGACCATAAAGAGATTTTCGGAGGCGACATACGGCATTTTTAGATGGAGAGGGGACACCCTGCGGTATCCTCATGCAGACCTCTTCCTTCAAATCCCCGAGAAAGGCATTTTTAACATCCATCTGGTATAACGGCCAAGATTTGGAGGCAACAATGGCGAGAAGTAACACAAATATTGGATTATGCGCTTGACAGCAGTCAGATGAAGGTGTCGAGGCGATGTGATGAATTGGCTTACAAGATTGATAGCATAGGAGATATCCGGTCAAGTGATGGTGAGATAGACAAGGCTGCCCACCAGGTGGCTGTAGGTATGTAGATTAGGAAAAAGGTCACCATCATCTTTACTCAATTTTAGATTGACCTCTACAGGTGTATCAACCGGAGAAGAGTCATGTAGATCAGCAGCTCAATAAGATCAGATGTGTATTTGTGTTTGATTGAGAAACAGGCCTTTGGGAGATTGATGTACTTCTAAGCCCAAAAAATAATGTAAAGGGCCCAAATCCTTCATATGAAAGTAATCCCGGAGAGAGGCTTGGATAGATTTGATCATACTATCATCAGTTCCAGTGATAATAATATCGTCAACCTACACAAGTAGAATAGTAACACCAGTAGATGTTCTTTTCAGGAACAGAGAAGGATCATAGGAGTTTGAGTAAAGCCAGTTGTGCATAACCGCCTTCTAAAAGTTTCAAACCACACTCGAAGAGCTTGCTTTAGACCATAAAGAGATTTTCGGAGGCGACATACGGCATTTTTAGATGGAGAGGGGACACCCTGCGGTATCCTCATGCAGACCTCTTCCTTCAAATCCCCGAGAAAGGCATTTTTAACATCCATCTGGTATAACGGCCAAGATTTGGAGGCAACAATGGCGAGAAGTAACACAAATATTGGATTATGCGCTTGACAGCAGTCAGATGAAGGTGTCGAGGCGATGTGATGAATTGGCTTACAAGATTGATAGCATAGGAGATATCCGGTCAAGTGATGGTGAGATAGACAAGGCTGCCCACCAGGTGGCTGTAGGTATGTAGATTAGGAAAAAGGTCACCATCATCTTTACTCAATTTTAGATTGACCTCTACAGGTGTATCAACCGGAGAAGAGTCATGTAGATCAGCAAGCTCAATAAGATCAGATGTGTATTTGTGTTGATTGAGAAACAGGCCTTTGGGAGATTGATGTACTTCTAAGCCCAAAAAATAATGTAAAGGGCCCAAATCCTTCATATGAAAGTAATCCCGGAGAGAGGCTTGGATAGATTTGATCATACTATCATCAGTTCCAGTGATAATAATATCGTCAACCTACACAAGTAGAATAGTAACACCAGTAGATGTTCTTTTCAGGAACAGAGAAGGATCATAGGAGTTTTGAGTAAAGCCAGTTGTGCATAACCGCCTTCTAAAAGTTTCAAACCACACTCGAAGAGCTTGCTTTAGACCATAAAGAGATTTTCGGAGGCGACATACGGCATTTTTAGATGGAGAGGGGACACCCTGCGGTATCCTCATGCAGACCTCTTCCTTCAAATCCCCGAGAAAGGCATTTTTAACATCCATCTGGTATAACGGCCAAAATTTGGAGGCAACAATGGCGAGAAGTAACCGAACAGATGTCATTTTGGCCACAGGTGCAAACGTCTCCTCGTAGTCAATGCCATATTCTTGCCTGTTACCGAGTGCCACAAGTCTAGCTTTGTGTCTATTTAAAGAGCCATCAGATTTATGTTTGATGGAGAAGATCCATTTGCAACCGATTGGTTTAACTGCTGAAGGACAATCCACAATGTCCCAAGTGTGATTCTGATCTAAAGCATCTAATTCTGCTTTCATAGCCTGGTTCCACGTATCATGTTGGACTGCTTGCAAATAAGAACTGTGTATAGAAACAAAGGAAAGTGTGGTCGTCAAAGAAGTGTGGGTAAATTCATACCGCTCAGGTGGTCGAGAAGGTCTGGAGGAGCGACGTAGGAGAGGAGTGGTGGAACCGGTGGCCGGATGAGGATCGGGAGGACGAGCATCAGCAGCAGTAGGTTTTTCCCGACGATGATAAACAAAGTCAGGATGAAACCTGGTAACAGTTCTTTTATTCGAAAAACCTGATAGTAGAGCAGGAGAAGAGGGATGAGGACAATCCAAGTGAGTTTGAAAAAAATATTGGTTTTCAAAAAAAATAACATTGCGAGAAACCCTAATGCGACGACCAATGGGGTCGTAGCAAACAAAACCCTTTTGATTGGTGGCATAACCCAAAAAAACACACCTGCTAGATTGTACGGTCACTTTTGTGCGTTCTGTGGGAGGTAAATGAACGAAACAAACACATCCAAAGGTATGAAGATGATCAAACACAGGATGATGACCATACAATTTAAAATGCGGTGTTAAGTGAGCAATGGTAGGGGATGGAAGACGGTTTATTAAATGTACGGCAGTGGTGAGAGCTTCTGCCCAAAAACGAGGAGGAACGGATGATTCAATCAGTAGGGTCGAGTAACATCAAGGAGATGCCTGTTTTTTCGTTTTGTGACCCCATTTTGTTGAGGAGTATACGGACAGGTACGTTGAGAAATGATTCCTTTATTTTTTAGAAAAGATTGGAACTCATTGGAAACATACTCCCCCCCTAAATCTGAGTGCAAAGTCTTAATGCATTTGGAAAATTGGGTTTTAACATAGCTGAGGAAGAATTGAAAAGCATTAAGAATATCAGATTTAGAATGCAATAAATAAATCCAAGTAAACCGGCTGTAGTCATCAATGAAGGTAACAAAGTACTTGAAATGACCATGGGAAAGGTGAGGGGCAATGCCCCAAACGTCGCTGTGAATTAAGTCAAAACATTCAGTGCTCCATGTGGTGGAGTGAGGAAAAGGTAAAGTTTTACCTTTTCCTAATTTACAAGCATCACATTCAAAAGAAGCAGAATCAAAATTCTTATTTATTAATCCAGATTTAAATAAATGAGACATCGTAGATGCATTCGGATGACTAAGTCTATTGTGCCACAACCGAGAACTATTCTGAAGAAAAAAATAAAATAACTAGTGTAAAGATTTATTCTGAGGAAATGTAGAAACTGGAAGGGAAAATAGTCTGCCACGCTTAGGCCCCCTTGCGATCACTTCCCCCGACTCCTGGTCCTGCACAACACAACCAGAAGAAGAAAAAGAAACATTGTAATTATTCTCAACAAGTTGACCCACAGAAACCAAATTTGTAGTAAGATGAGGAGACACTAAAAAATTGGTTAATGGTAAGGGGCCAGGGATATCACCAACAGAGGTGATACGAAGATGGTCTCCATTGGCAGTTTGAACGGTAAGAGTACCAGTGTAAGGAACAATATTTTGCAGTGCTGTCGGTGAAGAGGTCATATGGTTACTTGCTCCAGAATCTAAGTACCATGTATGAGACAGAGACAAATCAGTACCTAAGATGTTCATAGATGCCAAGGCATTAATAATCATTTGATTTACCATGTCAGGAGTGAGAGTAGCGGGGGATGCAGATTGTGATGAGGAACCAGGCTGGGAAGAAGACTCATACTGGAGAGAACCACTAAAGTCAGAGTGCGCATATTGGTGAAAGGTCGTTGTGTAAGCACTAGGAGTGGACTGTACTGTGTAAGTACCAGGAGCTGACGACGTATAGTTGCGGGAGGTAGAATTGCGACCCTTCTTCCGACATTCTTCAATAACGTGACCAATGGCTTTACAATACTGGCAGATCTTTGCTTTGCATTGGTTTGCATAATGACCATATTTTTTACAATTATAGCACTGAATTTTACTGACGTCCCTAGGAAGTGGTCTGGTAGTAGTAGCATACGCAAGGGGAGCCTCAGCAGTTCTCAATTGTTCCATAGAAGTTTTGGTAACCAGACGTTCTTCTTCCCGTAGAATTTCCCGAAGACAGTCATCTAAGCTGGGAAGAGAAGCCCGGCTCATTAAGTTTGATCTCACTGTCTCAAACTCCGGACAAAGTTTCATAAGAAATTGGTTGCGATGGCTATTTTGCTGTCATGGAAGAAGTTCAGGTAGAAGTGCTTCAAAGACCGTGGCAAACTTGATCTCATCATATTCAGACCATAGTCTTCGAAACCCATTGTAATATTCTTGGATGGATAGGGTACCTTGGGTAAACTGAGAGATGTCAAGTTCCAATTGATATTGGCGAGCGGCATTGCCTTGCTGATAAATCTTTTTAAGGTAGTCCCACATCTCACGGGCAGATTTGCAAGGTTTCAGATTGAGGATAAAATGTGGTTCAACAGAACCCAGTAACCAAGTTTTGATTTTGGCATCCTTGGTTTTCCAAACGGTAATCTTTTTTTCATCGTCCTCCGGCTTACTTTCAGACCCATCAATATATCCACACAGTTTTTTTTCCTTCTAAGTAAATTTGAAACTGAAAGGCCCAAGAAGTGTAATTTTTCCCATCAAAGCGAACCAGGGCAATTTCAGATTTCTCCATTATGTGACACATCAGTCAGAAGAGCAATAGAAGATGATAGAAGAGACAAAACAATTTAGAATAGTTATCAGAACTGTTCCCAGAACAGTTGCATCAGAAAAAAATATAAGAAAATTGCAAACAGCCGCCCAAAATAGGGCTGGCGAACCAATACAGCAGTTGGGTTGAGTTCGTGGGCACCACCAGATGATCAAGGTACAGATCTAAGGGTGGGGATGAGGAACCAGAAGGTGTAAGCACAGGATGGAAGAAATATCAGCCGAAAAACCATGCGCTGCTGTTTGTTACAAACAGTAGCAGAAACCAAAGAATGTACTGACGAGCCTGTAGTCAAGGTGCTGATATGCACGTGGGCCCCACCAGTTGATCTGATGACAGATCTGAAGGTAGAGATGGATGCACAGATCTTCTATGCAACTAATGGAAGTAGTCTCATCAAAATCCAGGTCAGATCAAAGAATTGGTGCGGCTGTGATGAAAACAAGTGAAGAAATCTGAAAATCCACAAAAGTTGACAGACGACCCACCTCTGATGATAAATAATTGCAGGAAAAATCACCAGAATTCCTGAAATAAACCTGCGACCACACTGGGCTGCTTCTGCAGATGAGTTGATGATGATCTGAAGTGGGCCACATCTGATCTGAGATGATCAGATCTGATCAGGGATTATCTGGGATGATCTGAGGTTGCACGGAGGGCTTCCAGACCCTGAAAGATGCCAAGGATGATCTTACAGATCATTGGATGTGAAAGAAACTAAAACCCTAGGCTCTGATACCATGTCAGTTGCATACGCATGGAAGAAACAAAAGTATTGGAGGAAGAAAACGTGTACCCCTTAGGGTTGTAGCCTTCTCATTATATAGGGATTGATTACCCTATGATTAGTATCCTTATACAAAACAACTTTCTAAGTTATAGCTAACTTTCTAATATAAGTAGAGATCCTAAGTTATAATACAATTAGAGCTTTCTAAATACAAGGTCCTAGATTGACAAGCTCTTCAAGGTGCCTGCTTTTGTGGAGGTGGGACTTTCAGGAAAGGGACCTTGCTCTTAATGGGGCTTGGGAGGTTGTTGTTTTGATGGAGGCTTGCTTTTCATTGAATAGATCTCTTTATTCTTTCCTTTCTTTTTTTTTGAAAGCGCTATGCTTTTCCCCAGCTTGGGTCTGATACTTGTATTGTCAGAGGTAATGACATCGCCGCGGTATAGCCTTTCTTGCTTGCTAGCTACCGCCACAAATTAGTGCCTCTAAAGGAGGGATTTTGGGGAAAGGAGATATTTCTGCGACATCTGTTTCTCTTATCAAGTTGTCATCTTCTTTTGCTTTCTTCTCTTAGCTCCTGTAGCTGCAATCTCTTTGAAGCAACCCCATTTCTCCCCCTTTTGTCTCTTCTTTCTCTTTCTTTTTCCCCCTAATATGCTGGTATGTTACTTTCACATATTGCCTTGTGGTTCACACAATTTCATTTTTTGTTTGTCATGGCGAAAGCGGTGCAGAATCTCCACAATCTTACCGTTTTGACTATACTCTTCATTAATGTAGAAATGTACAATTTCAAGGTTATATTGATTTAGCCAGTGCGCTTCTTGGTGATGTAAGAATGCATAATTTCATGGTTTACACCAACTTGATGCCGTCGACTTAATCTGTGATTCAGGAATATATAGCTCCGCATTTACACCGATTTAGCTCGATTTGTTTCACGGTGGTGTAGGAATATATATAATTCCACGATTTTACCAATTTAGTGCTATTCACTTTGTGGTGACTACCATGATTTTGAAAATGATGAGGATATAAAACTACATGGCTACACCGGTTTGGTGTCATCAACAAAATCAGTGATTGAAGAATTTATAGTTCCATATTCGCACTGATTTAGTGTAATTTACTCCATAGTGGTGTAGGACATAGTACCGATAAAAAAAAAAGTGGCTTAGGACATAATTCCATGGTTGCACCGATTTTGTGTTGTTCACTTTTGCGGTGATTCCCATTCCTAGAACTTCTCAAGAACCATCACAAGACCTCCAACTCCATAACCAAGATACTCCTTAAATCTAAACAATATTAGAGCTAAGCCTAAGATATGGTATACACGAGCAATCTAGCAAATATGATATAAATAGACATAGCAAGTAACAATGTTGTAATGAAGTATGTAAAATGGTACGACAATATACCCATCCAATCCATATCAAATCCATCATACTCAATATCAAAGTTGTCCATCCATCACCATCAAAATATCTAGGTTTGGTCCAAGCCCAGTACCTTTCATCAAAACAAGCAAGCTCAGTGCCTAAAGACACCTATTACACCCAGCATCCACGTATCTGGCTGTCTTAGCATCCAAAGTTACCTACTATGCTCGCGACAAGACCACCAAGTACATCAAAGTGCACCCAACGTCCGATATACTGGTCGTTTCAATATCCGAAAACACCTACCTTGCTCGAAACCAAACAAAGTATAACCATTCCATAACCAAAGGATATATATAACAGATCAGGGGTATGCAAGTGTATAACTGAGCCAGTTTATTTTACAAAGTGGGGCCTTTAAATATAACAAGCCTAAGTCTTGGTCTGCCACTCCCATGCAAGGGGGTCTGTGGTCAACATACGGTACAAATTGATATCAATTGTCGCCTGAAGTAAAGGTCAATGTGGATTCTAATAGCCAATCCTAGGTCATTGGTCGCCTTTCGGGAGTGAATACATGGTCTAGATGCCATCTCCGCTATCATGGTACCTTGATAGTTGAGGGCACCTGAAAGATCCATGAATACCATCCTCTTGACTTGCCTTATCTCTCACACCTTAATATGACCAACTTATAAGTAAATGGCTAAGCTCTTATGTCTACTTACCGAAAATCCCATATTTATAGGTCATTAAATAGGTATGATGGTCCCAAACATGGTCTGAAGGTCAAAAGGAAAAAATTCTACGATACAAGGAACCCAAGCTTATAGTTAGCCGAGAGACTATTATGGCTAGTTGTGAGTATACAACGGCTAGCTTTACAGCTTACTGTAGAACAAAATCCTGATTTTTATGCATCTGGAAAAGCTAGCCGTAGTGCATTCACGGTTAGCTTTCTGGGAGCCTACGGCTAGCCGTATCTTCCTAGAAACTATAGCGAAAATGTCAATCTCGATCCAAACCATGGGAATTCCACTCCCATTCCATCCAAACATCAAAGATACAATATTTAGGCCATTCCAAACCATCATCCATCATCAACATACCTAGATCTAAGGCCTTTCATCTCCAAGGGTTTCCAAATCATTTGAATTAAACCAAATTACATGACAACAGCTTAGAAATTGGGAATCTAGGGCAATTACATCAAGTTTAAGAGGAATTCCTACATGAATCAAAAGATCTAGAATAAAGTCCATGTAATTCATAAGATATCACTTGCATAATGCCCCAATCTAAGAATCTACACACCATCAACCACAAGATGTACATTAAATAGGAACTTATACCATCAAAGCTATGAAAAATCATAATGCATGTACAATAACCATCATTTAATGCTATAAACATCAAAGTCCATATGTAATAACTCACATGCAATGAAATCTACACATGTCTACATGCCTTGGTATGGAAATTAGGGAAAAGCACTCCAAAAGCCAACACTTCAACCCCAAAACTTCAAGAATCCTCTCCAAACTCTCCAACCACTTAGATCTAGGGATCAAACACACTAGTCCAATGGAGAAGAAGGAATTAGGGTGGAATTCTATCATAGAATCAACAAGGAAGCTAGTAAAAGAACTAGGGTTAGAAATCACCTCAATTGGAGAAGAAAGAAGGAAATCCAATGAGAGATGGAGAAAGAGAAGCTAGAGATCTTCTTGTTGTTGATCTTCAAGGAAGTCTACAAAGAGAATAGTAGATCTTGCTCTTGTTGCTTGGAGAGAGAGAGAGAGGGTTATCAGCAACGAATGAGGGAGTGTTGTTGGTTTTGTTGCTAAATAAGGAAGATCAAATTACTTAAGTGCCCTCATTACTAAAGATGCTCAAAGAAGGGAAGACAAGGGCATTTTTGGAAACCCAATTGAAATCTTCCTTTCTCCTAAGGACCCTACAACCAAGGATGAAAATAGCGGTAGCGGTGAGCATAGCGGCCCGCCGCCAAAACACTACGAAGCAGCTGCTACATAGCAGCGTAGCGGTGCATTTTGAAAAAATTGTCAAAAAAATCTGAAAAAAATCAAGAAAATCCAGAATATTGGAAAATGATTGAAAATATATATATTTTGCAAAAATAACTTAGATTAGGGGGCGTAGCTGTCCCCTCATTATATGAGTTCATGTATCGCTGTATGAATAGAAAATAATAGTAATGATCGGTTCTTTCACATGTATTTTATGTTCCTTAGTTATGTTAACTTAGAAACAGATAAAATACTTATAATCAATAGTGTCATCAATATATTACCAGTTATGTTGCTTAGAATATCTTATTTCACAGTTGTATTTATATGGGGAAAATTTTTCTGTTAAAGTGAAATTTGATTAGGACTCTATTTCCTATTAGAGTGAAAAGGGCTCATTGGTTAAGGCCTTATTTCCTATTAGAGTTCACTTTGGTTAAGCACTATTTCCAATTAGAATAAAATTTTGTTGAAGCCCATCTTCAATTAGCGTGAAATTTGACTAGGCTTTATTTTTAATTAGTTCAAAAATTGGCTATGATCTTATTTCTAATTAGAGTGAAATTTGATTGAGCTCTATTTTCAACTAGAGTGGAATTTGGCTAAGGTCTTGATTTCAATTAAGTAATATTTGGCTAAGGCATGACTTTTTTATTTGTATATTTAGGCCCCATTGTGGAGCCCACCAATGGTTAAAGGCATTTGGTGCTTCAGGTTTTATTATTTCTTAGAGGGTTCATTGAAATTTTATTTATACCTTTCAAAGTGCCCATAAGTGGCCTTTAATGAAATAGAAGAAGGGGTCCATTTAATTTTTATTTATGCCTTTCAAACTGTCCATAAGTGCCCTGTAATGATTCAATAAAAGAGGGTTTGACACACACAAATCAAAAATAAAAGAGGGGCTCCATCTAATTTTTGTTTAGAACTTAAATAGGGCCCATTAAGTGTCCCTTAATGAATTAAAATCAGGGCCGAAATTAAATAGGTTTAGGAGGTTGACACACAAATCGAGAAATAAAAGCGGGGCACCATTTAATTTTTTTAGAACTTCAATAGGGCCCATTAAGTTCCCCCAAATGAATAAAAACCAGGGCCTAAATTAAATAGGGTTTGGTGCCCTCTTGCCTTGTGAGGATCGACAAAAATCGAGAAGGGGGAGAGGAAAAGAAGAAAAAAGAAAAGAGGAGAAGAAGAGCAGGTGCTGCCGCTGCTCTACCACTTGTGCTGCCTCTGACGTAGCCCACTGCCACTGTAGGTGCCTTCGAGACAGGTATGTTCCCTCATCTCTCTGTATTTTTTTTCCTTTTCTTCCATTTTTTTTTCAACTTCTTCCTTCAGTAAAACGGAAAATCTTGTTGTTTTTTTTTTTAAATTTTTTTAACGTTCATACCTCAGGTGCGTTCGAATATGCAACGTATAGGTGTGTATCGGCCTGCTACGGGTAAATAACGGCCGATACACACCGATACAGTTGTGAACGGCGATATTTCATGTTTGGCCGCTACGCCCGATTTATCGGCCTCTACGTAGTTTTTTCATCCATGCCTACAACTAAAACTACCAGAACAAAGGCCCTAAACCTATCTTTCTAAAATTACAAATATCCCCTATTCAATGCTCAAAACTTCAAATAACTTTTCTAAATTAACAATCTAGGTCCAAAAGCTATCAAAACCCCTAAATATAGTCAACTGACCCAATAATCACCCCCCCCTAATCAATGCAAATCCAATACTATTGTTATAACCAATCTTGGCTAGGATCTTATGCACCCAAAACCCAAAAACTCTTAGGCTAACAAGCAAACCTAATTAGCCAACATCTAAACAAACTTATTGGCCCATTTCTGAAAATACCCTTCACCAGATCCAAATGACTCTACCACCCTCACTAAACCCAAATTCAGTTCAATTGTGACCAAACCGGAAAATCCACTAATCAACGCTAAAACCTATTCAATTGGCACCTAAAAAAGATTAATCAACCCTAATCATCCTTACTTAGGGTCAGGGCCTTACATAGTGGGTACCTCCTTTCGCCTGGTTATTCCTAGGCCTCCATTTGCAAGTGGGCTCTAAAGGACGGTTACGTGATCTCCCTGTCTTGCCCTATTCGTGCTTACAAGCTTCGTTCATGAGGGCCATTTTTGTGAGGGCTGCCTCCATAGGAAATTAATTTCCATTTAAGTGTTGGTCGTGCTGTAGAGGGCAATTTCCTTTGAAGGAAAACCTATTGCTCCTCATCGAAAACAAGTCCACTCCTCTTCTTTCTCGTCTCATCAGATCAGATATGCTCCCTTCCCCCCTCTTCTTCGTCTCTTCCCCTGGTGGTTCTGAGAAAGGATCGAGCGGTGGATGGAGGTGCAGAGGATGAGCATGACCTAAAAAATTGTCTTGCTGCTGCCCTTCCTTCTCATCTTCCTGGCAACTTCAATGTCACCCTCCTGCATTAGAGCGGGAATTGGTAGGGCAAGCTCGATGCCAAAATCCCTTGCCCTCTACATAGGCTTTGGGAGCCATATGATCTTTGCTTGCTGCTGCCACCATCATGATCATCTTTTTGTATGGACAAAGCAGATGGATTTAGATGGGAGTCATTTCACGCTAGAGGGATTGATGCTATTGATTTTTCATTTTCCTTTGTTCTATAATTGAGTATGGTCTTGGATGGTCTGGTTGATCCATAACCAACATTCTTGTGTCAACTCTTTTTGTTCACCTTTTATTTTATGCAATTGACTAGAAGGAGATGGTACGCATAATTTACAAAATAAAGGAGTCACACTAAAATGTGTAGGAAAAGCTCAATTTTGGTGTCTGAACCGAAATTTCACCCAGCTGAAAAGAAATAAAATAAAATAAAAGAGGAACAAAGAAGTTTGGGAGATGCCAGTTGGTGAAATGATGCCATTTATATACAAAGAGATGATGAAGCATTTACTCAAAAGATTTGGGAGTCTTCTAACTTTTGTGGGGTTTGAAATAAGCATATGTTGATGTTAGCATTCCTGATTTGTAGTTAGGATCCTAATTGAGTTGTTGTTCCTTACATTTATGTTTTTGCCTTCTACCTGCAATTTGTATAGAATTTTATGTGAATAATGAATGCCATGACAGATATGTTTATTTTTGAACTCTACCTACTATTTTTTGAACAATCAATTAAAATATTGGGCTTTATCCAAAATGCAGGCCCTTTGATGAAATTTATTTATTTATCCATGTAGCTGTTGAGAAATATTTCCAGAAATCCTTAATTTGGTAATTCCATTGCAAAGTCAAGTGAAGTGAAGTGAAGTTAAACATCACATCAAAAGCACTTTTTACCAAAACTCCCTCCAACTTTTCCAACAAAAAGTCAAAAAGCAATAACATTTATTAACTAAAAGACAAAAAAACTCCATTTCCCATACCAAAAGTCAACAATATTCCATCCGAAACAACTAAAAATAAAATACCATCATAACCCACTACATATTTTATTCATACTTTTTATTTCACTCCACTCCATTTGATTTTAAAAGAGGCTTGGCTCGGCATTGTTGTTTCTATTTCCAATGTTATTTGTAGAAGAACGGGAATTTAAATGAGTTATCCGTAGAAGCCTAACTATGGTGGGCTCCAAAAGCATCCATGTAAAAGACTGTTTACCGTATGAAGGCTTGCTAACTCCTAGATCAGACAATATATTAGTCTCATTCAAAATTGTACCATGTTCTTTGATATCATCAGTTAAGCTTAGCAGTTCTTAAAACATTTTTATAGTCAGAGCTGTCTTTCTTTGGTGTATGATCGGTGTGTGTAGTCCACTTTATACGTCCCTTAGACTTTTGATGATTCTATGTGTTTGCCATTACTGATTCCTTATAGTCTTAATAAATTAGGTGTTCGGAAAACATGTATAGATTTTATGCTATGTCCACTTAAGCCTGAATCTATGGTAGATATTGTGTTTGGCCTGTGAATTGTGAGATTGTGCATCCATCTATTTGCAAGGACAGGTCGTTCTCGTTCTCATTCTCAAACCATCTATTCTGAATATAAGATAGGACTCAATAAACAAGGATGGTTCGGACAAACTTTTGTCTGTATTTTATTAGAATGATCCCATTTCAAATGTTTTGTCTATATTCCCATGGATATCAAAATCAAAACACAGACTGCTGAAGCATTTATATGTTGCCTTGCACATGTATCAATGGCACTTCTCTTATATTGTCCAAACCTCCAAATGGCTCTGGAGTCGACTTCTAAGACGTTCATATGATAAATCCCTTTGGAACCATATGTTGAAAAATCTTACTCTTGTGAGTGGAGATAAAAGTTCTATGTAATTCACCCACAAGAGCCCTAAGTGCCATTTTCCTTTTAGACACAAGCCACGGTAAGAAGAGAGTTCCTTGGTGTTTCAATTAATGGCATGCATTTACAATAAGCTTGTTTATTTCTTGATTGAAGGGTGGAGCAATTGTTGGACATGCAATATACTACTTTTGAAGGAAAAGAGGTTGCACTCCATCCACAACTATGACAGTTAGTATGTCGTACCTACAAGAGGGGTATGCATTATTCAAGCTGGAACTATTAGGAGGAATCGATTAGATGTGAGCAAGAAGGCGTTAGAGACCAAAGTCTGATACAGTGTTCTTTTATTTATTATTAAAAGTCTGATGTATTTGGAGTACATTTATCAATCTACAGTGGATCTGTTGTCAGTTTCTTCTTTATTTCTTATAATGAGGTTTGTTTTCATTATTTATTTTGTTCATACCTTAAATATTTGGCTTGTGTCTGTTCAAGTCACAATGTATATACCATATGGATATGTGTTTCGTGTTTAGCAATGCATGGATGAGACTCAGTAGATCTATGATGATCCAGTTATTACTGTTTTTCTACTTTGTGTGAAACTCAAATATTTGAATAGAAGCGTGAAACATGCGATTGAACAATCATGCCACACAAGAGAGATAAGAATTTTACGTGGTTTGGCAAAACCGCCTACATCCACGGCAAGAGAGCAATGATTCACATCTTGACTCTCTTCAGAGTTTAGGGTCAAAGATTACACCATAGAGAGTGGCTATCTGCACATTGCAAATGCCTCTATACCCACTGCATTTAATAAAAAAATATAAAAATTCCTAAACTACCCCTCCCTCTCCTTCCCTCTCTCTCCCCCTCCCTCCTCAAGCCACCTGCGGCGGCGGTTGATTGATCAATGCTCTTGCGCAGAAGACCGAAAAAGACAGAATTGGCTATTGTTGCATCGGAATCGCAAAACAAGGGTTCGACCGGAGAAGTGGTTGGTCCCGGAGAAGACAATAAGCAAGGAGATCTGTGGTGGGCCACTTGGCGATCTGATTTATAGATGTGTGGGTTTCTAGAGTGCTTGTGGAATTGTAGAGATCAGAAGACCTGATCAGTGGGCCATATCGATCACTGGAAAAGAAGAACAGAGAATCCTGGTTTGGATTCGGCCTTCATCGGAGATAGAAAAGAAAGAGGCATAATCGAACTTTTGTTCTCTAGATCGGATCGTTCCTGCGCACAGAGAGACTTGCAGAGGTCGGTTCCCCACCCCATCCCGCTCCCCATCTCCCTCTCTTTTCCCCCTCCCCTTCTCCCCTCGTTCGTCGTCGGCCCCTACCAGAAAATCCCTCCTCCTTCTGCTTCTCCCTCGCCCGGGGCCCGCAACCCTCTCCCTCTTTCTCCCTTTCTCCCTCTCCTTCCCCAGCCCAGTCTCCCTCCTTCTCTCCCCTCCTGTCTCTCTCCCTCTCCCTCCCTTTCTCTCCCTCCTCTTCAGCAACACTGAAGGGATGGTGGGGGTAGGGCTGGGGGTGGGCTGGGGATGGGGATGAAGGCGGGTGGGGGAGGGAGGAAGAGAGAGGGAGAGAAAGGGGGAGATGGGGAGCGGGATGGGGTGGGGAAGGGGAGAGTGATGAGGACGGGGAAAGGGAGAGAAGGAGAGAGAGAGAGGGAGACTAGGCTGGGGTCGGCGCAGAGCGGCAGGGCGGGGTCAGCGCAGGGCGGGGTCGGGGTCAGCGCAGGGCGGGAGGGCGGGGTCGGCGCAGGTGGCCGGAGGAGGGAGAGGGGGAGAGAGAGGGAAGGAGAGGGAGGGGTAGTTTAGGATTTTTTTTTAAATGCAGTGGGTAGAGAGGCATTTGCAGTGTGTGGATAGCCACTCTCTTACACCATATATATAATCTTCACTTTCTTAGCCCCTAAGAAAGCCTCAGTACAATGACCAAAATATCCTTTGACACAAAGAAGGCAATCTATGAGGAAAGTGTGATTTTTTTTGTGATTGCATTATGTCGCCCCATATTTTTAGATCTAGGTTAAGAGTTTCAAATATCCATATTGCATATCAATTTGTCCCATGAACCAAAAACCACGAATTGCAATGTGGTGGTCTAAATGACTCTTATTAGACAAGTTCAGAAAACCAGTAAAACACATAATTTCAAACTTTGCTGCTTGTATTTTATTTTAACTACATGTTTTCCCCCTCCCTAGATGGGCGAGCGGCATGCAACCTGTAAGACAACTTGTTCCTTCTCTGTAAAATAGGAGAAAGGTATTCAAAGATAGATTTTGATACTATCGATTTTGATCCTATCCTTTTGCCCCTCAACTTTTTTTTCTTCTCTTGTTTGCCTATTTCATATCCTTTTGCCCCTCAACTTTTTTTTCTTCTCTTGTTTGCCTATCGACTATCTTTTTTTAACCTCTTAGTAAAGAGTAGAACTTTTAAAACATATAAGGGGATTTTGGTTTTTTACTTTTATAAAAAAAGACAATTCATCAAATCACTAACAAGAAATGCATTATGCTGTGATTTTTCTTTTTTTATTTTTTTCCCCATAGCCTAGAATCCTAATCCCCTCAACGTTTGAAATTCATAATTAGCACAGCTCGTTTCATTTGTTATCAAATTATAAATTTATAACTTTTAATTCAAAATCTAGAGTAAATTTGATCTAATTTAATTCGTAAGGAAGAAACTTCATGTGGTTTACTATAAATAGAGGTGCTTAAAAAAAATTTATACTAATTACATGACAAAGGTTTCATCAAGGTGAGTGATTTTATTAAAGCTTTATAAGGATTTGAGCTCTAAACAATAGGCCAGAAATCAAGACCTTTTATAAATGTCAACCCCATAATATGATCTAGAAAATTACTTAATTTGATTTTTTTTTGAATTATAATTATGTACTCATGAGTAAAAACACTAAAATTATAGCCAAACACACTCATGGCGGAGTTGTGTTAGGACTGGTTTCATATACATGTCGAGGGATCACTCCGTCGGTCGTCATGTTGAAATATCACTATTAACAAGTTGCCCAACTGTGAGGCCTAACTTTGGACATAGACGGTTGACCCTGGGTGCCTACCTAAATGAAGAATGAATCCGGTCTTGGTGCAAGAGCCTGTAAAGGATAAAAGTTTTTTTTTTTTTTTTTTTTTGTTGTAAATAAGCATATATTCATTAGAAGGGAAGAGAAACAAATAAAGGAAAGAGGACAAGCACAAAGAACAATACCAAATTAGTTCCTCGATAAGATAACAGAAGCCTTTCCCAACCAATATCCCGTCTATCGTCTATCGGAGTAGCAAACTTTAGAAAGCATATGCGGCTGTCCATTCAGAATCCTAGGAATATAATCAAAGTCTACAAAGCAAAATAAAGAACCCAAGGCTTTAATGTCCATAATGATGGGATTTATGGACCGATCTCCCTTCAAAGCTTGCACCACTTTTTTAGGGTCCATCAAAATATGAGCCATGTCAAAACCAATTCTCCTTGCCTTTTCTTAGGTGGCTAATACCATCCTCGCTTCAGCCTCTTTTAATGGGAATTTGGACCGGTCATGACTATTGTTTTGAGCCCAGTAAAGGAAAAAAGTTGTACTTATGTCCAAAAGATGTAAGAGCAAGAGCGACCTTTTCATGAATGATAAAAGCCAAAGATGAGGAATTCTCCAGGGTTCATGCTCTGTCTAACAAGAGTGGATATGTGTTTCGTGCTTAGCAATGCATGGATAGAGTTTTTTTTAGGAGAATCAGTAGAACTATGATGATCCTGTTATTACTGTTTTTCTATTTTGTGTGAAACTCTAGTATTTGAATATATTTGTTGTGCGCATGTGTAGAAGTGAAACCTGTGATTGAACAATCATACCACATAAGAGAGACGAGGATTTTACGTGGTTCGGCAAAACCACCTACGTGCACAGAAAACAAGCAATGATTGACATATTGACTCTCTCCAGAGCTTAGGGTCAAAGATTACATCATATACATAATCTCTGCTTTCTTAGCCTCGAAGAAAGCCCTTGTACAATGACCAAAATACCATTGACCTAAGAAGGCCATCTATGAGGAAAGCAGGAACTTTTTTGTGATTGTAATATGTCGCTCCATATTTTTAGATCTAGGTTAAGAGTTTCAAATATCCATAAATCAATTTGTCCCATGAACCAGAAACCACGAATTGCAATGTGGTGATCTAAATAACTTTTATTAGACAAGTTCAGAAAACCTGTAAAACACATGATTTCAAACTTTGCTGTTTGTATTTTATTTTAACTACATGCTTTTCCCCCTCCCTAGATGGGTGAGTGGTACGCAACCTCTGAGACAAGCTGTCTGCGGGGATGGAGCCACATAGGGTTGAGAGGGGGCAATTGACCCCTCTCAACTTGTTTCTTCTCTATAAATAAGAGAAAAGATATTCAAAGATAGATTTTGATCCTATCCTTTTGCGCCGTCTCAACTTTTATTTCCTCTTGTTTGCCCATCAACTATCTTTTTTTCCCTCTTAGTAAAGAGTAGAACTTTTATACATAAGGGAGTTTTGATTTTTTACTTTTATAAAAAAAAAGACAATTCATCAAATCACCAATAAGATATGCATTATGCTGTGATTTTTCTTCTTTTATTTTTTCTTCTTCTTGCCCATTATTAAGCCTAGAAACCTAATCCTCTCAAAGTTTGAAATTCATAATCAACACAACTCATTTCATTTATTATCAAATTTTAAATTTATAACATTTAAAATCAAAATCTAGAGTAAATTTGATCTAATTTAATTCGTAAGTAAGAAACTTCATGTGGCTTACAATAAATAGAGGTGCCTAAAAGGTTTTTTTATACTAATTACATGACTAAGGTTTCATCAAGGTGAGTGGTTTTATTAAAGTTTTATAAGGATTTGAGCTCTAAACAATGGGCCAGAGGTCAAGACCTTTTATAAATGTCAACTCCATATTATGATCTAGAAAATTATTTAATTTGATTTTTTAAATTATAATCATGTACTCATGAGTAAAAGAGCTAAAATTTTAGCCAACACACTCAAGGCCGAGTGGCGTTGGGACTAGTTTCAAACACATGCCCAGCGATCAATCCATGAGTCTTCCTATTGAAATACCACTATTGACAAGTTGCCCCATTGTGAGGCCCAACTTGGACTAAGACGGTTGATCCTGGGTGTGCGTATGCTAACTGAACAATGAATCCCATCTTGGTGCAAGAGCCTTTAAAGGATAAAAGTTTTTTTTTTTTTTTTTTGGGGGTAAATAAGCATATATTCATTAAAAGGGAACATAAACAAACAAAGGAAAGAGGACAAGCACAAAGAACAACACCAAATTAGTTCCTAGATAAGATAACAAAAGCCCTTTTCCAACCTAGGGAGATGCTCATATACAAGCATCTCTCACCTTACTATTAGAGATAAAAGTGGGGGCCCTTATATTTAAGTTGTTGACATTGAATATGGATGTGAGAGCCTTCACCTTATCTCTCATAGTAAGGTGAGAGATGCTCTCATAGGAGCACCTCCCTCCAACCTATATCCCGTCTATTAGAGTAGCAAACTTTAGAAAGCATATGCACCTGTCCATTTAGGATCCTAGGAATATAATCAAAGTCTACAAAGCAAAATAAAGAACCCAAGGCTCTAATGCCCAAAATGATGGGATTTATGGACCAGTCGTGATCTCCTTTCAAAACTTGCACCACTTTTTTAGGGTCCATCAAAATATGAGCCATGTCAAAACAAGTTCTCCTTCCCTTTTCTTACATCGCTAAAATCGCCTTCGCTTGAGCCTCTTTTAATGGGAAGTTGGACCGGTCATAACTCTATTGCTTTGAGCCCTGTAAAGGAAAAAAAGTTATATCCAAAAGATGTAAAAGCAAGAGCAATCTTTTCATGAGTGATAAAAGCCAAAGATAAGGAATTCTCCAAAGTTCACGCTTTGTCTAACAGGAGTGAAGTAATCAAACTTCTGGACTGATCCATGGCTTCAAGGAGGCCACCTCTTGGACTGTTATGGTTCTCGTGCTATGTATGATATGGGTATGGGAGCTGATATAAGGGTTAGTTCTTTCCTTCTAAATGGTGGGTGGCACTTTCAATCCACTACCTCGAATGCCCTGATGGATATTGTGCAATCTATACCTAATGAGGTTAGTCCATGGAGTTCCTTTGATGATGAAATTGTTTGGATGCTTGAGGACAGGGGGATTTTCTCTTTAAAGTCTGCCTACAAACTCATCTGCAACATCCCTAACCAACAGCTTTTGTCGGCATCAGCTATATGGTTTCAAGAGTGTATTAAAAAGCATTCTGTTTGTACTTGGATGGTTTTCAAAGGACGACTCAAAACAAAGGATTTCCTTTTGCAATGTCATGTTGCATGTGATACTTGTTGTGTTCTTTGTGACTGCACATGGGAGACAACAATACACCTCCTAATTCATTACCCCTATGCACAAGAGATTTGGAGAGTGCTACTTTCTAAATTGAATTTGGTTCCAATAAATTGTTTTGATATCCATGAGTTTTTTTATTCTATTGTCTCTGGCATTGATCAGCATAGTGAGGGTGCAGCTACCCTTGGAAAGCTTCTTTTTAATGCCTATGTGTGGCATGTGTGGGCTAAACGTAATGCTCGTATCTTCAGGGTAATAGCTAAGTCCAGTGGGACTATAGTGTTGGAAATAGGGTGGGCCTCTAGGATATGTTTCAAAAACTTTTGACCCACTTGATGTAGGGATCAACTATCCAGAAGGCTATAAAACCGAATCCAAGATCAATGTCTTCAATCTCAGCCATCATGATCAGTAAAACAATTTATCTAGAAGATAGAAACAGCAACTAATAAATTTTTACAACATGCAAGGAAGTAGATTATACCTTTGGAGCTCGGTTGTGCTTTAATGGAGAAGTTGCGTCTTTCTTTGATGATGAAACGCTTTCACTAATCAAATAGGAATCTCCAAGACCTCTTGATTTTCCACGCTATGACCCGTATCAGATTCTTCTTTTCTCAAGAAGATGGTGGGATCTCCAAGAGAAAACTACTAGGAACTCTAGGGAGGAACTAGAAAGAGAACTAGAAGAAGGAGAGGAAAAAGAGCTCGTGCAACACTTACACTAGAGAGGGTTGGGCGTGAATCCCTAGGTATGGAACATGCTTAGGACGTACAGCCCTCATCTCCTCTATTTATAGCTTTTGCAAGCCCCGCTTACTAATTTCCATTAGAAGTCTTACTTCCAAAAATTAGTAACTATCTCTTCTTAATTAAAATAGAAGTCTTACTTCTATTAATTAATTAGTAATTTACCATATCATAATTAGAAGTCTCACTTCAAATATGATTAGTAACTTTCCAATTCCTTTCTAATTAAAATAGAAGTCTCACTTCTACTAAAATTAGTAAGTCTACTATTACCACTATTAGAAGTCTTACTTAGAAAGGGACCACTAGGGATTCCTTAGAAAGCTGGCTCCAACTGGGACACGCGACCCCACATCTCATGTGTAATCCGGGCCCACAGTTAATTACAAATAACTCCACTATATAAATGCAATTGAACTATAGTCTTAGGAATATTACATAGAAGACCTTAAACTTCCACATTACCACAAGTAGACCCCTCTATCAATATCCATGGATCAATTGGACCTGTCTTCCAAACTAGATCCATATCTTATTATCCTTGAGCCCCAATTAATTATAATGATCAATGGTACCTTTCCAATTAACTCTTAATTGGAATGGGTGCGCACTTACCAATGATAAATCCATTAATTGGCACAAGGGGATATTAGAGATAGATTCCATCTTGACCATTGAATGTTCCCACAGCTCTACTATCACGTACCCAAATCACCGAGGTGTTGACCTACAGTTGGCCTCACTCATTGGTGACTCAAAGCAAATGAATAGATAGAAACTTGAGTTCATTAATGTCTCAGGATTGAGAGCCTATTGCTAGGAAATTATGAAAGCAGACCTTAAACTAAAGACAATGTTTATAAGGTGCTTCTCATGATCCTTCAATACATCCAATGTACCAGCACTATGATCCAGAATCTTACATTCTGATGATCGAGACAAATCACACTATCTCATAGTGATTAAAGTGCTGCAACCTTCTCAGTATGAGATGTCTAGTCTTATCACTGGTTGTGAAGATATTTAAGTATAAGATTTGTCACACATGTCTCCCGTATGTGGATCTCATCCATACACATGTGTTACATCTAATATACTTGTGGACTCCGGTTCATCTCATGAACCATCATGTCATTCGTATTGGTTATGTGCAAATATATAATAAATTACCATTCATCTCATGAAAGGAAAGCATGAATATACTGATAAATAAATAACTTAATCAATTTATTATATTATCTACTGGATTGAGTCCATAAAACTAACATGTAGTGCACCAAATTCTCCAGGTGGTGACGACTAAGGTCTTGTATCTTGGACTCAGGTTGCCAAATGACATTCAGTGTCATTGGAATGTTCCTTCTAATGAACATAATTTTGGTATATTTAAAATTCTGATCAGTGATAGATCTCATGGATGGCGGGTTTCCATTGTTCCATTTAATCAGGTTTTGGTTGGTATATTGTGGAGAGACATTCACCATCCTTGGAAGGGGCGCAGAGTGCAGCTGGTGAATTATTATGATGATATATTTACTCTGATGCAGATTGTTCCAGATGATGTTTCTTCCTTTACTATTGAAACTGATGCTTCTTTAAAACATTCTATCATTAATCCAGATCATTCTGAATGGCTTCTGCGTTTTCAAGCA
This sequence comes from Litsea cubeba, assembly GCA_012931725.1. Lineage (NCBI taxonomy): Eukaryota > Viridiplantae > Streptophyta > Magnoliopsida > Laurales > Lauraceae > Litsea > Litsea cubeba. The sequence goes on along the minus strand of CM022948.1, from coordinate 49,896,755 downwards.
AGACGCCTTCATGCTGTGATTAATAGCTTTGAGCATGTTCGCTTTTCTCTTGTGCATCCTCAGACTCTACGGTTTAGCAAGCTCATTAGTAGACTATCTGGTCCTCCATTGATGAATATTGCTAATATTGATCTTTTGTATCACTCTATCAGTTAGAGAGTTAATTTTTTGCTAGTAGATTGGATTCATTACGTTTTCTCTTGTAACTAAAGGGGTATGCCATTTTTTGAAGCTTCTATGATCTTCCAGGTTATAGACTTCCCTTCTGTATATTTATTTTGAGAAAATGAAGCACTTACTTACTCTTCAAAAAAAAAAAAAAAAAGGAGTGAAGTAATCAAAGCAATTAATGGGAATTTGGACCGGTCATAAATCGATTGTTTTGGATACTGTTGGAACTTCTTGAGTTTTTGTTTGGTCTTAATTTTAGCGATAATCCTACGAAGCTTAACGAGGTGGCTCTTTGCTTATCTAAATTTGGTTTTCTCAGAGCTATCAATTTTGATTGGCTTTTCTTGTTGTTTAGGGAGTTTTCCTTCTACCATAAAAAAGTCCAAATTGAGAATGGATTTTCTTTAACTGAAGATATGAAAAACAACTGATTAAAAGAGCCACAATACTATCCCACGTCCAAACATCCAAGGAAAAGAGAGAGGGTATCTATTAAGAGATATTATTTTGGAGAGATTCTACCCAAGAAAGAGATCTAGAAGTTCTAAATTAGTGGTTGGATCAACTCTTATTAAGATAAAATTTTGAAATACTCCATTTATTACGAGAACGTTTATTTATTTATTAAAAAAAGTATATTTGTTTTTTTTTAAAGAGGATATTTATTTACCGCAAGTTGAATTTCAATAACACATAGAGAATTGTCCAATTGATTGGGCTTCTTTACTTCTCATCTAACTACCTAAAGATGGATTGTAATTCACTTACGAACGCGTTACACAGGTGTTCCTCCCCCATGCTGTGGTGGGGTCCACTCCTGCGATTGGTGGGTTTCAATTGGTCAAGGTCCAACCCCATTCCCATTGGTTGAAAAAAAAAAAAAAGCGGAAAACGACGCGCAGGGTGGACAACAACATGCACAAATGTCAGGGCAGGGGCAACTCCAAGCACCATCAAGTCATGAAACAAAAAGTCTAATCGAAAGCTCTGACTTGGTGGGCCAGCTGATACCTACATATATGTATAGTAAAAGCCCATATAACCAACCAAGGAAGAGCAAAATAAAGTTGCCCAAGCAGATACTAGGATAGATAGATAGACACTCCCACTTTCGGTAGGCCGCATGCAATCACCAGGCCCCAACCAACCCATGAATATGACAGTGCCTTTAGCTCGGCTGTCCCCTGTAGTCTATTTTTCTGCTCACTTTATCAGATTACTTTTCTCTAAATTCATTTGTGGGGCCGATCTCCTTGCTCAAAGTCATTGTTCTGCTGAATTTTACTGGAATTCGGTCTTAGGCCTAATCATGATTGAATCTAATTGCGGCCCCACTTCATTTTAGGTATATATATATATATATATCAAACTAATACACTTGGAAACAGTAAATTTTTTTATTTTTGAAAATGCCTTGGAAAAAGTAATTTTGAGCGTGCAAGATGCGCGCAAGATTTCTGATGCGCACGATTAAACTAGAGGCATAATAAAATATTTATTTTAGATGATTTAAATTTAATTAGGTCCACCAATTGATTAAAGGAATTGGCTTACTTGTCCTCTGCTTTTGTGCAGCAGTTCAGGGACTTTAGTCATGACATTATGGCTCAAATTGCAAAGCCTGAACATGAAGCACTGTTGATGACGTGATCAAAGGTTCACGAGCCGCGATCCTCGCAGCAGAGAATCATTGGGGCGTGCTAGGAGATCCTGCTACACGATTTGCTATGATAAATTGGACGAATTAGCTTACAAAAAGATAGGTTTAGAGAATCTGGAGCCCATGTGTTATTTTGGAGATGTAAAGTTTCATTTGAAGGCTTGTATAATAATTTAGAAGTTTGAAATTTACCATTTGTGAAGTAGGAATTCCACTGATGTGCCAAATTTATTTATTTTATTATAATTTTATCCTTTACCTCTTTTGACCTATTTATTTTTTTCAAAAGTCTTTTAATTTTTATGGGACCCATATCGTAAAATATTTAAAAATAATAAATGCATGTTGCTTTTTTATCTGCCAAACATGGCAGCCCAATGTCCCATGCCAAATGCGCATCAAATATGACGTTCAGGAGGAGAGTCCTCACCTTTTTTTTACCGTTTTCAGCGTTATGATGCATTTGACATATCTGCCGGAGATGCTCTTCACCATTGCTCCTTTTAGGAGAATAAAAATGGAAATATTTAGTAGATGATTTGCTCGAGCACACTGCACATGGGTGCGGTTCGTTGTGTAGGAGCTGGTGAAATTCGGTTGTGCTCCCGCAGGAGTGCTTGTGCATGAAATTTCTTTCTAATACTACTTAAAGTTGGCAATTTTAGTGCTGATTAAGGAAGAGATTTTGGTGGTGGTTGTTTGCATAGAATTCATAAGAGTTCATGGATAAATCCATGAACTCAACCGAAACATTAATAATGACGTAAGGATTCAAGGATATGAAGTGAAGGAAGAAGGATATAAAGTAGCAAAGAAGATGGACCTTGAATTTTGAATTGCTACAGTGCTTCCTAGGTATTTCTTTCTCAACTTCCATTTAATTCAATTTTCATTATATAAAAGGCTATTTGATGGTCATTTTCAAATATTCACCATCGATTCTTCATTTTAAACCACTTACAGATATATAAAATCTTAAAATCCCTTAGAATTTAATCATACGAAACAAAGAGTCCCTTGGAGTAGGGATGGATTGGTGATCATCCATGTCATTCCATCATTCACAAAAGCACTTCTATTTCGATTAATCTTGAAACTAGGGAAACAATGACTTTTAGAACAGTCCTTTCCATCTCTGCAAAAGGTGATGTACTAAATGGGAAGAACTTAAGCATATGTAAGAGGCAGATCAAACCCTATATTACATGTAGGGAAAATCAAATATCTGCTACCCCAAGAGAAGCCACATGCCAGGACAAGCCCACAATATCTACTATCGAATTTTCAAATGATGATTTGGACTTATAAGGACGGTGGGAGTATGATGATGAATTGCAAGAAAATTAATCCTTTAATTGATGGTAGCGAAGCTAGTCAATGAATATGAACAAAATCAGGCAGCTTAACAATTGTTTGATAAAACTGGTTGAGAAATATTAAAAATCCACTCAATCTGAATCTTATTGATGACCACGCGGCCGGGTTCTAAGATGCTTAAAGCATCCCCCACCAATAAGCATATTGATTGGATGACCTTAAAGGCAAAATAATTGATTTTTGTAGAAAAACCATCAGATGTGAACTACTGAGTAAATTACTTGTTGAAAAGTATTCTAACATCTAAGAGAAAATCACTAAAACCATAATACTAGAAACATCTTTCATTTAAAAAGGTTGAGGACAAAGTTATTGGAAGGGACTGACAAGTTGCCATTCTTTCAGCAATATCTCTCTTTCAAATGAAACATGATGAAATCCTTCTAGATTCTGAGAAGGATGCTTCAACATTTAATTAGCCTCATGAAGAATGAATTAGAGTCAATTATAAAAATAAAAAAAATCTTGAATTAGGAAAATAGTCAACATCGTTAGCATGAGGCAAAGGTCTCTATTTAACAAGTGAAACAGAAGTAGCTGACTATATTGAAGGTTGCAAGTTAAGAAATCGCAACCTATAATTTGCTTGATAATTAATAATAAGCATCTTATGTAATGATACCTAGAACTATCACAAACATAAGTTCTCGTTCCAAGCGATATTGTTGTAAAAACACACAAGAAAAGAATTGTAACAAAATATAAGAAATTAATAAGATTTCATAGTACAGTAATATACACCATGTCTGCATGAAGCATTACACATACATCATAATATCATTGCCATCAGTATATGTGTAGATTCTCATAATGAATGATGTATTTAACATAACAAATTAAGGAAGTCATCAACCTTAACAAGATATTAATCGCATAAAAAATGATGTGTTAGAAAGAGCAGGCATCAAGCTCAGTATCTCGACGAAAAGTCCTGGCTCTGAAGTAGCTCCAATGCCACCAGAGTTTCCCCATCTCCCCGCCCTGAATCCGTCTTCTCCTTCTTCGTCATCTCCTCTCCAGCCTCCCCCTCTCAAACCCCTTCTTCCACCCCTCCCCCCTCTACTACACCAACCCCCCCCCCCCTCTCTCTCCCCTCTCAGCCATTATCCTACGATCTTGCCCGTCTCGTCAGGTTTTCAAATTCCACCATCTCCCGCCCACCTCCCCTCCAGCTCAGCCCCTTCAGCTGTGCTCCAGTCAGCCCCCTCTTCCCCCTGGACTTCTAGACCTCCTCCACCAACCCCTATCCAACCTTGTTCTTTTCCCCCTCTTCCCAACCCATTTCCAACCAAGCCTTTTTCCCCCTCTTCCCTTATTCCCCCAGCTCCTTTTCAACCCTGCCCTGTCCCCCCTCTTCCTAGCCAGTCTTCAGGTCTGTTAACTGATCCCTCTGCCTTCCCTCCCCCGCCCTCCGTATCTCCCTACCTTTCTCCCCCCCCCCCTCCCAGCCTCTCTTCTGGCTTGATTCCAGACCCACCTACCTTCCCTACTCTTTCCAATGTAGTTCCCTTCCACCATCCTCTCACCCAGCCTCCTTCTTCCTTTGCTAACCTCTTTGCTACTCCAAAGCGCTCCTACCATGCCCAATATTACCCCCTACCACCTGGCTAAATGGTAGACCTACCTTAACCATCCCTCAATCTATGCTCTCCTCCAGCAAAGAATCCTTTTCCTTCTCTGTCATTGGCAAATTTGCAGGTAAACGACCCTCCCTAGAATGGGTTGAAGAGAAGGCCAAATTCTGGGCCCTTTCCAAACCTTGCTTGGTCTCCCTTACCATCAAAGGTCACTTTATCTTCCATTTCAACTCCCCAGAAGATAAAGCCCACATCCTTGGCCTATCCCCTTTGTCCTTAGAAAGGAAGAAAATCTTTTTCCTACCCTGGTCCCCTGGACAAGATGAATCAGTCTGGCCCTCCTTTGCTCCTGTATGGGTGAGGTTTTTAGGGCTACCCTACCACTACTGGAGCCAACACATCATCTTCTCCCTAGCCAACTCCATTGGCCAACCTATCAAGCTAGATGCTATTGCCTCATCTCAAAGAATTCTAACCTTTGCTAGGGTCTTGGTCAATATTGACCTCTCCAAACCAAAACCCCAAACCATCCTTGTTGACTTGCAAGGTGAAGGTGAATTGGAAATTGCAGTTTCCTTTGAACACTATCCTTGCCCTATCTGCTTCCAATTAGGCCATTCCAATCAGAATTGCCCTCTGGCCTCACAGTCCAGCAATCCTTCTCTAGACATTGCTACCACATTCCCCTCCCCTTCTGATACTGCTCCTATTTCACTCTCCACCCAGACCCCTCCCCCTCACTCCCTTAGCCCACTCCAGCCCCTGCCTGTCACCCAAACACTTCTAAAATCTCCCATCATCCCTCTGGTTACGCCTCAGCTTCCTCCTCCTCTCTCAACTAGCCTTCCTATGGCACCCCCAATCATCACTGCTCCAACCTCTTCTACTCCTTCTACCTCTACTACCAATCCTCCTACCCTCACTACAGCTATCACCCCCTTCTCTTCTTCTCAGCCTATTCAACCCCACCTCCACACCAAACCCCTTAAGATTAAAGCCAGCTCTCTTAGTAAGGTTCACACTCAGGCAAAGACTCCCACCCAATCCTCACCCAAGCCTACCCTGATCAAACCATCCCTCAATGACCTACCCTATGATGTCGTCTCTGTAATCCTAGAAAAAACCTCATCACCAACCACTGACATCTCCAATCCCTTTGACATCTTGGATAAATGCCTCCTTCACAGATCCTACCATTAACCCAAACCTTTATGGTCGAAATTTCCAGGCTCTCTCTGAGGATACCTCCTCCTCTTCTCCTCCCCCAGGCTTTGAACATCCTCTAGACACCTCTGACCCCCCTGCTATACCCCCTTCAGTTGAACTCCCTCAGGATAAGATTCTAAGGTTTACTCCTGCAGACCCTTCCAAGTATCATTCCAAAGGCAAAAGGGAAAAACAAATGCCCAATCTCTGGCATTGGCCCAATCACCAGGAGGTCTAGAAGTAAGTTCACCTCCCCCCTCTTAACCATGATTAAGGTCCTTTACTGGAACTGTAGGGGAATTGCCAACCCCCCTACCATTAGAGCATTGGTTAACCTTGTCCGTTCTCATCTCCCTGACTTAATCTTCATCTGAACCAATGTCCACCTTCTCCTCCACCAATTCCCTTGGCCTGTCTAATTTTGGCTTTGACACTTTCCACTCTAACTACCCCTTTTTAGGTACCCCTAACCTTTGGTGCTTCTCCAAATCATCCCACCACCTACTCAGCTCTGTCTTCAATGCTTCATCCCAACACATAACTATGCTCCTTCTTAACCCAACCTCTGGCCTCTCTTCCCTTATCACAGGAGTCTATGGTTCCAACAATCATACCCATATGAAAGACCTTTGGAAAGTTTTAATTGATACCTCCCAAACCAACCACCCCTGGTGCGTTTTAGGTGACTTTAATGCCATCCTTTCCCATCATGAGAAGCTCAGTCTTCGCCAAGCTTCCCCCTCCTCTCTCAAAGACTTCCAATCGATGGTGATACAAGCTGGCCTCTCAGACACTCTCTTCTCAGGTAGTAAATTCACTTGGTCCAACAATAGACAAGGCCTCTCCTATGTAGCAGCTAGACTTGACAGAGCTCTGGTGAATTGCCGCTGGTTGGACAGCTACTCAGATCCTTCTCTCCTCCACCTCCCTAGACTATCCTCTGATCGCAGTCCTCTCTTGCTGACCCATTCAAATCTTCCCCCTGCCCCAAAAGCCCCCTTCAAATTTGAAAATAAATGGCTCATCCACCCTTCCTTCCTTATTGTCGTTGCATCCAGTTGGGGTGCTCCCATTGAAGGAAATCCCCAGTTCATCCTTGCCCAAAAGCTAAAAGCCCTCAAGCTGTCTCTAAAAACTTGGAGCAAGGCCACCTATGGCCAAGTCGATCAAAACATCCATGCTGCTGAGGCATGTATCTTAAGATGCCAACATAATTATGACTCCTCTCCTTCAGACTCCCTTAGGACTAACCTTTTGGCAGCGAAGCTTAGTCTCCATGATGCTCTTAAAGCCCAGGAAATCCATTGGAAATAGAGATCCAGAAACTCTTGGCTCAAGGAGGGAGACTTGAACACTAAATTCTTCCACCAATCTGCTAAAGCCAGGAGCTCTTTCAACAGAATCAAGCACATTACTGTCAATGGCAACTAGACTGATGACCCCATCATCATCCAAAATCAAGCTGTGGACTTCTTCTCCAACCTTTACAAACCACATGATGGCCAGCATCACCAAATCCTTTTTCGGACTGATAGCCCCAAGGTAACAGACTTGGAATACACCAACCTTGTCTCTATCCCAGCTGACTCTGAGATAAAAGATGTTGTCTTTGCCCTAAAAAAGAACAGCTCTCATGGTCCTGATGGCTTCAATGGCGCATTTTACACAGCAGCTTGGGGAATCATCGGCCAATCAGTTACCAAAGCAGTGCAGCACTTCTTTCACTCCAGGAAAATCCTCAAAGCCTCAAATGCCTTCTTCCTTGCTCTAATCCCAAAATCCAACTCCCCTGTCACCTTTGCTGACTTCAAACCTATTAGCCTGCTGAATTTCTCATACAAAATAATCTCCAAAATCCTAACTTCCACGCTCACCAATCTCCTTCCCAAATTGATCTCCTCATATCAGGCAGCTTTCATCCCTGGCAGATCAACCCACCACCATTCATCCTTGACCTTTGAGTTATTCCAAAAGCTCAAATCCAAGCTCAGTAAAGGTTCTATTTGCCTCAAGCTAGACAATTCAAAAGCCTTTGACAAGCTCAATTGGTCATTCCTATTCTCTGCTCTCAGGTTTTTCAATTTCTCTGAAGCTTGGATATCCCTCATGTGAGAGTGTGTTTGCACTACCAGGTGTTCTGTCTTGATCAACCGAACCCCCCATGGCTTTTTCAGCTCCTACTGCGGAATAAGACAAGGTGACGCCTTATCACCTTACTTGTTTATTCTAGCCGAGGAAATTCTCAGCCTCCATCTCCATAACCTTCACTCTCAAGGCACCATCCTTCCCCTCTCCTCTGTTCCCTCCACCCCTTGTCATCTCTTCTATGCAGATGACATTATCATTTTTATGAAAGGTGTCACTTCTGGCGTGCTAGCTCTACAAGACCTTCTAGAGCTTTACCAATCCTCCTCTGGCCAGCACATAAATCTCCTCAAGAGTCAACTTTTCATTGGCAAATGTGGGATTCGTAGAAAGGCTAGAATTTGCTCTATCCTTGGTCTGCAGGAGAGCCAGGCTCATCTCAAGTATATGGGATTCCCTATTACCTTTGGCACTGCGAAAAGGACCCACTTCTTCCCTCTGCTGTATTCCCTTCTTGCAAGACTGTCTGCTTGGAAAGCTAGAACCCTCTCCTTTGCAGGTCCTCTGATCCTCATCAAGCATGTGCTTTCTTGTATTCCCATACACACAGCCTCCATCCTTCCCCTCCCTATCTCTATTTGTAAAGCTATTGAAAGAATGATGAGAAGATTTCTTTGGTCAGGTAATGCTCCCTCCTCTAAGATTAACTATGTCAATTGGTCTCAAGTTACCCTCCCAAAGAAGGAAGGAGGCCTTGGCATTAGAAGGATCTCTAAAGTCAATAACGCTTCTTTCATCAAGTTATGCTGGCAGGCTACCACCATGAACACCACCTGGTCTGCATGGTTCAGAAATCGTTATTTCAAGCACAACAACATCTGGAACCCTGCAAACACTATCTATGGATCCTGTATTTGGAAGAGAGTTCATCGCCTTGCTCACCTTATCCACCAGGGCAGCGCATGGGCATTTGGTAATGGTAAGGACATCAACATTTGGCATGACACCTGGTGTGGAGACAGACCACTGTCTGCTGTTTTTCCTAACCTGCATTTTCCTTTGGACCAAAGGCTTGCCTCTCTCTTCCACTCTGGCTCTTGGCATATCCTTCTGAATTTGCCAACTACAGTCCAAGACCTGCTCACCTCTGCTACCTCCTACATTTCTCCCAACCCTGCTGCTAAAGACCACCTTTACTGGAAAGAGACTCCTGATGGTCAGCTCTCCCTGAAAGATGCTTGGAATGCAATCAGATTGAGGGGTTTCATCCTCCAATGGCCTTCTCTCATTTGGAATGGAATCTCCCTCCCCAGAGTCGGTTGTTTTGGGTGGCGTCTAATGCTCAACAGAACCCCCACTGAATCGCGTCTTCAGCAAATTGGCTTCTCCTTAGCTTCGAGATGTAGTCTCTGCTTCAATGTTGAAGATACAACCAACCACCTCTTCTTCTCCTGCTCTTTAGCTCAATCCATCTGGCAATGGCTGCTGAAAGCCTCAAGTGCCTGCATCCATCCTTCTGCTCCGCCTCTTCTATTTGGCTTTCTCTTTCTATAAGAAACGACTCAGCTGGGAGGCATTTCATGGCATCAGTTTTTCTGTCAGTCCTTCATGCTCTCTGGAAGGCTAGGAATGCAGCCATTTTTGACGATCATCACCTCTCCCTTAATCAGATCTTAGCTACTCTGCACGATGATCTTTGTCTTTCTCTGAAGAGGATATCCAAACCTTTTGGCAGCCATCAACTCATCTCTCTCTTCAGATTTTTGAGTATACCTGTAAATTACAGCCCCAACTGATTTCTCCCTGGCTCTTTTGATGTTTCTCAGGGTCTTTTGCTCTTTCTTTTCTTGTATTTTCTCTTTCTTTGAGGCCTCTTTTACCTCTGTATTCTTTCTTCTCCTTCCTTAATACAATTACCTTTTAAACAAAAAAAAAAGTATTGAGAAAGGATCTACAATATGCTGGCAGAAAAATCTTCAATAGCACCTGTAGGTGCAAAAAATAACGACCCACAATAATGGGGGGTGCCTTAGAGGACTTACCCAAGTGAGATTAGGGACACCGATGCCTGCGCCTGGAGCCTGAGAAAAGGAAGGAGAAACGTAGGTCAGAGGACCCTGGCCTGGGCGGCGCAGGGCTCTCCGATGCCTAAGTTAGTATGTGAACTAAGCAGAGGGAGGAGATTTTTGGGGAAGAAGATGGCATACCAGAGTGGTAATGGCGTCCTCTTCTCCTTTGGGGCTGTAGCTGTGTTTATGTAGAGGAAGAGGAGGCAAAGGGGTAGTTGGCTGTCTTGTCATAGCCCACTTTGTCAGGAACTAGGGAGGCGCCGTAGCCTGTCTGGTCCCGTCGTAGCCTGTCTTGTCCCGTTAGGCCATATCCTGGCGCCTTGGGAGCTGTGGAGGGGGATCTGTCAGGAGATACGGGCTATCCCCTTGTCTTGTCGCACGGGCCATAGCGTGCTTGAGCGTCCATGGGAGGACAGCTGTCAGTGCTCACTACTTTCATCGATATGAGGCGCTTGGCCGGGATGGAGTATCGTGCCGGGTGAGACCTGGCGGAGATGTGGGGTCAGGGCACTATTGCCGAAGTGGAAGGGGATGACACTGTCGCCGAGCTGGGCAGCCGAAGTGGGATGCTTTGCCGAAGTGGAGTGTCTGGTCTTGCTAAGGCGTGCATTGCCGAGGTGGGGGAGTTGCCGGGATGGACTTGCCGGGATGGATTTGCTGATGGGCCCCCCCCCCCCCCCCGGGATGGAGGACCTTGCCCAGGATTCGCTTGGGAATTTCCCCACACAAAGCCCCCCAGCTTCTGAGCTCATTAGACTCCTCATTGAGGTCGGAAGCTAAGTACCATGGAGGACAACACTTGTGCCTTGGAGCTGCTCATAGTTTTGAGATGACTGGCTGGCAATGGACCGGAGCTGGAGGTTGGCATCACTGTGAAGCTGCCTCTGTCGAGCTGGAGAGTGCATTGTTGCTGAAAGCCAAGAGAGATGGCTCGTTTATTTAGGAGTATCTTGCTACTGCTGCTGAGGAGGAGGCAAGCTATAGACTGGGTGCTGCTGCTAAACCGGAGACTGGCACTGCTGCCGAGCCGAAGGAAGGATTTCCTGCCGCAGTGGAGTCTGGCGCTGCTGTGGAGCTGGGAACTGGCATGAGGCCGAGGTGGAACCAGGGTAACTGCCAACCTGGAATCCGGCACTGATGCCGAGCTGAGAACTGTCATGAGGCCGAGGAGGCGATATGGAACAGTCTCTACTGCAATCTTGTCAAGCTGCCCTTAGCCGAAGTGGCCAGCTATTGGCCGAGATGAACTGCCTTGCCTTGCGACAGTGGATCGGAGATGTGAGCATAAGTTTGGCAACGGTCTTTGAGGGGTGTAAAAACCCTGACTGTAGGAATCCAGCCGAGTGTCCGAACTCGAGGCCTTCTCCAGGGTCCAGGACCCGGAGCTTTAGGAAACGACCGAGTTTGGACTCGAGGCCTTTTCCAGGGCGGTAGACCCGAAGTGTGTCCAAGACACGGGGGCTTTAGGAAAGGCTGAGGGTAGGAACTCCAGGCCATTTCCAGGGCGTAGAGCCTTGATTGTGTTCAAAACACGGGGCTTTAGGAAAGGCTGAGTGTAAGAACTTCAGGCCATTTCCAGGGCGTAGAGCCTTGTAGATGGGTGAAGACCCTGAGTTTAGGAATTGGCCGAGTGTCCGAACTCGAGGCCTTTTCCAGGGCTGTTAACCCTTGGAGACGGGTGAAGACCCTGAGTTTAGGAATTGGCCGAGTGTCCGAACTCGAGGCCTTTTCCAGGGCTGTTAACCCGTGACTTGTCTTTCTGGCACTCGCCGAGGTGGAGAAGCCTGGGTGTACGAACCCGAAGGCAGTCTCGATGGCGCTGGCCGAGACCAACATGATGCCAAACCTGTGAAGCGCGTAGCTAGCACGAGGGCGATACCAACATGAGGTCGTTAGATGCGGTCGAGGCCATCATGAGGCCGAAACCAGCGTGAGGTGGAGACCAGCACGTGGACGGACCAGCATGAGGTCGTCAGATGCGGTCGAGACCATCATGAGGCCAAAACCAGCGTGAGGTGGAGACCAGCACGTGGACGGACCAGCATGAGGTCAGTCAGATGCGGTCGAGACCATCATGAGGCCGAAACCAGCGTGAGGTGGAGACCAGCACGTGGACGGACCAGCATGAGGTCGTCAGATGCGGTCGAGACCATCATGAGGCCGAAACCAGCGTGAGGTGGAGACCAGCACGGGGACGGACCAGCATGAGGTCGTCAGATGCTGTTGAGACCGGCATGAGGCCGAAACCAGCGTGAGGTGAAAACCAGCACGTGGACGGACCAGCATGAGGCCGTTAAATGCTGTCGAGACCGGCATGAGGCCGAAACCAGCGTGAGGTGAAAACCAGCACGTGGACGGACCAGCATGAGGCCGTTAAATGCTGTCGAGACCGGCATGAGGCCGAAACCAGCGTGAGGTGAAAACCAGCACGTGGACGGACCAGCATGAGGCCGTTAAATGCTGTCGAGACCGGCATGAGGCCGAAACCAGCGTGAGGTGAAAACCAGCACGTGGACGGACCAGCATGAGGTCGTTTGGAGGCCAAGGAGCCTGGGTGCGCCTACCCGAGGACTTGGTTGCTCTGGAGCCGAAGGCGAGTCACGCCTGAGTGTATAAAACGACCCCAGGGTGAGCTCGGTGGCACTGGATGACTGATGGCGGTAGAGGACCGTGCGATCGAAGCTGACGGGCGGTCGAAGCTAAGCGGCAGGAAAAGGTTCGCCTAACTGCTCCCCGTGTTGGAAGAGATTTCTGCAGAGCGGGGGGCTGCTAGCGAGCTGGAGACGTCCGCCGAGCTGGAGGCGTCCGCCGAACTGGCAGCGTCGGATTAGCTGGAGGCGTCGGCCGAACTGGCAGGTTCGGCCGAGCTAGAAGCGATCTGGTCGCTGTCGCGGAGGTTGAACTGCTCCCGGGCTCGGGCTTCGTCCTCCTCTTGCCTGATGAATTGATTTACCCTGGTCATGAGTGCAGCCATAGGGACCACGGGATACATGACCAAGTTGCTTCGGAGCTCGTTGCCCGGTACGAGGGCTTGTTGGAAAGACAGGACTGCTATTGCATCTGAAGTTTCCTCGATCTGGCTGTAGACAGTCCAGAACCTTTTGGCGAACTGTGTGACGCTCTCGGTCTGCTTCATTCTGAGGGCCATCGGGTCGGCGGCTGATCTGGGGATGACTCCGTAAACTTGGAACTTCGTCAAGAAGGAACTCCGGAGCTGCTGCAAACTTTTGATTGATCCCGGGGGGCTTTGATCTCTGGAGAGAAAGGAGATCCGAACTTGAGCGTAGTCGGCCATTTCGATGTGCTGTCGTACTGCTTGCTCTATGCGTTGATCGAGCCACTCTCTGGAGTTGCGGTCGTTACCCGAGCCTTCGCCATGGGCCCGGTTGCTCCTGCTCTTCAGGGTGCGTCTTTCTGAGGGTAGAGTCGAGGTCGAATCCTTGGAGGATGAACCCGACCGAGTATCCTGAAGCTGGTCGCCTGTTGGACCAGATTTTGCTCCTGACCTCTCTCGGCGGGGGACCGTCGGCAGCTAGGGTCGACAGTGCGATAGGTTCCTTTCCCTTTCTGGTTCTTCGAGGCATGGTGTTTGGAAAGATTTGGAGAAGGTTGGGAAGGCTGGGATGTTACTTTCCCACAGACGGCGCCAATTGTAGGTGCAAAAAATAACGACCCACAATAATGGGGGGTGCCTTAGAGGACTTACCCAAGTGAGATTAGGGACACCGATGCCTGCGCCTGGAGCCTGAGAAAAGGAAGGAGAAACGTAGGTCAGAGGACCCTGGCCTGGGCGGCGCAGGGCTCTCCGATGCCTAAGTTAGTATGTGAACTAAGCAGAGGGAGGAGATTTTTGGGGAAGAAGATGGCATACCAGAGTGGTAATGGCGTCCTCTTCTCCTTTGGGGCTGTAGCTGTGTTTATGTAGAGGAAGAGGAGGCAAAGGGGTAGTTGGCTGTCTTGTCATAGCCCACTTTGTCAGGAACTAGGGAGGCGCCGTAGCCTGTCTGGTCCCGTCGTAGCCTGTCTTGTCCCGTTAGGCCATATCCTGGCGCCTTGGGAGCTGTGGAGGGGGATCTGTCAGGAGATACGGGCCATCCCCTTGTCTTGTCGCACGGGCCATAGCGTGCTTGAGCGTCCATGGGAGGACAGCTGTCAGTGCTCACTACTTTCATCGATATGAGGCGCTTGGCCGGATGGAGTATCGTGCCGGGTGAGACCTGGCGGAGATGTGGGGTCAGGGCACTGTTGCCGAAGTGGAAGGGGATGACACTGTCGCCGAGCTGGGCAGCCGAAGTGGGATGCTTTGCCGAAGTGGAGTGTCTGGTCTTGCTAAGGCGTGCATTGCCGAGGTGGGGGAGTTGCCGGGATGGACTTGCCGGGATGGATTTGCTGATGGGGCCCCCCCCGGGATGGAGGACCTTGCCCAGGATTCTCTTGGGAATTTCCCCACACAGCACCTACTCAACCGTGGTTCATGAAATTGCACGTCCACATCTGGATGTTAATTAGGCAGGGTCCCATAATAAACCTAGACACCCTCAATTTCACGGCACTCAATGTGAAAAATGTCATATGTGGAAATTGTAAGGAAATTACCTTTAGGTCCATTACTTGGACCACAAGTCATTACCTTTCCCGAATTGTGGTCATTATAGGAATCCCATTTTCATAGGATACATGCTATCTTTTACTCATATACGGCTTCCTAATGAGATATATTCCATAATATTGTCTACATTGATGGACGGTTGAGATTAAAACTAATGAAATCCTAATTGGAAATTCGGTCCTCTCTCCACCTATAAAATAAAGTCTTTCCTCCATCACAAAGACTCACTCATGAAATTCAACACATTAAGGTTTATAGGCAAGGAGAGAGAAACCGAAGTTATTCCCCTAAACTCTTCTAAGACGGATCTCATCATCAATCAACAACAGCATCAGACAGCAGGATCGGAAAGCTCTCTGCATCAGGATGTCTGGAGGTAATCTTTAATCTATCTAAGATTAAATCCTACATGTGATTATCATGATGTTCTCGATCTTAGGGTTCATGTTAATAATAGAATAACATGTGGTATCAGAGCCAGGTTATTGGAGAACTCATGATCGTCCATTAATTAGGATAACCATGCATTGCCATAATCGGCAAAAATAGATCTGTTTCTAACTCTGTTTTGCAGCAATATATCGATCCAACTATTATGGCCTGCATGAATGGTTTATATTAATGTTATTCCGCAATTTTAATTTGACTACGACTGTTTGATCGTGATTTATTTAAAGTTTTGAATCTTTTCTTTCGTTATTTATAAAACTCCTGCGTGAGTAAAAATTCAATGTAATAGTTAAATAGATCTGTAACTGGAACGTCGTGACTGAAGTGGAGGTTGTTTCAAGACTGAAGATGGCATTTTTGAAGTAATTGAAGATAAAGACAGACGATAAAAAAGGATGATAGAAAATAGGCCATATAGTTGGATCATATTTTCATAATTATTCCGTATTATGCTGATTATCTTTAGTATGTTTCTTCATAATCAATGATATAATGCCTCAAAAATTTTTCACGGGGCTGCCATCCCGGACCCTGCCTTTATGGTCGGCAACCCGAAGCCAAAGAGCCGAAGGGCTGCCCTCCAGGGCTCGGCCTTCTTTTTTAGTACTTTTCATATAACAAATGATCTATCATGAATGCATTCAATATATAATGTTATATATTCATATTAAGCTAATTTTGATTATCAAAGCTATATGCTTAAGGTTAGGTCTCACCAAAGTGACCCTAACAATTAAATATGATATTTGGCCCTAATAGTACCATCATGATGTTTACTTTTCCCATTATTCATGCACATGAAGCATTTAGTCGCCCACAGGCAGATTATATTCATACGTTTGAACAATAATTAAGAAGTGTTTGTTCGTACATGGACCAAAGATATTCAGAGATATCTTACTTGTTCTAATTAAAAGTAACATAACTCATTTACACCACCTTGAATATGATGACCTTAGATGGTATAATGTGCAGAAATTATGGTGACTACCCACAGGAGCACCTAATTTTTTTTGTCATATATATTCATATATTATGCATTTGTTGTTTTATTTTAATTAAAGCCTATTTGTTATATCTCTATTGCAGTTATTGTACCCACTAATCTGAATTCACATGCTACCTCTGTCACTAAGCTCAATGGAACCAACTTCTCTGAATGGAAAGAGCAAGTTGAGTTTACATTGGGGGTAATTGAACTGGATCTGGCTCTTTATAAAGATAAGCCAGCTTCACTCACTGAAACAAGTAACGCTGAGGAAAAGACCCTCTTTAATGCTTGGAAGAGGTCTGACAGACTAAGCACTATATTTTTGCAAATGACTATTGATACTATCATCAAAACATCCCTTCCTACACCTGAGAATGCTAAGGACTATATGAAGGCCATTGAAGATAGGTTTAAAATTGTAGACAAATCCCTTGCTGGGAAACTAATGGCAGATCTTGCAACCATGAAGTTTGATGGCACTCGCTCAATGCATGAGCATGTCATTGAGATGACCAACCTTGCTGCTAAACTAAAGAATTTGGGACTATCCGTGGATGAGGCTTTTCTCGTCCAATTTATCCTAAACAGTTTACTTCCTCAGTACGGGCCTTTCCAAATTCACTACAACACTATTACAAAAAAGTGGACAGTGAATGAATTGGCTAACAAACTGGTTCAAGAGGAGGCCAGGCTGAATCAACAAGGCACTAAAGTAGCTCATCTCGTTCAAGAAGTTGGAAACAAAGCTGGGAGAAAGCAAAATTCAGGCCAGAAAAGGGCACCTCCCAAATCTAATGAAGCTAGTCAGAACCCCAAGAAGAAAAAGAAGGAAAACGTATGTAAATTTTGCAAGAAACCTGGACATTTTCAGGCAGACTGCATTAAACATAAAGAATGGTTCGAAAAGAAAGGTAACCCTATGGGTTTCGTAAGCTATTTCGAATCAAATCTTACTTATATTTCTTCTGATACTTGGTGGATTGACACGGGTGCTAATGTTCATGTTTCCAATTCAATGCAGGGATTCCTTATGATCCAAACCATAAACCCAAGTGAGAACTTCCTTTTTATGGGCAACAAAGACAAAGCTCCAGTTGAAGCTATTGGCACTTTTCGTCTTGTTTTAGATAGCGGTTATCAGTTAGACTTATGTCAAACTCTTTATGTTCCGTCTATTTTCCGTAATTTGGTTTCTGTAAGCGCACTTGATAAAGTTGGTTACTCGTTTGAATTAGGAAATGGTAATTTTAGTTTACTTAAAAATTCTAGTCGTATTGGTTCTGGAATTTTGTTTGATGGGCTATACAAGTTTCATCTTAATAGTCAAATTGCTGAAACTCATCTTACCCTGCATTCTAAGGAAACCAAACGAAAGTCATCTAAAAATGACTCTTATTTCTTGTGGCATAAAAGAATGGGTCACATATCCAGTGAAAGAATTAAACGATTAGTAAAAGATGGTGTCCTTCCGGATCTAGATTTTACTAATATTAAGGTATGTGTGGATTGTATTAAAGGTAAATCAATAAAACACACAAAGAAAAGAGCCACAAGAAGTACTCAGCTTCTTGAAATAATTCATACCGACATTTGCAGACCCTTTGATGTTCCAACCTTTGGGGGACAAAAATACTTCATTACCTTTATTGATGATTACTCATGTTACTGTTATTTATACTTGTTGCATGACAAATCTCAGTCTGTGAATGCTGTACAAGTGTTCATTACTGAGGTCGAAAGGCAACTAGATAGAAAAGTGAAAATCATAAGGTCAGATAGAGGTGGTGAATTTTATGGTAGGTATGACGAAACATGACAACATCCTGGACCTTTTGCAAAACTTCTCTAAAAGCTTGGAATTGTTGCCCAATACACAACGCCTGGTTCTCCATGGCAGAATGGTGTAGCTGAAAGGCGAAATCGTACATACATGGAAATTGTTAGATCCATGATGAGTCATGCTAACTTACCTATATCCTCATGGATGGATGCTCTACGCACAGCTGTTTATATCTTGAACAGGGTTCCCAGTAAGGTAGTTCCAAAAACACCCTTTGAACTGTGGAAAGGATGGAAACCTAGTTTAAGACATCTCCAAATTTTACGTTGTCCAGCTGAGGCTAGAGTTTACAATCCACATGAAAAGAAATTGGACTTTAAAATGATCAGTGGTTACTTTATAGGTTACCCAGAAAAGTCCAAAGGATTTGGATTTACTGCTCTAACCATAGTACGAGAATTGTTGAAACTGGTAATGCTAGATTCTTTGAGAATGGCGAAATTAGTGGGAGTAATAAACCTCAAGATGTGATTATTCAGGAAATCAGGTACCTATCCCTTTACCCTCTATTCCGAAAGATGTTGGAAATCCTCCCGTTGTTGAACCATTTAACAATGAAGAAAACCCAATCAATGATCAACAACTCCATAATGAGATTGTCACCAAAGAACATATGGATGAAGCACCAGAGGAACCACCATTAAGAAGGTCTCAAAGACAAAGGAGATCAGCTATTTCCGATGATTACATGCTTTACCAAGTAGAATATGAAAAAAGGGACAATTAAAGACCCGGTTTCTTATTCACAAGCCATTAAAGATGTTAATTCTAGTAAATGGATTGATGCCATAACGGATGAATTGAAATCTATGGATGAAAATCAAGTATGGGAAGTTGTTCAATTGCCTCCAGGACACAAGCCAGTTGGTTGTAAACGGGTCTTCAAGACCAAACGCGACTGCAAAGGCAATATTGAATGACATAAAGCCAGACTTGTTGCCAAAGGTTTTAATCAGAAAGAAGGCATTGATTATACTGAGACCTTTTTCCCTGTGTCCAGGAAGGATTCTCTTAGAATTATCATGGCATTAGTAGCTCACTATGACCTCGAGTTACATCAAATGGATGTGAAAACTGCCTTTCTTAATGGAGACTTGGAAGAAGAAGTCTACATGCGTCAACCTAAAGGCTTCATAATTGAACGTCATGAAGATATGGCCTGCAAAGTTAAGAAATCAATATATGGACTGAAACAAGCTTCGAGGCAATGGTACCTAAAGTTTCATGAAATCATTACTGCCTTCGATTTCACAGAAAACATGGTTGACCCTTGCATATACCTCAAGATCAGTGGGAGTAAGTTCATATTTTTGGTTCTGTATGTTGATGACATATTACTGGCTAGTAGCGACCTTGGTTTATTACATGCTACAAAGGATTATCTCTTTAAGAACTTTGAAATGAAAGATATGGGTGAGGCTTCCTATGTGATAGGAATAGAAATATTCCGTGACAGGTCACTTGATATTTTGGGGTTGTCTCAGAAAGCATATATTGACAAAGTTCTAGAGAGATTTGACATGATGACATGTTCCTCTAGTCCTATTCCACTGCATAAAGGAGACAAACTTGATCTTACGCAGTGTCCACAGAACGAATTGGAACGTAAAGAAATGGAAAAATATCCTTATGCTTCTCTTATAGGGAGTCTGATGTATGCACAGGTCTGTACAAGACCTGACATTAGTCATGCTGTTGGCATGCTGGGTAGATTTCAAAGTAACCCAAGAATCGCTCATTGGAAAGCTGCAAAGAAAGTGCTAAGATACCTCAAGGGAACAAGGAATTATATGCTCACATATAGAAAATCAAGTCACCTACAGGTGACTGGTTATTCAAATTCAGATTTTACTGGATGTCCTGACACTAGACTTTGCACTCTTGGCTATGTGTATCTTTTAGCTGAATATGTGGCATGTTATGAGGCTGCAATTCAGGGAACATGGTTGCGTAATTTTATTTCTCGGTTTGGAGTTTGGAGTTTCATCTCTAAGCCATTAACTCTTTACTGTGACAATGACGCTGCAACCTTCTTCTCCAAGCATGACAGGATATCTAAGGGAGCCAAACACATGGACCTTAAATATCTATCACTGAAGCAAGATGTTAGACTACAGAAATTTGTCATTGAGTCTATACGTACAGATTTCATGGTTGCAGACATATTTACGAAAGGACTACCTCCAAAGACCTTTCAGGGTCATACTGAAAGCATGGGTCTTGAAGATAGTTCTTAATTATCATTTTCTGCTTTTTATTTCTTTACTTGTATTTGACATTTATTGAGCTCTTAATGCATCTCTACATCTGCCATTTCTATTTTTCCATTGTGTACATATTTATGTTTGATTGAATAATAAATAGAAACAGTCTTTAAACACAGAGATTATGAGACCATTACGTCAATCTCTTATTACGGTCTAATTATGACGGTTGTAAATGATGTAGTACATGGAAGCAAGCATGTTGTAAAATAATGTGTGCACGCCATGACTCTCATTCACAACCGAATTAGCCAAGACACTTATGATAACCAACTAAAGAAGTGTTTAGCATCTCATGCGCGCCTTATGATTCCTAAAATGAAAACATTAATGGATCTTCCTATTGACCAAGTGGGAGACTGTAAGGAAATTACTTTTAGGTCAATTACTTGGACCACAAGTCATTATCTTTCCCGAATTGTGGTCATTATAAGAATCCCGTTTTCATAGGATACATGCTATCTTTTACTCAAATACGGTTTCCTAATGAGATATATTCCATAATATTCTCTACCTTGATGGACGGTTGAGATTAAAACTAATGAAATCCTAATTGGAAATTCAGTCCTCTCTCATCTATAAAATTCGGTCCTCTCATATGTGGAAATGTCCATATGGTCAAATGACTTGTCAAATGAAGGCTCCAATATGAAATTCAAGGAGTTTTCTTGAGGTTCAATCTCAAAGATATAGTTACATGGAAAGTTTCCTACGCCTCACTTTTGTGTGTGTATGTGTGTGCTCGCGCATGTCAAGATTAGTAGTGATCAATCAATATGAATGGAGTGGGCCTCTGGCCTTTTCCTTCTTACCTCGTTGCCCTATTTTGATGAAATTTGGAAACATGGCTCTGATCTTAAAGTGGAAAAATAAAGGACAAAATGGGTATACTTTGAGGGAAACCCAAGCTCGCTTTGGATAAAAAGAATTTCATATCATTTATTGGACTCGATGCATTCTAAATAGGTGGTAGCTTACAGCTGACTACTTCCACCAACTCAAAAAAAAAGAAAAAAAGAAAAAGAGAAAAACAAAGCAACAACCCTAAAGACTCGTATTGACCAACCCATTCATTTTTGGGACTTTTACCAAAAAAGTGTTCATATACTTGTATTATACGGATTTAGTGTTAAATACACGGTAATGCCCATTTTGGTGTTCGTACAGCGTTTTCGGACGATAATACCCTTCATATTTCGAACGACATCGTTATTAAGAGAACCCTTTTTTCACTCAAATCATACGTTCTCCTCTCCTCTTTTCCTCTCCGCCTATTTCCCTCTTTCTCCTCCGCTGCTCCTTGCTTTCCCTCTCCCTCTCCGCTCCCTGCTCTCTCTTCCCCTCTCCCCGCGTCTCGGCTCTCCCAAGCACTTCCTCTCTCTCAGCCAAGTCTCCTCTCCCAACCCACCAAACCCAATCCATCTTCCCTTCCAAATTTCTGTTCTACAACCATCTCTCCCTCTCCTCCCCACCAAATCCAACAGACCCATCTCATCTGTCCACGCCGCCGAGCCCTCCAACACCCCCATCGTCGCCGACAAGCCCGCCAAGGCGGCGCCGCCGGTGGCTACGACCAAATGGGCCGTCGACAACTGGAGATCCATGAAGGCCCTCCAGCTCTCGGAGTACCCAAATCAGCAGGAACTCGAATCCGTCCTCAAGACCATAGAGGCCTTCCCTCCGATCGTCTTCGCCGGCGAGGCCCGCCATCTGGAGGAGCGTCTCGCTGACACGGCAATGGGGAAGGCGTTCCTCCTCCAGGGAGGCAATTGCGCAGAGAGGTTCAAGGAGTTCAATGCAATCAACATTAGGGACACTTTCAGGATCATTCTGCAGATGAGTACTGTTGTCCTCATGTTTGGTGGGCAGATGCCCGTGATCAAGGTTTGCATGCATTCTTTTTTTATTGGTTCTTTCTACTCTATTTTTTTTGTAATCTAATGTGAAATATGATTAGAATTGTTGGTTTTGAATGAACCCCAGTTTGGATTAGGATAGAATGACTTTTTAGAGTTGTGTGTAAAGGCTTTTTGTGGGATGCAGTTTTTATTGTGAGTAGATTCTGAGACCCAAAATGGAAAGAACCATTTTTTTTTTACACTGACATCATAGTTAAAACAGATTTCATGGTGGAGAATCTTGTGGGCAGCAAACAAAAGAAACTGAGAAAATAGAAAATTAAGATTTGACTATGTGGCCTGCTGCCCACCACTAGCTATAAACCAACCCATCTCATAAAAACTATAAAAAGGCATGAAAGCATGTTTTTGTATTGGTGAAGTGAGAGTGAAAATTGTAGTATGAGAGGGTCCTTTTGTACTAGTTTAGCTGAATGGATGAAATGCTTTGAGTGAGATTCTCTGAGTTCTCTGCAGAGATTTTTTTAAAAGGTATCTGTAGAGAGTGTTAAGTTGTGTGAGTCTAGCTGAGCAGCTCCTCGAATTCCTCCATCAATTGAAACCCACCAGATAATGATGATGACGGCGATGACTTTGATTATGGTGTGTCTAGTTCCACTTCCTCAACTCATCAGATGCTTGATAATGGGCCTGATTGGATAAATCAGTCAGTTTAAATTTGTGTGAACGAGTGCTTAACACACTTGATTTGGAGTTAATAAAAATTTTACATGTCAGGAATCAAATGGCAAAACATGAGAGTAGAATTTGATTGAACGTTCAGAAGCACAAAAGGTGGATCATCATCATTCATCATAGTTGTTTAAAGCAGCAAAATAAAAAAAAAAGTCCCTTGGTATTAAGTTTCCTCTACGGTGGGGGACTGAATAGAGCTTGTGTAAATTGTGCTCTCAGTTCTCTCTTGGTACAAAATCCTTGTGGAACACCATCCATCTCATGCTAAAAGTGAAAGCATGTTGGTTAGTAGGAGGGTAGGGGTAGAGAGTTGCAGAGAAAAAACAGGTGGGTTGAGGGAGATGGAGAGAAAAAAGTGGCAGGTTGGGAGAGGGCAGTGAGAGTGAGACTGTGAGAATTATGGGTGTGGGTTGAGAGGGAGAAGGAGAGAAACAGGAGGGTAGGTTGGGAGAGAGTAGCATAGATGAGGAGGGTTGTTTGAGAGGGAGGAGAGGAGAAAGAGATGGATGGGGGCTGTTTGAAAGGGAGGAGTGGAGAAAGAGATGGATGGGTTTGGAATTTGGATAGAGTTGAAGAGAGTGAATGGAGAGTTGCAGACGGAGAGAGCGGAGAGAAAGATATATATATATAGAGAGAGAGATGTGTGGGTTGAGGGAGATGGAGAGAAAAAAGAGGCAGGTTGGGAGAGAGCAGTGAGAGTGAGACAGTGAGAATTATGGGGGTGGGTGGAGAAGGAGAAGGAGAGGAAGAGGAGGGTAGGTTGGGACAGAGTAGCATAGATGAGGAGGGCTGTTTGAGAGGGAGGGTTGGAGAAAGAGATGGATGGGTATGGAATTTGGATAGAGTTGAAGAGAGTGAATGGAGAGTTGCAGACCGAGAGCGGAGAGAAAGATAGATATATGTAGAGAGAGATTAGGATATGTGTATCATTGATATATATATAGAAGAGAGAATAGGATATGTGTATCATTGACGTGGAGTTTTGTAGCGTATATATTACATATATAGAGTCAAAACAATGATAATGATTTATTTCGAAAGATATATGGCTAATATTTTTTGTCCTTGGGGGGCAGGCGTTTGCCCCTATAAACCCATTTTTCATTAGTTTTAATTTTTAATTTTTTTGACAAGGATTGTACTGATTGAATTTTGTGTCATCTATGATTTAGATGATACACATCTATAATTGTATATTTTTCCTTGGAACTCTATAGGTAATTCATGTAATAGAATTAGTGTATAGAATTTTAACCTCTCAGGTTATAACAAGCAAAGCCATGCTCCATCTCAAAGAACTGCTGCAATTCTGTCTCAGATAATGGTTGATTCCTTTCAAAGGAAAACCTCTCTGTACATTTCTCAATTTTTTGGGAGTTCCATTCTCCGCCGAATGTTTATTGTTATTTGAGTCCTCTTAGAGTGAGGCCTTTTTGGTTTTTTGGTGATGGCCTTTTACTCTTCTTTTGTAATGTTTTTTTTTTCCGCTCAGGTTCTGAGTGTTTTTTTGGACATATTCTCTCTATGTATTTTATGCCTTTCTTAATCAAAACTTAGCAGAGAGAGAGAGAATTAGAGAGAAATTTTAACCATGTTCTCACTTTGTTATCTATGAAAACAGATTCAAGTAATTCCAACAGAGACAATGAAGGCCTCGACGCAATCATTAGCCCTCCTCTGCTATCTCCTTGTATTCACGACCAATAATTCCCTCTCTAGAATAAATCCAATTTTTCTGGGAGAGCCAACATCACCACCTCTATCGGCAATGCTAATGTTACTGCTACAACTGTATCATCTCCATCATCTTCCAATGCCACTGCTGCTCCTACCCTAGCTGCATCATCCTACAATGTGAGGATTGTGGCTACCCCCCCCCCATCATCTAACATGGTCAGAGTTACGCTTACACCACCTCAGTCAACTCAAAATACTTCTGACTCAATCACACCACCCTCACTTGGATGCGGATATGTCCAGTATTCTCGTGCAACTCTGACAGTTGTAAATTTGTTTGTATGACTGTAGATTTTTTTTAATTTATTTTTTGTATGTGTTGTGCATGCTGTGATGGTGGTGGTGTGATTGTGGCAATGGATAGATGGAGGGTTTTTTTTTTTTTTTTTAAGGTTTCAATTGTGGCTTTTTTTAAATGTTAGAAGATCAACTGGTGTAGACGAATTGGTGGGTTTGAACCATCTGAGGAGTCTACATTGATAGACCCAATTAATTGGCGATTTTGAAAATTTTGTGGTGGTTTAACATGTTGCCAACTACCAAGATCTGATTCCCTATGTCATGTACAAGACACTTGTACTTCTCATGGATTACATTAGCCAATGCCTAATACACTTTTAAGCATTGTGCATCAACCTTCTACAGTGTGATAACTCCAATCACAAGTGTAGCTCCAGTTACAAATTTTTTTTTGTGTAGCTCCAGTTACAAGTCTTACAACATATCAAGTCTCATCCGTGTTGTTTACTATTTGTGTTGTCACTTTATGAGATAACTGATTATAGCAAATTTGGAAACTATATGATAAAAATGGGCCTAGGAACCTGAACCACAATATGGTAGAAATGGACAGATATTACTTTCTATTTGGTATATGCCCTGTGATGTTGTTGGTTTGGGATTTTGAGGCTAGTTGGGAAGTGGGGTTTTCCCATGGTTCCTTGATAGATAATTGGAATGTGACTTTTTTTTTTTTGTTGATGTTCATTCAGACCTCTTTGAAATTTAATTTTGACTATCATCCTGTGTCTTTATGTAACACCGATATATGTAACACTTATAATTTCCAATACATAGTTTCTATCGATTTGCACTTTTTTTAGTTAGTATCTCTCTTTCCAATAAACAATCTCTCTCTTGATTTACACCTTTTGGGTTAGCATAAACTCCTGAATCTATAAACCCCCCTCCAAAAAAAAAACCCACTCTGTCATTTCAGGTATACATATCATTATAATCCATCACCTAATGTGTACTTCTCCTGCCATGTATTTTGAAGTAAATGGTAGTCTCCAAAAACATTCACGAAAATAGCTTTAGATTTGGTCCCAATTCCCAATAAATCAAACACTAAATCAGCCCAAACAACATTCCCACCACCATTCAGGGGCCCCATCGCCCCCGTTTCAGCCCATTTTAAACACAAAACAATCCAAAGTAATATGCACATCAAGCCTGAAATTAAAATCTAAAGGGAGGCCTCATATGAGTTTAAGAAGGTTATGTGCCAAGTGAGGTACAATAGATAGGCTTCTGGGGCAAATAAGTTGGAACCGGCCAAAGTAGGCTAAAAAGAGAAAAGTCCCAAAATGACATCCAAATGACCTGAAATTAATGATACCTTTCTCATATGTTGAAATAGGAATTTATGGGCTAAATGAGTCATTTTCATAGGATTAAGACAAAAAAAAAATAGCCAACATTAGTTTTTGTGTCCCAAAAGATTGAAGGTCATAAAATATCACCAAAATGACTGGAGAGTTCAAATCCCAAGGACAGTGAGACTGAAAACTCTAAAGGACGGTAATGAGGATTTGAACACTGGGCAGTCAGGTGACAACTGACGCCTCTTACCACTGAGGTGAGGATGTAAACAATTAAGCTGGTTATACCATATGAAGATGTAAAATGAAAAGAAAAAAACATAAAAAAAATGAATATTAGAAGATACCTCTCTGGATGCTGCCTTTTTGAAGAGAATTAAGCTCTAAGAATTTCCTACCATCACTAGGTAAAAATCCAACCTAACCCAAAGAAACATTACACGAGTGGATTGAAACTCCATTTATTTAGGAGTCTTTCTTTATTAGGACTCAAACTTCAACACCCACCTACACCAATCTCCAATCCAACATTCAAAACTCATCCAGACTTAACCCAACTTCCAAGTCCAACAACCCATTCAACAGTCCACCACACTCGGCCTGCAATCCGATCAAGAAAAAAAATTGGAATATTTGCCCATTTCTATCATATTGTGGTTCAAGTTCCTAGGCCCATTTTTATCATATAATTTCCAAATTTGCTATAATCAGTTATCTCATAAAGTGACAACACAAATACTAAACAACGCGGACGAGACTTGATATGTTGCAAGACTTTTAACTGGAGCTACACTTGTAACTGGAGTTATCACACTGTAGAAGGTTGATGCACAATGCTTAAAGGTGTATTAGGCATTGGCTAATGTAATCCATGAGAAGTACAAGTGTTTTCTACATGACATATGGAATTAGATCTTGGTAGTTGGCAACATGTTAAGCCACCACAAAATTTTAAAAATCACCAATTAATTGGGTCTATCAATGTAGACTCATCAAATGGTTCAAACCCACGAATTGGTCTACACCAGTTGATCTTCTAACATTTAAAAAAAGCCACCACTGAAACCGTAAAAAAAAAAAAAAAAACAACCTCCATCTATCCATTACCACAATCACACCACCACCATCACAGCATGCACAACACATACAAAAAATAAATTAAAGAAATCTGTAGTCATACAAACAAATTTACAACCTACAGTTACATAAATAAAAAACAGTCATACCTGACGTGGTTTAAAAATTCGTGAGCAGAGATAGGGTTGCAAAGATTGCAGATAGAGGATTGCAAACCTAAGGAAGAAGGAAAAAAAAAAAAACAACAATGAAAAGAAAAGAAAGAATAGAGATGAGGACTCACTGCGATTCGCTGCTTTAGCGAGATTGGGCAAATTTCTCCCCAAATTAGAGAAGAGATTGGGGCAGATCTTATTTTTCATTTTTGCCCAAAATATGAAATTGATAGATGGGAGAGAGAACTACTGTAGGTGCTATGGAAAACCTTAGAAAGGCCTTCACTTTTCTAACTGAATTCTCAGATGGAACCACTTTTTTTTCCTATCTCAAGATTCCAACAACATAGACATATAAACCCACCAAGGATCTCTCTAAAAAAAAAAGAAGGAAAGTTTAACCCAATTTTTCAAACCCTAAAAGTATTCTTTCTGTAATTTCTTTCTCACAAACGAAATTTGGGTTATCAGTCTATTTGTGTTTTTGATTGCTCAAATATAACTAGACCCAGAGAGGATTCTCTTTCTCATTTTTTTTCAGCAAAGTGAAACCTGCCTCTAAAAACCGGGAAAGATGGTGAGAAATACCTTCACTATTTTATCGGAAACCCAATGCTTAGGAAGGAATCTCTTCATATCCCAAGGTTTCAATCATATAAGAAGGAAACCCAACAAGGATATCTCTCTCAAGTTTGAACAAAAAATTAACAATAGATTAGGCAGAATCCAATCTAAAAAAAAAGTGAAGGCATTTCTCACCCACCTGGAAGCATGGCAATCATTGTGGGTAGGGGATTGGAAAGGTGACTAGTGTTGCGCAAGAAAATTAGCCCCCATCAGATATCCCTATATTTATTGATTTTTGAAGGCCTCCAACTTGGAAGGTTTTATGACTGTACAATTTTTTGCGGTTCAATCCAATGGTTAGTGTAGGTTGTATAATTCACAGATGGTATTGAGTATGAGGGCGGACTGATTAAAGGTAAACTAAGTTGGGGCTGGACAGCATAATAACAGTAAGTAATCCAGACTTAGTTGACTCTTTTTTTTATTAATTCATTACTCAATTAGAACTCTCCAAGAGATAGTACAAGTTTGCAACTACCATCTATGTCGCTAATATTTGAAAATGAGGTTATTGGTTAAATAAACTTCTTTTATTAATTATTTTAACTTGATTACCTTATTGTTACTGGTGTGGGCTTGTGCCCCAAATCAACTCCAAACACGAACATGAGGCAAATATTGGAATGCTCCCTTTTATAGAAACCAACTGATCCTTGCTTACCACATACTCCATCTCATAGATGACAGATCAATCACTTCTTTTCACTTCATATAGTTTACAAAGAGTCACTATCAGAAAGTTTGTGGGTAGATCACAGCTTTAAAGATATAGGTTCTTTCATATGATGGCAGTTGTAGAAGACATGTGGATTGTATTGCAGGATTCTCTTTCATGTTGTTGTAAGTGAGAGTCTCTCTTCCTTTTTCTTCTTGTCTCCCTCTCTTTCGCTTTTCTTTCATAGATCGAAAGCTATGGATTCTGGCAACAGTGGAAGTATGCATTCATCAAGTAGTGGAGATGAAGAGCATGATTCAAAAGTAGAAGAATCCATCTCTGCCTTGTTGAAAATTTCAAATTATCATATCCACACTTCTGCTACTGGTTTCCGTCGCGCATGTCATGGATGACATCAGTATAAGTAGCTCAATAACAGTCACTCAAAATCTAGTTTTCAGAATTTTCTGATAACGATATCGTTACAATTACTTATAGGTTCTTCGCCCATTTTTTATCTCCAACAATAAATATGACAATGACTTTATAATGGGGTGCATAAACAATGAGAAAGGCTCACGGATTTGATTCAGAAATGCATTTTCCTAATAGGTATGGTTTGCCGCTCGCATATTCTACACTTGGGTCACGAGTTCCCTAGTATTGGTTCCAGTTGAAGCACTACTGAAAGAAGCCAATTTACATCTAATTAGGGGTTCAACTTCAACCATATTTTCAGACCCTCCATTCTAATTTTTAGGATTCCATGTTTTACATCTAACCAAGTTTGAATTAATGCAGAGAAACATATCGAAGTTTCCCCATAATCTATTGAAGTATCGGCCAAATCATCCACTTACTAAACTGGCACACTAAATAACCTAAAACATCCAAAAGATTCAAAGCTTGAAAGTCTACTGTAGCCTATTAGAGAATGGGCAACAACTTCCTCTAAACTTGTCATAGTTGCAATACATAGCTCGTAGAAAAGGTTCGAATAATCCAAGCATTTGATCTTCAAAAACCATTTGACACGTGAATACAGCCTTCAACCACAAAAAAGCTCTCAAAATTTATAGAACGCTTTCTTTATAGCCAACATGCCTCGAATGTGCGACCTTCTCATTGCAACAATGAGAACCTTCCTACTTTGCTACATGCTTTCGTCAAGATTCCTCAATGGTTTCTAGTGAAACTTTGGGTTGGTCTATAAACGTTCCATAAAGTGGATGTGCTTGGATTGCACTACCAAATGACTCATCCTTTGCCTCGCATAAGGTGCAGAGTTTAAAAAGTTGTGTTCCCAACTCTTTAACTGACCATCCTGGCTCTCCAATAAAATAAAATAAAAAACAGGTTTGAAAGCTCCAACCATCCATAAATCTGCACTCTGAGGGTCACTCTCATCATGTTTGACCTTCAGATCAGAAACACCTCTCATGAATCACAATTGGCCTATGTACTGCTCATATCATAGTGATATTCTCACATCTTTTGAGTTATCTTTTTCACCGAAAGATTGAAAAAAAAAATATGTGAAATCAGATTCAGCTGCAATTCACATATGAGGTTCCGATTCAACATTCTATATTTCATCTACCCCACATTTACAGAGGCATAGAACTAAAAAAAAAAAAAAAGAGCTAAGATGATGCTATAACCAAACAAGATCCTCCTCTTTAAAACTGATCCAATTATTCGAAAGAAAAGTGGCACAAAATAAAGGAAAATGTCATTAGATCTTTTCAGTTGAAGAGGAAAAATTGCAGACCTGATGAGATTATTGGAAGTGATGCGAGGGGTTTTGATTGCAGCACCAATCAGACTGCTTCCCGTTATAAAAATACCCCTGATGATGTTACAAAGAGAGAAAAAAAAACTAATTCTCAGAACCCAAAATCCAAAAGAAAAGATTGGATAGAATGAATTCATACCAAGCGGCTCCCAAGACCGATATGCCAATTGAGATGGCGATTCCAATGGCGGAGAAAGTGTAGGGTGAGATCCGCACGATCGCTCGCGCCCACGAGCCAGAGTCTCCCATGTCCATCGATTCTTCCATATTGGAGAAGGAATGAGGAAGAAAGGAGAAGAAAATCTTTCGATGGTGTTTGGGTAAAAGGGTGGGATTGAAAACGATATCATTCGATAAAGGGAGGGTAAAAGAGTAAAAAATCACTGTACGAACACCAAAATGGTCATTTTCGTGTATTTCTGATTAAATGCGACGTATTTGTGTATAAGGACACTTTTTTGGTAAAAATCCCTTCATTTTTACAAGGTATCAACATAATTATACTACCTGTAACCCAAGTACACCCATTTCTCCAACAAGTCTAACAAGTAACAAGTAGACTTCTTCAACCCACACTAGATTGTACGTTCCATGTAAGCTGGGGTCATGCACATAACAGTGTATGTGCTAAGCACAATATGCTGCAGGTGGTCAATATACTTATTCTCTTTACCGACGCTGGATACAAACTTTAGAGATTGGGTTTATACTATCGTAGCGGTTGTTGTGATTTTACCTTATCTAAAAATGAGAAGATGTCTATAAAATTTACAAGATAGGTGTGCCCCAAAATAACAAGGAATGTGATTTATTTAAAAGGTTCCTACCATCCTCTCCTACATCAAAAATGTCAAATGAAGTTGAATGATGCACCCAAAGGCTAATTTTAAATTGATACCTGGGTGGAAGGTGAGATAAAAATTATGAAAGAGTTGAGATCATTGAGATCCTTCAAGTATGCCTAAATGAGCGATGAACAAATTCTTAATATAATAGAAGTATTAAAGAAGGTGCAATTGTTTACACTCGTAGGAGCATTTCCCATATATATATATGGGGTAGCTCTCTGAAGCTCAAGCTTAGGATAACGTATGCTCAAGTGTGTGGTGGGGCTGAAAGAACATGCGATATTTCAGATCTGGACATCACTAGGGGAAGACGTCCATGGCTGATTTGGAATAAGCAATACAGATTTTAAAAAATCTGATCTCAGCAGCGCAGAACAGCCATATAAATCGCATAAAAACTCCATCGAATCATGATCAACAAGTGTATAATAAAAGGAGATAAAAGAAGACTATTACCTTGATGATATGAAGACTTCAAATATCTTAAAATAAAGATCCAAAGGGCTGATCTCAGATCTGCAATCAGCAATCTGGTTGCTGGAATTTTCAGCAGTAGCCTTGCTTTTGATCTTCTCCTCTATTTCACTTCTAAATCTGATTGGCTAAAATAGTGGGATCTGAATATGGATTTCTTGATGGGTTTTCTGAATTATACTATATGGAAAAAAACAGACTTGAAGCTCTCTTCAAGGAAGAAGAATAAGAGGCCAAGGACGTGTCAGACCCCGACCCAGGTTTGGAATATTTAATTATATTTTTAACCGTGATTAGTTGATAAGTGGGGTTAGTGGACGATTAGCTTATTTTATTAAGCTAGATTAGAATGTTTGATTTGCTTTGGGAACTTTTGAGAGTCTTTGACTTAGGTTTGACGCGGGCTGGGGCGCCCGTGGATTGTGTGTTAACTTGTGGAGTTTAACTTCGATGTTTGTAAAATCTCAATTTTTGTGTATTTTGACTCATTTCATCTAGGTCATCAACTTTCATGTTTTGACCGTCTTGATTTAATGATCAGAAATTGCGTTTTTCGAGGAAAAGAGCAAAACTGACCTTTCACACAAAATCTGTACCCAAATTTTAAAAATTTTAGAAATTGACAAAAATATACTTTTTGGAAAGTAGAAATTTCGCTGATCGTTTTTGTCTTCTTCGTCGTTTTCGTTCGGGGCCCGCAAATGCCATTTTCAGTTTTGTGAAGATCGGGGCCCACAAAACTTATCTTATAAGAAGGGGAACCTTTCTTCTCCTCCTTCATTTCTTTTCCAGCAAGGGTTTTGGCTAGGGTTTTTCCCTCTCTTCCCACTCTCTCTCTCTCTCTCTCTCTCATCTGAAACTCTCATTTGGTGGAGTTTTCTTGGCGGATTGATCTTCTAAAGTCCTTCCTCCCTCTCCAAGCTCTCCAAAGATACCTTTTTCAAGGATTTTGAGCTAAGGAAAGGCCCTCATTCAAGCTTCTCTTCTTCATTGGGGTTTCTCAAGGTTAGCAATGGCTTTCCAAACTTGAGATTCTTGTTTTCCTCTCCATTTAGAGTGTTTTAATCCCATTTGCAAGGGTTTTCCTTGGAGATTTACAAATGTTGATTTTTAGGGTTTTCCTTGGGAAAAATTTGGGGTTTTTATAGATTTGAAGCTTGAGGCACTAGAGCTTTGCTTGAAGAGTAATTTTGCTTCCATCTTCACTAGAGGCAAGTAGATTTCACAATTAATATGATGATTTCTCTTGTTTGGTACCATTTCATGATTTTCCTTCTTATGTGCTAATCTTCTTTGATTTATGGATTTACTTTGATTGAATGAACCAATGTTACATTGATTTCAATTTATGTTATTGTCTTACAATGCATTGGAAGTTTGCTTTCACTTTGGCCCTTTAGAAAATTTGGTTTCCTTGTGTTAAAGGTGGGTGTTCAAAGAAAGGGGGAAAAAACTTTGATCCTCTTAAAAAGTATTGTGTTTGATTTATTGGATGATTATGGATGATGATTTGATGATTTGTGGAGGTTAAGAAAAGGCCCAAGTTACTGTGGAATTGTGTATGGAAAGAAAGGAATGAAAAATGATCAAAAATAATAAAAAAAAAAGTGGAAAAATCTGCCTGCCGAGCCGGACTGGACAGAGCCCAGTCCGCTCGAGCGACCCACTGGGCCGCTCGAGCGACCTAGGCACTGTCTGGGCTCTGCTCGAGCGGACATGGGGTCGCTCGAGCGAGCCCAGCCCAGCCTGGGGGGCTCGGGTCAGGCCTGATCTTAGTCTATTTAAAGGCTATTTTGGGCTTGATTTCAGGGTTTCTTTAGGCCCATTTCAAGGTCAGTTTCTGGGCCATTTTGAGACCTGATGATGGGCTGTTTTGAGATCTGATGTTGGACTGTTTTATGACCTGAATTCTGGGCTACTTTAAGGACTATTTTGGGTCTAATTAGTGGACTGTTTAAGCTTGGGTTAAGGTCAGTTGTGGGCCTGATCAAAAAGGGGTTTAAACCTGTGTTTAATGAGGACTTGTTAGATATAATTGAGCCTATGTCCAAGCCCAATTCAGCCAAACTCTTTTCTATAATTGAGGCCCATTCAACCCTTTTACAAGCCTAGAATTTATTGTGAGAATTGGCTTGGATCATGATCAAGGTCCCTTGGGAACTTTCCAAGTTTAAATATACACTTCATCCCTTGTGATTGTCAAGGATCTTCGGTGGCACCAAATTACTTTCTATTAATGACAATGAAGGGGTCAAATGTATATCAAGACTACCCACTTTAGTCAATTGAATCATCATACATTCATTCCGTGTAAAAAGACTTTTGTCCGGATTCTTTCTCCAATCCTTTCGAATGTTTTGAAGTGGTTTACCACATATTTAAATATTGATAAGACTACTCGCCTATTTTGCTCGGATTCGCCAATATGCAATTGTTTGGAGTAGTTTTCTTATCGATTTTGGAAATGTATCTATAAACGGATTTGTATTACTTTGAGGTTTTGAACTTTCATGGCACCACTAAGCTTAGGTTACCTTGTCGGACTGATCATCCGGCTTGGAATCTTTAATCTGTTCACCAGCTGCAGTTTGGTTTCTGTCTGTACCGACCATGGCATTGGTTATATCCGGTCCCACTGTAGTGGCTACGGTTCTGTTTGATAATGACTATGTTCGTTCCGATCCCACGAGTAGTGGCTACAGTTTTGTCTGCTCCAGTTACCTCGGTAACAGGAGATATAGATTTACGTGGTTTGCCAATGTTTTCATGCATTTAATATTCATCTTATGGTACTGGTTTATCTTATTTATCATAACATTGGATTTGCAAACCATTGAGATGTTTATCTTCTATCTTTAGTTCGTCATTGTTATTATTCGTGATTTAATCGTGGCTCTCATTTATCACATACTTTGCTTTTCTATCATCCTTTTATTGTTGTATTTTCTTGCCAGACCGTTGTGTCTGACCCTTTATGCTTGGTGCCAGATGTCGAGCCCCTCGCGGTCGAGGCGCACTTCGAGGCGGAACCCATAGTTCTTGTGGAGGGCGAGTGGCAGCCCGATGATGTCGTTTAGACGTCGGGTTGCTCTTGGAGCTGCGATCACATTTTGAGAATAGATATTATACATTTTGGGATTTTGTTGTGGCCATTGTTGGCTCATACCTTTTGGGAAAAGATTGTAATTAATGACTAACTTTACTTTTGTATCAACTTTAAACTAACTTTGGGGCCTACCAATGAAATGTTTCTCCTTTTGATGCTAGTCTCGTGCGTTCTCACCTTACACCTGTTTGTGGGAGACTTTTATGTTTGCTACATGCTTCCGCGTAAGTTCTTTGTATGAAAGTGATTCTTATTTATCACTGTTGGATCGGATTTCAGGAATCCTTACCGCAGAAACCCGTGGGAAACTAGCGTGTGCGGGCGGAATTTTCCGGCCCATCGCGCCACGACCCCGGATTAAGGCCTCGTTTAGCGGGACCTCGGTTTGGGGGCGTGACAGGACGTGTGTAAGAATGGGTG
The DNA here is from genome assembly GCA_012931725.1 of Litsea cubeba. NCBI lineage: Eukaryota > Viridiplantae > Streptophyta > Magnoliopsida > Laurales > Lauraceae > Litsea > Litsea cubeba. The sequence continues at coordinate 49,861,364 of CM022948.1, read as the reverse complement.
TGGACGGCCAAGGAATGTATTCCTCTTTTTATTGCAAACCTAGGGATGACTTTCCCTAAAGACTTTTCCTACTAATCCTCTTGGACGTCCCTCAAAAGGAATATACCATGTTAAGAATTATTTCCTTATAAGTTCACTCCAATTAGAAAAGGAAAATAAAAAGGAACATCCCATAAACTTAGTAATTAGTTACCTTAGGTGTGCAACACCTACTAATTTTAAGTTTCTAAAATAAAAAGGAAACTATACTATAGGAATTCTTATCCAAAGATGAGTCCAACTTTCCAAGTAAAGAAACCTACTCAAAGTTGGAAACCTCTCACAAGTAGTTCCTATTATGTCCGACCCACATGATTATAAATCACACCATGGCCCACAAGTCAATAATTTAGCTAGAGTCAAATTCATGTATGCCATCAAAGGCCTATTTGAATTTAAACTCAAAATTATTTTTCCACTAAAATAATTCAACCACATGTCATCTAAACAAATTAGGAAACCATGCCAATATAGGAAAGTGATTAGAGAAGGGACCAAAAGACATATTTGCCCTTGGCTCCCAAAATGACCAAAATGTCCATGCTAAACCCATAACAACATTAAGACCATTTTAACCTTAACTAATTCCACTAAAGAATTATGGTTGAACTCCAGGAACAAATATTTAATATGATTTTAAGCTAGTCAGAAAGTGACAATTGTCTTCGACCTACTAAGTGAAATGACCAAAATGCCCCTCTATGTAACATCCATAATCAAGTCAGGTTATCAAAGGCACTATCAACCTTCTCGATTACATCTCAACCTTATAACTTCATATCCTTGACTTAATCATCATCCGTATATCATTCTCTTGGTCCAGGGAGCGACCCACAAGTTCAATATCCATATGGAACATCCATATACTAAGATCTTAGATTTTGATGATTAATCGGATAATTCTAAGGGGACGATCACTCCATCATTAGATGGCATAGATTCTTTATTGCAACTGCACGTCCCAACTGATCAAGCCCGAGCACCCAAAACACAGAGCTGTTGACCCATGTGAAGGATCTCACCCATAGTGAATTAAAGCACAAGAACTCGACTTCGTCAATTCATCCACAAATGCTCAAGATTAAGAGCACTGGTCACTCAGTAGCATGAGGTGACTCGATCTCTCTCAGTGACAGTACTATTTTAGAGATCACACCTATAATGGTCCTGTTCAATGCATGACATATGCACTAATGAGATAAATCTAGGAAAGGCCTCCCGTGACTTAGGTAAGTCACCCTGAATACAGGAGAGTATCTCACTATAGCTTACACTAAGATGAAGTGCCCAACTCCATCTCTCAGTTCTGAACAAATTTATTGTTTCCAGTGTCCATGAGTCAGACCTATCTGTGTGAAGCCACTACACATCTAATTCATTTACTAGAAACAATGGGCCTTACACAACCATACATATATACATGTTTAAAGAAAAAAGAGTCATTCCTTTAAATAACCAGTAAATATCCAGTAACATAGATGAAAGTGCAGCCAGTGGGCTTTAGGGCATACACCAATCCCAACAAACTCCCACTTGCACTAAAGATCACGACTTCCTAACCTAACTCCCATAGACTCAACATGAGAAGTAAACACTTTCTCAGTAAGAGTCTTAGTAAATGGGTCAGCTAAGTTATTTGCTGAGGCAATCTGCTCCACCACTATTTCTCCTTCCTAGATGAATTCCCGGATCAAGTGGTACTTTCTCTGAATGTACTTGCCTTTCTTGTGATTCCTGGGCTCTTTGCACTGTGCTACAGCACCAGAGTTGTCGCAGTATATGACAATCGGTTTTTGCACTGCAGGAACAACTCCCAATTCCAATAGGAATTTTCTGAGCCATACTGCTTCCTTTGCAGCTTCCGATGCCGCCACATACTCTACTTCCATGGTAGAATCCGCAGTACAGGATTGCTTGACACTCCTTCATGATATAGCCCCTCCTGACAGAGTGAAGATGTATCCTGAAGTAGACTTTCTAGCATCTCTATCAGATTGGAAATCAGAAACTGTATACCCCAAAGGCGTTAGATCATCTGCTTGATAGGTTAGCATATAATCTTTCGTTCTCCGCAGATACTTGAATATATGCTTAACAGCTGTCTAATGCATAGGTCCAGGGTTTGACTGATATCTGCTAACCATGCCAACGACAAAGCAAATATCGGGTCTAGTACATAACATTGCATACATGAGGCTTCCAACAGCAGATGCATATGGAACTCTCCTCATGTTCTCTATCTCTTTAGGTGTCTTTGGACATTGATCTCGAGACAGTGGTACTCCATGTCTAGAAGGTAGCAAGCCCTTCTTGGAGTCATGCATGTTAAACTTGACCAATATCTTCTCAATATATAAAGATTGGGATAAGGCTAACATCTTATTCTTGCGATCTCGCAAAAGCTTGATCCCTAAGATATAGCTGGCTTCACCCAAATCTTTCATCTGAGATTGAAAGGATAACCAAACCTTTGTGGATGACAATATACCTACATCATTTCCAATGAGCAATATGTCATCTACATACAGAACCAAAAATGCAACTGCTTTTCCACTTCCTTTCTTATACACACATGGTTCATCAATGTTTTGATCAAAGCCAAAAGATTTGACTGCCTGATTAAACTTGATGTTCCATGCTCTAGATGCTTGCTTAAGTCCATAAATGGACTTCTTAAGTTTACAAACCATGTTATCTTGGCCACTAGCAATGAAACCCTCTGGTTGCATCATATAGATGCATTCGTCAAGACTTCCATTAAGAAAAGCTATCTTGACATCCATCTGCCATATCTCGTAGTCATAATGACATGCGATGGCCAAGAGAATCCTTATGGACTTAAGCATAGCCACTGGTGAAAAGGTTTCCTCATAATCGATACCCTCTTTCTGAGTATATCCTTTCGCCACCAGTCTTGCTTTGAAGGTTTCCACCTTCCCATCCACTCCTCTCTTCCTCTTGTAGATCCATTTGCATCCTATGGGTTTAATCCCTTCAGGTGCATTCACAAGTTCCCAGACTTGATTGGAATACAAAGAATCCAATTCAGATTTCATCGCTTGCTGCCACATGTCAGCATCTATATCCGTCACTGCTTCATCGTAACTAGCAGGATCCTCAACCAGATCTTCGGAGTCTGTTTTAAAAGACATTCTTAGATATCTTTCTGGCTGTCTTGAAATTCTCTCACTACGACGAGGCTCCGGAGTGTTAAAAGGAATATCCTGTTCATCTACTGCCTCAGGACCTGGTACAGATGTTATAGGAGATCCCGGAAGAATCTCCTCAGGGGTTTCTTTACAACTAAGCTCTTGGTACATCATACAATCATCCTCCAAGTATCTAGCATGAGTGTTGAAAAGCACTTTTTGCTCCTTTGGATGATAAAAGATGCCACCTCTCGTTTCCTTAGGATACCCAATGAAGTAGCACATTTCCGATCTGGGTTCCAGCTTGGTAGCTTTATCATTCAGTACATAGGCCGGACAACCCCAAATGTGGATATGTCTTAAACTGGGTTTTCGACCTGTCCACATTTCTTGCAGTGTCCTAGGCACTGATTTAGAAGGTACCAGATTTAAAATGTATGCTGCTGCTTCTAGGGCATATTCCCGAAAAGATATAGGTAGGGTTGCATGACTCATCATGGACCTTACCATATCAAGAAGGGTATGGTTTCTTCTCTTCGCTACACCATTTTGCTGGGGTGTACCCGATGCAGGCAACTGAGACACAATCCCATGTTGTGTGAGGTACTCTTTGAACTCACCCAGGAGGTACTCGCCACCTCGATCAGATCGAAGGGCTTTGATATGTTTCCCTAGTTGTAACTCCACTTCAGCCTTGAATTGCTTGAATTTATCAAACGCCTCAGACTTGCGTCGCATTAAGTACACATATCCATACCTAGAGTAATCATTAGTGAAGGTGATGAAATACTCATAACCTCATCGAGCCGGTTTGTTCATAAGACCACACACATCAGTGTGAACCAATTCTAACAACTCTTTTGGCCTTAGTCCCTTTGCAGAGAATGAACTTTTGGTCATCTTTCCCTTGAGACAAGATTCGCACTGAGGCAAAGGTTCAAGATCTAATGAGCTCAAAGGCCCATCTTCTACCAACCTCTGAATCCATTTTAGGTTAATGTGACCCAAACGTAAGTGCCAAAGATAAGTGACATTGGTTGAAGATACCTTCCTTTTAAGGGAAGTTGAGCTTTCTAGTTGTACATTATGCAGTGTGGGAGCAATAGGATATATATAAAATAAGTTGTCATGCATTCTACCGGAACATATAACATTTCCATCTCTACTGATATCAACACCAAAATGGAAGGAAACTGAATAATTAAATTCAATGAGTCTGGAAACTGAAATTAAATTCTTCCTCATGTCCGGAACATAGAAAGAATTATTTAAAACTAATATCCTATCACATGAAAAATGTAAGGAAACAACTCCCACTGCAACTGCCCAAACTTTGGCTCCAGTTCCAACTCTAAAGCAAACTCTCATTTCTCAAACTTCTGCATTATCTGAAACCCCTGCAATGAATTGCAGATATGATTAGTGGCTCCAGAGTCTACTATCCACGAATCAGTAGAATCAACCACAAGACAAGTTTCAATGTAGTAGGAAAGAGATATACCTTTCTTAACTGAGGCTAAGAACTTGGGACAATCTTTCTTCCAATGACCTTTGAGGCCACACTTGAAGCATTTCCCTTTTGGCTTTTCACCTATACCCTTGTCCTTCTTTTTACCAGTATTGCCCTTTTTTCTGTCCCTTTCCCTTATCCTGCTTCTTCTTGAACTTCTTCCCTTTCGGGTTCAGTTTAGAGAAAGACTGGAAAAAGTGAGCTTGGGCTTTGGGCTTCATGATAGACTCTGCCGCCTGGAGTTCTTTCATTAACTCAGATAGAGTCATGTCCATCTTGCTCATATTGAAATTGAGCTTGAACTGAGTGAAAGAGTTCGGCAGAGTTTCGAGAATCATATCAGTTTGACTCTCTGCATCAATCTCAGCCCCTAGAATCTCAGCCACATTGAAATAATCCATCATCTTGAGCATATGCTCTCTGACAGGTGTTCCCTCAGCCATCCTAGTATTCATGATTGTCCTTATATCAGCTTGCCTAGCTGGCCTGCTTTTGTCTGCGAACATCTCAGACAAGGACATCATGATGTCAGAAGCTGTGTCCATTTGCTCATGCTGTGTTTGCAACACGTTGGACATGGATGCAAAAATGTAGCATATAGCCATGCTATTCGCTTTCTTCCATTTCCTTTCAGCCTCTAGCTGGTCATCAGTAGAATCAGCATAAATCTCAGGACAGGGTTCCAACAAGACATACTTGTACTCTTCAGCAGTGAGTACTATGTCAAGATTTCTCTTCCAATCTACGTAATTAGGGCCAGTCAGTTTGTTCTCACGAAGAATGCTCATCAACGGGCTAAAAGAATCCTTAGTCATCTCTCTCTGGATTTGAAACGGCTTATAATTAGACGGGCAGTATATATGTAACATGCATATAGTGCTAGTTATAAAAGGCAAAAGATGCACAAAACTTTTTTTTTACATTATTTAACCCTTATCATAATGTATCAGTGTTTCAACCTTCTCATAGACCCTCCATCGAAGGGATGGCTGAGCCTACAGTCACGTTGAATTAAGGTATGCTTATTTGGATTATCACTATCTGGATACACATATCCAGTGGCAGTCCAATCACTGATTGGTTTGGCCTTATATGACAAATAACTCTAACTCCTAGGGAGAGGTCATTACCATCTTATGTCAAGTGTATTACCATCTCTTATGAAATTTCCCAGAATGTCTATGACTTGAGTCCTTCAAAGGGAAGTGACTTTAATCCATTCTGAAAGTGAACTTTAGTAAAGAGCTCCACCGAAGGGATGGCCGCTCCCACCAATACTTCATTGACATTCTATAGAAGTGATCTTTAGTAAAGAACTCCACCGAAGGGATGGCCGCTCCTACTAACACCTCATTACGAATATTCACATTAGTTCACCCACTAACCCATCAAAGTGATCTTTAGTAAAGAACTCCACCGAAAGGGTGGCTGCTCCCACTAACACCTTATTGAGATAACATGAACCGAGAATGGAAGGCCGTGGGGTTTTTCCAAACCCCTCTCCCACTTGATTATTTATCACTAGGGTTTTTTTAAATAAAATATTCTTTTTGACCTTTACATTGTTTACTCAAAAACTCTTTTAAATATAGCAAACTTAGTTAATTAAAATTATGACTCAATGACTTAAGTCATCTTAAAAATAAATAACCTTTGCTTTAAAACATTTAAGTAAATCCCTTTAAAGAGTCAAAAACCTAACTTGGGTTATGGGAACCCTTAGGTAGCATCTTATTAGATTTTAGTTTAGCCTCTTTTGGAAACCAGGGGTACCAAGATAAACTAAACCCTAACCAATTTTAAACCTTAGACAAATAGAAGGTGCTGGTCTAAGTTCCGTTTAAAAACAATTAGCCAAACTAAAAACAATCCAATATAGAAAGATGCCAATTTTAAAACCTAATGGTGGCCATGTTTCTAGGTGACAATTATAGCAATTATATAAAGCATTCAACCATTCATTCCACATATAAAAGGAAATAAAAAAGAATGCAATCCTTGATGGCTCCCTGCTCTTTGGATTTCAAATCCTTATCGAACAAGGACATCAAAAATAGATCTCATCTTGCAACAAGAATCCTTGTCCCCTCCATCACTAAGGAACCCGGTTACTAGCAACCTATCTTGCTTGGAGCTTTCTTCTTCTTGCTTGTTACAATAAATGAAATTTATACAAGCAAACCCATGAAAAACAAAACCAAAAATTACATTGGAGATACCTATGCTTTTCAAGAAAGCTTACATCAAGACTAGTTGGAATAAAAGTAAGGAAAAAAAAATACAACTTACTATGATTGCTAAACGCGCAATCGTACACTTTCCAACTAATGAAAAAAAATATCCATATCCACACAATAAAAATGCGAACCATCAAGGATGCAAATATGGCTGCAAACAAAGAGGTTAGTGCATGCAAAACGCAATGTACAGCACTATACAGATCTAGAAAATAAATTCCAGCAATCTAAAAACAGCCAGCACGAATTATACAACATTATACAGATCTGGAAAATGAATTCCAGCAATCTGAAAATAGCCTGCATGCATTGTACAGCATCATACAGATCTAGAAAATAAATTCCAGAGGGTGCCACCATGCCCTTAATTAAACTAGGATTAATATTAACACAACATGGGATCATGATTTCACATGGAGTGGCTCTGATACCACTGAAAGAACATGCGATATTTCAGATCTGGACATCACTAGGGGAAGACGTCCATGGCTGATTTGGAATAAGCAATACAGATTTTAAAGAATCTGATCTCAGCAGCGCAGAACAGCCATATAAATCGCATAAAAACTCCATCGAATCATGATCAACAAGTGTATAATAAAAGGAGATAAAAGAAGACTATTACCTTGATGATATGAAGACTCCAAATATCTTAAAATAACGATCCAAAGGGCTGATCTCAGATCTGCAATCAGCAATCTGGTTGCTGGAATTTTCAGCAGTAGCCTTGCTTTTGATCTTCTCCTCTATTTCACTTCCAAATCTGATTGGCTAAGATAGTGGGATCTGAATATGGATTTCTTGATGGGTTTTCTGAATTATACTATATGGAAAAATTCAGACTTGAAGCTCTCTTCAAGGAAGAAGAATAAGAGGCCAAGGACGTGTGCAAGAATGGGTGTGGACGGCCAAGGAATGTATTCCTCTTTTTATTGCAAACCTAGGGATGACTTTCCCTAAAGACTTTTCCTACTAATCCTCTTGGACGTCCCTCAAAAGGAATATACCATGCTAAGATTTATTTCCTTCTAAGTTCACTCCAATTAGAAAAGGAAAATAAAAAGGAACATCCCATAAACTTAGTAATTAGTTACCTTAGGTGTGCAACACCTACTAATTTTAAGTTTCTAAAATAAAAAGGAAACTATACAATAGGAATTCTTATCCAAAGATGAGTCCAACTTTCCAAGTAAAGAAACCTGCTCAAAGTTGGAAACCTCTCACAAGTAGTTCCTATTATGGCCGACCCACATGATTATAAATCACACCAAGGCCCACAAGTCAATAATTTAGCTAGAGTCAAATTCATGTATGCCATCAAAGGCCTATTTGAATTTAAACTCAAAATTATTTTTCCACTAAAATAATTCAACCACATGTCATCTAAACAAATTAGGAAACCATGGCAATATAGGAAAGTGATTAGAGAAGGGACCAAAAGACATATTTGCCCTTGGCTCCCAAAATGACCAAAATGTCAATGCTAAACCCATAATAACATTAAGACCATTTTAACCTTAACTCATTCCACTAAAGAGTTATGGTTGAACTCCAGGAACAAATATTTAATATGATTTTAAGCTAGTCAGAAAGTGACAGTTGTCTTCGACCTACTAAGTGAAATGACCAAAATGCCCCTCTATGTAACATCCATAATCAAGTCAGGTTATCAAAGGCACTATCAACCTTCTCGATTACATCTCAACCTTAGAACTTCATATCCTTGACTTAATCATCATCCGGATATCATTCTCTTGGTCCAGGGAGCGACCTACAAGTTCAATATCCATATGGAACATCCATATACTAAGATCTTAGATTTTGATGATTAATCGGATAATTCTAAGGGGACGATCACTCCATCATTAGATGGCATAGATTCTTTATTACATCTGCACGTCCCAACTGATCAAGCCCGAGCACCCAAAACACAGAGCTGTTGACCCATGTGAAGGATCTCACCCATAGTGAATTAAAGCACAAGAACTCGACTTCGTCAATTCATCCACAAATGCTCAAGATTAAGAGCACTGGTCACTCAGTAGCATGAGGTGACTCGATCTCTCTCAGTGATAGTACTATTTTAGAGATCACACCTACAATGGTCCTGTTCAATGCATGACATATGCACTAATGATATAAATCTAGCTAGGAAAGGCCTCCCGTGACTTAGGTAAGTCACCCTGAATACAGGAGAGTATCTCACTATAACTTACACCAAGATGAAGTGCCCAACTCCATCTCTCAGTTATGAACAAATTTATTATTTCCAGTGTCCATGAGTCAGACCTATCTGTGTGAAGCCACTACACACCTAATTCATTTACTAGAAACAATGGGCCTTAACACAACCCTACATATATACATGTTTAAAGAAAAAAGAGTCATTCCTTTAAATAACCAGTAAATATCCAGTAACATAGATGAAAGTGCAGCCAGTGGGCTTTAGGGCATACACCAATCCCAATAGTGGCCCACTTGGGGACCCACATGGGGATGGAAATTTGGGGGGGGGGGGGGGGGGGGGGGTTCAAGGACTCCCTAGGACCCTTCTCTCTGGAAAAAACCAGCCTCAATCGTGATTTCTATCATCTTAATATAGGCCCTAAAAGTTTAATCGTTAATAGTCCATTTGGATCGGTAAACAGTCGATTCAACGGTCCAGTAAATTCGGATCTGACTGAAAGTTGGTGGACATGTGAAATTCAAGGGAGTCATGTGTTTGGTCCATTTGGATAGACCAATGGTGGGCCCCACAAGCGTGAGCTTTTGGAATTTTATCCTAAGCTAAGTGGGACCCCACAAATTATGAAACAGGTGTGAACGTGTTTTACATCTCCCACTTGCAAAAAGACGCGATGAACCGAAGCATGTCTAGACTGACTTGTTTATAGTCACACAAGCCTGATTCAGGCTTTTATTACTTAGCCCGAGCCTAGCCTACCTCGAATATGTGGGCCTGGGCCAGCCCATTTAGTTAACTGGGCCGAGACGCGCCTGTTCTCACATCTCCACCATAGACTTGTTGTTGATATGAGTAACAGATAAACGTTACGAAAGAACCGACATATCCTAGATGTTACGAGAACAATGCTTCTTGAATCTTTAGTCCCATCCACCTTCTGGGTAGAAGCTCTTTCTACAGTGTGCACCTCATCAATTGGCTCCCATCACCCAAGCTTCAAAATCAATCCCCATACTTCCGTCTTTTCTCTACCCAACCTTCCTATGATCATTTTCATACCTTTGGTCGTGTGTGTTTTGTCCATCTACCATCTCAAGAGAGAGATAAACTGTCAGCTAAATCTGTCAAATGTGCATTTTTGGGATATGTTGTTCATCAAAAGTCTTATCTTTGTTATGATTCTAAAGTCCGTTACACTCGCATTTCTCGCAATGTAATTTTAAAAAAATCAATTTTCAAACCCAAGTGGACACCTACTCCATGACAAACATCTCCTTCATACCAATTTTTTCTGATCATCCTAACCTAGCAAGTTTTAAGCCTGGGTTGGTGTATGTAAGGCGTCACACATAAGATTCTACTATATGCACGCTACCTGACCCTGAACTTGACTCAACACTTGCTCCTACTCCCCCGATTCTTTGAAGGTCCACTCGTCCCCAGACCGTTTATCTTTATATAAATCATTTTCCATTGTATTTATCCCTAACACTTATTCGCAGGCAGTAAGCATTCTTGTTGGCAACATGCTATGATGGAAGGTCTCACAGCTCTCCAATAGAATCACACATGGGATATCATTTCATATACATCCCATGCCAAACAAATCGGTTGTAAATAGATTTATTCCGTCAAACTGAAATCAGATGAATCTTTGGATCGATATAAGGCTCGTCTTGTGGCTTTGGGAAATCCCCAAGGTATGGTGTAGATTTTGATGAGACCTTTTCCACAGTTGCTAAAATGACTACAATTCGGATTCTTTTAGCTCTTGTTGATTCTCAATCATGGCCCTTGTTTCAAATGGATGTCAAGAAAATGTTTTTACATGGAGATCTTCAAGAAGAAGTTTACATGTTAGTCCCACTTGGCCTCAATGTTTCATTTGCAAATAGTGTATGTCGACTGTGTAGATCACTTTATGGGCTAAAGCAAGCTCCAAGAGCTTGGTTCGAAAATTTTTGACATACCTTACTTCATGCAAGGTTTCAACAAAGTCAATATGATCCTTCTCTGTTCCTTCGTCGCACATCCAATGGCTTTACCATTCTTCTAGTGTATGTCGATGATATCATCATCTTTGGAACAGATCTTGACGATATTCTGGAACTACAAACGGTTCTCCATACTTCATTTCACACGAAAGATTTGGGTCCTCTCACAAATTTTTTAGGTCTTGAAGTGCATAAAACCAACGTAGTTCTTTTCATTAATCAGCATAAATACATCACATATCTTATTACTCAAGCTAGGTTACAAACTACCACACCTGTAGATACGCCCTTGGAACAAAATGCGAAATATAGAAAAGACGAAGGAAATATTCTTGAGGACCTTAGTAGTTATATCTAAGGCTTGTTGGAAGCCTTATTTATCTGATAATCACTCATCCTAATATTGCTTATGCTATCAATCTTATGAGTCAATTCATGACTCGATCCACATATCTTCACATTATGTTGTTAAGCGAATCCTTCACTATATTATTGGAGCACACGAGCAAGGCCTTTTTTTCCCCAACTACTTGCAATTTGAGCCTTATTGTTGTGATGCAGATTGGGCTGAGTGTCCAGACACTCGTCGTTCCACGACGGGCTGGTGCGTCTATCTGGGAGATGCTCTCATCTCATGGAAATGTAAGCATAAGAGCGAATTTCAAAATCTTCTACTGAAATAGAATATAGATCTATGTCTTCTACATGTTCTCAAGTTATTTGGTTACAATGTTTGCTCCATGAACTTGGTTTTAAATTTCCTTAGAACACGGCTACACCACTGCATGTAGATAGCACGAGTGCCATTCAAATTGTTGCTAATCTTGTCTTCCATGAGAGGGCAAAACACATTGAAGTTGATTTTCACTATATTTGAGAAGCTTATGATGAGAAGCAGATTTATCTTCCTCATATGACAACAGATCTTCAAATTGCAGACATTTTGACCAAAGATCTTCCCCGTATTAAAAGACAATACTTTTGTTGACAAATTGATGTTAGTTGATTCACCATCATCAATTTGAGGAGGGGGGGGGGGGATTCCTCAGTGTACAGATGTGTTGGCCCACTCGACTTTGTCAAATCCAGGAGATTTGTATCGTGGCTGTATCATATCTGTGGAGATTGTCGGGGATTTTGTGTATTGCAATTTGATGGATGCATTGTCACATTATCATCATTTGAATTTTCACATGATCATCGTTTTTAAAAAATCTTGAAATCTTGATTTTCACATGCATTGTTTTAAAACTTTTAGTACTTGTCACATGCATGTTCTGTATTTTAAATTTGGTTGCATTAATCTTTGAAAAGAAGATTTTCGAATCATGCAAGCCTTTGGACCTAGATTTTCAAATCATCTTAGCCATTTTAGGTTAATGCTTTGAAAACAACTTTAGATTGATTTAAACATGAATCTAAGCACTATTCCATGGCCCATGAGTTCCCACAAAGAAAAACTTTGAAAAATCAGTATATGGGAAAATGGGACCCTAAACCAACCAAGAGATAGCCCAAAAAACCATAGGCTTACGGCTTATTTTATTAGATTTTTAGAGCTTTGAATTTGAGCATTTTTATGCTTAAAAATCTGCCCAGAAGTCGGCCAGCCGAAGGTCATTCGGCCACCTGTTCAGTAGGCCTTATTCAGGACAAGGCTGTGTTTGGCCACCTTCGGCCACTTTTTCAGCCACCCGAACATACCCATTCGGGTAGCTGAATGTACAAAAGTTTCATATTTTATGACTGTTGAACTAGCCATTGGGAAACGTAGGTAGCCGAACTGGTGTTCGGCTAGCTGAATGGTAACCGAACAGAGAACCGTTGGAGCCTCCTTTTTGCGATAAATTGAGCTCTTCCTTGAGATTTGAACCACCATTGAGGCACTCTTTGAGGGAATTAAGTCCAAACAAAGGGGAATGGGCTAAGGAAGGCTATTGGTTCTTTTCGTAAGATAAATCTTAGATTCATTGGGTTAAATCTCTAAGTAAGTTTTGTTTTTCCACATCATATGTTACATGCTTTATTTAAATTATTGGTAAATTAATTTTAGTATGCTAACTTTGATTTGTTGAATCCATTACATGTATTTTACTTTGAACTGATTTGTTGTTTTGGATTCTTCATTTAGATTCAAACCAAGTTAGTCTTAACTTTCATATCATAATGGTTTCATGCTTTGTTTAAAACTTTGATTTCTCTCATAGCATGATTCAAATACTTGGTTCAATATTTGGTTGTTGTTTTTCATCCCAAGAAAATCACTTTCAAATCTATCTTATGTTTTGGATTCAACAACACTCACAAATCACATGTATTTGATTTAAAAGTTTCACACAACTTGCTTAGGATTGATAGGCATATCATTTACAAGTTGGTTTTTAAACTACATGTGATTTGTCCTTTCGCTTCAATCAAATATATTTTTGTGTTTTACACTTTCAAATGCTTTTAGCATACATTCATTGAGCTTCATTTGTAAATTGATTGAAGTCCTTATGCATCACATGTTTTGTTCTTAAAACTTCACAACTTGCTTGGACTAGATATATAGGAATATCTTTTACAAGTTGTTTTTAACATGTTATTAGCATTCTTACCTCAATCGTAAATGTTTTTATGAGCTTTCATTTTCAAATTGATTGAAGACATGCATACACATTGAGCATTCATCTTTGATTTCATATAGTATTTGTGTGAGTTAGATTTTCGCTTTTATATCCGCATATTTAGAGGCATTGTATTGAGCTAAAATTATATCTCCATCAAGTGTACTCTAGACACTACTTAGAGAGAGAACCAACCTTTGGTTACATAGGTTATTGCTTAGCCTTAGAAAAGCATAAGTGTATGGTTAGAGGTGAACCGTAAAACCTAAGAGGTTATTGCTTAGCCTTGGAAAGTATAATGTAAAGGTTATTGCTTAGCTTATTGAAAGCATAATAGTGGAAATCCGGTGGGGTCTAGAAACACAAGCCGGTAGTAGATGCAGGCATTGAGGTCGAACCACTATAAATCATTGTGTTATGATGGATGAGTTGTAGTGATTATTTATGTTAGCTTCCGCACTTTAGTTCTATATCATCACTTGTAACTAATTGATTTAAAGAAATTAAAAGTTGGAATAATTGGTCACTAAAGTCTAGCTCACCTCTAGGGTTCGGATCCCGAACTTTCAGATATAATATGGTTATCTTTGTAAATATCCCAATTAGGGGAATAACCCCAATTAAATGGATTTAATGGTTGGCATCAATTGTAAATATAGAAAGTAAAGTAATATAAGAGAACAAAGAATGGGTGGGATTGGCATCCAGTCTTTTGCTCCAGTTCCAATCCTCTTTCTCATCTCAATCTTATTGTCAGTTCTTACTTTGATATGAGGGTTCTCATTGGGTGAGCCAACAAGACTGCTATTGAGGTGGACTGAATACAGATTAGGTTACTTTGAATAAGGTACAAGATTAGGCAAGAGTGGTGAGCCTAGGTGGCAAGATTGAGTAGGAGTTGTCAGCATAAATCTCATTTTTTAGCTAATGATAATTTATCCTTGATTTTTGAAATCATTTTGAATTTGATTCTATATATCCAGCCCTGACTATTTAGTAGAGAAGGATTAATGAGAAAGATATCAAAAGTTTATCCCAAAATCTTTGCCTGCACGAGGAGGCCCAGTCCATCCTCGAATTTGGACAACTTTTATCTTCTACACCCCTCTCCGTGCAAAACCAGGAGGTTGCCTCGTTCTCAGTAAGCAGGTATTATAACTTGATTGGCCATGTTTGCAACCAAATTCTTCTCTTGGAAACTGATGGACAAATGGTTGATTTCCTCTGTAGAAATTCACTTGACACTCTGCTCTCTTTGTTGTCCTTGGATGCATGTAGCTCCTTTTGGGACGTACGCCTCTTCAAGCAAGTATGATGCAGATTGGGATTGTCATTCCCATCACTACACTCACCACTCATATTCATTAAGCAAGTTAAGATGACAAATGACCCTATTATGTAGTTGAATGTGAGAAAGTGTAGTCTAAACATTAAACTCTTCTTTAAAACTCAAGGAGGTTAGAAGTTGAGAAAGGAAACTGCTTCGGAGCAAACTATCACAAAGGTACATTCAAGTTACTGTAGGTAATCCTGATTCAACCACTAACTTTGCAACTATTGGAACAAGCAACGACACCACCAAATTGAAAGAATGATAGAAATATGAATATCTTGAGCAGTGCTGCAACACGTTCTTGGCTAGGCAATATGTTTAATGCTATCAATGGTCCGGTATTAAAAGTCCATGTTGCAGATGTAGAGGGAGTGGGCTCCACCCGAGGTGGAATATTGAAAAGTATTTGTGTTGCCTCTACTAACGCCTTGAGGTTTTGGTAAGAATGGTTAGCTAAATAAATCTAAGATAATATCAAAGCCAGTTGGTCGTGAGATCAAATCTTAGGAGGAACAACTTGGCGCAAAAAAGAAAAAAAAAATATGCGTGTAGCCAAAAGTACGCCGACCCGGTTCCATTACAGGAGGAATGTTAAGGGTTTGGGCTCCAACTACAGGGGAGTATTGAAAAATATTTACGTTGCCTCTACTAACGCCTTGAGGTCTTGGTAGGAATGGTTAGCTAAAGAAATTTAAGATATTTGACTATCATTGTTGTTTTGGTTGCAGACCTCAGTGGGTTGTTTCCTTGAGGGAATAATTAGAAGCATTAGACCGAAATGAGACATGGAATCTAGTGCTTCGTATGCCTGATATTAATGTGGTTGGCTAACGATGAATTCTCAAAACAAAATTAAAATATGATGGATCAGTTGATCATTTAAGGCCCGTTTGGTTGCCAAGGGGTATGTTGAAATGGAAGGGATAGACTTTCATGAGACCTTTAGTCTACAACTATTCATACCACATTCTTAGCGTGGCAATTATCTCTCACTGACCCATTCGTCAACTTGACGTTAAAAATACTTTTTCTCCATGGATTTCTTAGAGAATCGGTACATGGAACAACCTCTAGGTTTTACTAATCCCACATATCCAAAACATGGAACAATTAGCTTTTGCATGTTGATGATATCATCATTACGAGCAATAACCCATCCCTTCTATCAAGACTAATTAATAAGTTGAGCTTGGAATTTTCCATGAAAGAGCTTAGGCAGTTACAGCTTGTTTATCTCTCAAGCTAAGTACATTAATAAGTTACTAGTAAAGTCAAGTAAGTTCCAAAGCGAGGCGATTAGTACCCCATGGGCACAAAAGCATGATATTCAGTTGGATTCTTGACCATTGATTGATGCATCAGTATACAAAAGTATAGTAGGTGGTCTAGGTACATTACCTTTACTCGACCTAATTTTTCATACGCGGCGAACGTGGTCTGTCAATAAATGCAACAACCAACACTTAAGCACTGACATGTTGTTAAGAGAGTCCTTTGATATTTGAAAGGAACCATTGACTATTGAATATGAATCTCACTCAGTCTTCTTTTAACCTCTATGGATTCTCATACGCGAATTGGGCTGGTTGCCCTGAAACACGAGACAATTGAATATTGTTTATATCTTGATTTGAATTGCATCTCTTGGACAGCAAATAAGTAAACAACAGTGGCTAGGTTCAGTGCCGAAGAAGAATATTAAGCACTCGCATCTACAACAATTGAGTTGACATGGGTATGTCATGTCCTAAGAGATATTAGGGTTTTTCTTTCTCAATCTCCTATTCTGTTTTGTGACAACCTCAGTGCATTGTTCATGATAGTTAATCCAGTGCTACATGCTCGCACAAAACATATAGAGATAAACTACCATTTTGTGCGGAAAAAGGTTGCCCTTGGTTCTCTTGTTACTGAATTTGTGATTTCTACCAGTCAAATTGCTGATATATTTACAAAACCACTCTCCAAAGAATTATATCAAAGGCTGCGACAAGTTTCGAGTGCATAAACTACCACCCTCCAGCTTGAGTGAGAGTGATACGGAAGACCAAAAGTCGGATGATTCCTGTGTGGGGAGATTTCCAGAACCACAGGATTAAGTTAATCGCAGCCATCCGATAAGGCTAAGCACTCTCACGTGCCATCCGCGTGCCATCCACGTGGCACCAATCTCACCCCGGCTACCAGGACAGAGGCCTCGGCCGAACTCAAGCATCTCCGAGCCACTAGCGCCGAACTGGTCCACCCCGGGTGCCATCTCGGCGGGGAGCTCCACCTCGGCTGAGCCATCCCGGGTGCCATCCCGGCAGCAAACTCCACCCCGCCTGAAGAAGTCGGGACAGAAGCCGAAGCAAGAGAGAACCTTCACTTGCGCCCCTCATCCCCCACGTCATCAGGCACGTGGAGGGATAGGGGCACGAGCTAGTGGGACAGACGCGACATCCAGCCGCCCACAATCTTCGCCAGATACCTGACAGGGCGGCATCCAGCGGTTGAGGCCACATCAGGGCAGGGCCCGAGGGCAGATCCGCTGGTACTCCTACCGCCAAAGGCGCCCAACACGACCTGGCCCAACAAGACGTGCATTAAATGGGATGTGGGCTGACCCGACGGGCATTTAATGCATAGTGGGCTGGATTGGACCGCAATTAATGCAATGTGGGCTGATCGTGACTTCCCAGTCGAATCACGGGACCCACACCACAATATCTCCCAAAGATACGTTCCAAACTCTATAAATAGAGGCTCAAACCACCATCTAAGGTACGCCATTTTTCATACACAGAGCCGTTACTCTGCCTCTCTTCTCCCTCTCCTTCCATTGTTCCAGTTCCCACACTGACTTTGGCATCGGAGAGCCTTGCGCCGCCCAGGCCAGGGTCCTCTGACCGTTTGTTCTTCCCTTTCAGGCTTTCGGACGGCATCCAGTCATTCCCAGTCATCACCATCTCGGATAAG
Source organism: Litsea cubeba (assembly GCA_012931725.1). Classification (NCBI taxonomy): domain Eukaryota; kingdom Viridiplantae; phylum Streptophyta; class Magnoliopsida; order Laurales; family Lauraceae; genus Litsea; species Litsea cubeba. The sequence goes on along the minus strand of CM022948.1, from coordinate 49,843,350 downwards.
TCCTATAAGGCTCCTCTATTATTGTGGGTCATTATTTTCTGCACCTACAATTGGCGCCGTCTGTGGGGAAGCAATATCCCAGCCTTCCCAACCTTCTCCAAATCTTTCCAAACAATCTTTCCAAACCTCAATCTCTCAGAAGTCATGCCACCGAAAGCTAGGAAGGGCGGAGAGTCCTCGAGGGCAATCCTCGAGCGGCTAGCACCGTCGACGGACGTCCCTCCTCAGGGACGGTCCCGAACGGTCCAAGGCACATCCGCAGGCGAGGGTCGCCTGGGCTCCCAACTCTTTGTCGAGATCCCATTCCAAGAGGGAGTCGAGGCCTCGCTCTCAGCGGACGAAACCGTGCCACCTCGACGCGACGAGCACCGGCGCGAACGTCCTCGGAAGGACAAAGCCGTGGCCGTAGGAGAGACGCGCCACGTTCAACCCCCTGCCACTGGAGAGGTTCTTGAAGCCTAAGCTGCTCTCCTCCAGAAGCAAGAGCAGATGATTCGTGAGCTCCAACAGCAGCTCAGGGCAGCGCAAACTGCCTCCTTGAGGCAGGTCTCTGAGCCTCGAGGGAAGAAGAGGGACGCCCCCAGCAAGGCAGCCCAGCCTCCCCGCGAGGACCTCAGAAATCATCTGGACCAGAAACGGAGCCAGATCCGTGACGAAGGCTCGAGCAACAGCCGAAGTCACCATAGCCGCGACGGCCGAACTCATAGCCGTCGTAGCCCGAGCCATCCCAAGCGAAAGCCCAGAGCTCAGACCCCAGAGAAGGACGATGAGCAAGAGCGATTTGACAAACGTGTCAGATTGGCTCTCCAGCACAACTTGGACATGCGGGACCAGAAACAGATCTGTGGTCACACTGATATGGGGGGCTCGCCCTTCACAAAATAGATCGAGCGCACCCCCTTGCCCAGAAAGTTCTCCGTCCCGCGGTTCGTCCCCTATGACGGACTGTCCGACCCATCCGCACACCTCCGACACTTCTCCCAGAAGATGTCCATCTGGGGGAACGAGGGTCTCCTAAACTGCAAAATCTTCTCCTCCAGTTTGGGTGACCTTCCCCTGAAGTGGTTCTGCTCTCTCCCGGAGCAGTCGGTTTCCAGTTGGAAGGAGCTCCAGCTCTCCTTCCTGAAGAAGTTCCAAGCCTACACCGTCGTCCCCAAGAAGGAAGGGGACCTCCTCGCCCTGAGAATGAAGCAGGGCGAAACCCTCGCCAAGTTCGCCCAGCGATTCTGGGCGGTCTACAGCTAGATCGAGGGCGCGAGAGAAGGGATAGCCATCTACGCCTTCCAGCAAGCCTTGATCCCCGGCAACGACTTGCGAAAAGACTTGGCCGGGGACTCCCCAGAGTCCATGCCAGAGTTGATGTCCCGGGTGAAGCGCTTCATCGCCCAGGAGGAAGACGAGATCCGGGCCAGGGATCAGGGAGGGCATCCGGAGCCCGAACAGAAGAGTGGCCAGCCTCGGCAGAGAGGCGGGAGGCCCTCCCAGAAGCAGGAGCCCAAGCGGGCCTGGGTCTCCAGTTCGGCGAAGCCTTCGTCGTCCAGGTCTGGGGGCACTTGGAAGCCCAGACCTCCCTCCAGCGCCAGTCAGAGCGTCAACGTCGTCTTCAAGGAGCCGATCTACCGCATCCTGACCAAGATCAGGTCCAAGCCGTTCTTCAAGTATCCTCAGCCCTTGAAGAATGAACCCACCGAAGGCGCCCGAAGCAAGCTCTACTGCTCCTTCCATAGGGGCAACGACCACAAGACCGAAGACTGCAGGACTTTGCAGGAGTATCTGGAGAAGCTGGCCGAAGAGGGCCACATCCCGGAGTTCATCAAGGCAGGTGATGCCGGCGGCAGCGAGGGCCGAATTCACCAGAGCACGGCCCAGGCTCCAGACAGCGAGGACTCAGAGAAGATCATCAACGTGATCCATCTGGCGTCCTCAGCTCCCGCTTCCTCATCCCGGGGAAGCTCTCAGACCCGTGCCGAAGCCAGGCGGGCTTCGCACGAGAAAGAAGTAATGAAAGCCGAACTCGCTCCGGCATCCAAGAAAGCCCGCCGCGACCGACCCGCCATCTCGTTCTCGGATCGAGATCTAGAGGGAATCCAGGTCCCTCACAACGACCCCCTGCTCCTCACCATGAAGCTGAGAGACTTCACCGTGAAGAGGATCCTCGTCGACTCCGGCAGCTCCTCCGAGGTCCTCTACTACGACTGCTTCAAAAGGATGAAACTCTCCGAAGCAGACCTCACGGAGGTCCGAGCACCCTTGCTAGGGTTATCCGCCACGCCAGTCTATCCCAAGGGTAGGATCACCTTGGAAACCCGAGTTGGCGGAGCATCCGTGCTGGCCGACTTCCTGGTTGTGGACGCCCCTTCTCCCTACAATGTCATTCTGGGCAGAACGTGGCTCCACAAGCTAGAGGCAGTTCCTTCTTCCCTCCACCAAAAGCTGAAGTTCGTCCATGAGAACAAGGAGGGCAAGATGGAAGTAGTCACAGTGGAGGGAGACCAGCAGCAGGCCAGGCAGTGCATGCTGGCCGCAGTCCCAGCAGTGAAGGAGCCAGAGCGCGTCAACCTGGCCGAGTTCGAGAAAGGCCTCGATGAGATCGGCCGGGACCCTGAGAAGAAGAGCATCGAGGACCTGGCCGAGGTCAGGCTAGACCCGGCAGACCCAGACCGGTTCTTCCTGATTGGCACCCAGCTGTCAGACGAAGAAAGGGCCGAACTCTCTCGGTTCTTGATGCAGAATGTGGACGTCTTCGCTTGGAGCCCAAGCGAAATGCCTAGGGTCGACCCTGAGGTCATGTGCCACAAGCTCAATGTCGACCCCGACCACAAGCCGGTAGTGCAGAGGGCCCGAAGGACCGGGCTGCAGCAGACAGATGCGGTCGTCGAAGAAATCGACAACCTGCTAAAAGCAGGAGCCATCCGGGAAGTCCAGTACCCGGTATGGCTGGCCAACACGGTGGTGGTCAAGAAGAAAACTGGGAAGTGGAGGGTGTGCGTGGACTTCACCGACTTGAACAGGGCTTGCCCTAAGGACATTTTTCCCCTCCCAAAGATTGACCAACTGATCGACGCCACCGCTGGTCACGACCGAATGAGCTTCCTTGACGCCTACCGAGGCTATCATCAGATCCCGCTCTACGAGCCTGACGAGGAGAAAACATCATTCATCACCCCCCGCGGCACTTACTGCTATAAGGTGATGCCCTTCGGGCTGAAGAACGCGGGGGCGACCTATCAGCGCCTCGTCACAAAAATGTTCCAGGCCCAGCTCGGCCGATCGGTAGAGGTGTACATCGACGACATGGTCGTCAAATCTGTGCGCTCTAGCGACCATCTGGCGGATCTCGGCCAAGTCTTCGACATCCTTCGCGCGTACAAGCTCAAGCTCAACGCTTCCAAGTGCGCCTTCGGCGTAGCCTCTGGCAAGTTCCTCGGCAGCTTGGTAACGCGGAGGGGGATAGAGGCTAATCCGGACCAGATCACTGCCATCCAGGGCATCTAGAGTCCCTCCACCACGAAAGAAGTTCAGAGGCTCACAGGAATGGCCGCCGCACTCAATCGCTTCATCAGCCGGTCATCAGATAAGTGCAGGCCTTTCTTTCAACTTCTAAAGAAAAATCTCAAATTCCAGTGGACCCCTGAGTGCGACCAGGCATTGGCCGCACTCAAAACTTATTTAATGTCACCACCATTACTCTCCACCCCAACTTTGGGGGAGATTCTGTATCTGTACCTTGCGGTCTCGGATCACGCAGTGAGCTCCGTCCTCATCAGGGAGGACGAGGGAGTTCAAAAGCCAATCTATTACACGAGCAAGACCCTGCTCGATGCCGAGACCAGGTACCTCCTATTAGAGAAGCTTGCGTTGGCTCTTGTCACCGCCTCCCGCAAGCTTTCCCATTATTTTCAATCCTACACCATTGTGGTGATCACGGAGCACCCACTCCGTTCAGTGTTCAAGAAAGCTGACTTTTCAGGGCGCATATCAAAGTGGGCAGTTGAACTGGGGCAGTATGACATACAGTACCGTCCCCGAACTGCGATCAAAGCCCAGATCCTGGCAGACTTCATTGTCGAATTCGTCTCCCCCAACCCGGCTCCGACCCAGCTCGGCACGGCACTGGGGGGCACAGGGCACGAGCCAGTAGAAACAGAGGTCCAGCAGTCTTTCACCTCGGCATGGAAGATCTTTGTCGACGGGTCGTCCACCTCCAAGAGAGCTGGCGCCGGCATAGTTCTCCAATCGCCAGAGGGACTGGTCATAGAGCAGGCCTTCACACTGGACTTCAAAGCGACAAACAATGAGGCAGAGTACGAAGCACTGATTGCAGGGTTGAACAGCGCCCAGATCCTCGGAGCCCAGCACCTGGAGATCTTCAGCGACTCTCAACTGGTAACTAGCCAGCTCGCTGGAGACTACCAGGCCAGGGACGACAGGATGGCGGCCTACTTAGCCCTTGCGAAAAAACTGCTCTCCCATTTTCAGAAAGCCGAGGTCAGGCAAATATCCCGAGATACCAACACGCATGCAGATGCGCTTGCAAACCTGGTCTCCGCTGTCGAAGCAGGAAAGAAGAGGACCATCGAGGTCGGGTCAGTATCAAGGTCAAGTCTAGAACTCCATTCATCTCGGCTTGTCCTCTGTGCTGACCTCGGCCCTAGCTGGATGGATCCAATCGTCGCCTACTTGAAGGACGACCAGCTCCCCGAGGACAAGACTGAAGCCCACAAGATCAGGCTCAAGGCAGCCAGGTTTTGGCTCTCTCCCGAAGGCAAACTCTACAGGAAGTCCTTCACAGGTCCATACCTCCAATGCGTCCACCCGACCAAGGTGGACGACTTCCTGTATGAGATCCATGAAGGAATCTGCGGCAGCCATATAGGAGGTCGGTCATTGGCCTACAGAGCAATCAGCCAGGGTTACTGGTGGCCCTATATGCAGAAGGACGCCCAGGTCTACGCCAGGAAATGCGAGAAATGCCAGAAGTTCTCCCACTCCCTCCATCAGCCAGCACAGGATCTGAGTCCCCTCTCCAGCCCATGGCCCTTCGCTCAATGGGGCCTGGACATTGTGGGGCCTCTTCACCGAGCTCCAGGGAACAAGAGATGGCTGATAGTGGCTACGGACTACTTCACAAAGTGGATAGAGGCTGAACCGTTGTCTTCCATCACGGACAGGGACTCCAGGAACTTCGTTTGGAAAAACATCCTTACGAGGTTCGGCATCCCCCGGACCCTGATTTCGGATAACGGGACTCAGTTCGACTCCAAGTCCTTCAAAGACTTCTGCCAAGAGCACGGCATCAGAAACCATTACTCCACCCCGGCATATCCACAGAGTAATGGCCAGGCAGAAATCTCTAACAAAGTGATCCTGGACGGCCTGAAGAAGCGACTGGACAAGGCAAAGGGCAGATGGACAGAAGAGCTTCCGAGCGTGCTGTGGGCATACAGAACAACTCCAAGGAGGTCCACCTCGGCAACACCTTTCTCTCTGGCCTACGGGATGGAGGCGGTCATTCCCTTGGAAATCGGCCTTCCTACCCTGAGGACAGAGCTGGTCGACCAAGGCCGAAATGAGACGAACCCGGCAATGGAGCTGGAGCTGGCAGACGAGCGACGAGAAGCTGCAGCCCTGAGACTGACCGACTATCAGCAGCGGTTAGCCAGGGCATACAATCAAAATGTCAGAGAAAGAAGGTTCACCGCGGGAGAGCTCGTTTTAAAGAAAACACTGCCAGCTGACAAAGAACCAAACGAGGGGAAGTTTGCCCCGAACTGGCATGGCCCGTTCAGAGTAGTCTCACTGGCAGGAAAGTCAGCCTACAAGCTCGAAGACTTGGAAGGCAAGCCGCTGCCGAGGCCGTGGAATGCATCCCACTTGAAGAAATTTTATTTCTAAAAGATGTAATGAATTTCAGAATCAATAAAAGCAGCCTTCGCCTTGTCATCAGTTTGTCATCTCTCTCTGACTGATTTCGGTACTCTTGGGTTCATCCGCCCTGGAAATGGCCTGGAGTTCCTACACTCAGCCTTTCCTAAAGCCCCGTGTCTTGGACACACTCTTGGGTTCATCCGCCCTGGAAATGGCCTGGAGTTCCTACACTCAGCCTTTCCTAAAGCCCCGTGTCTTGGACACACTCTTGGGTTCATCCGCCCTGGAAATGGCCTGGAGTTCCTACACTCAGCCTTTCCTAAAGCCCCCGTGTCTTGGACACACTTCGGCTCTACGCCCTGGAAATGGCCTGGAGTTCCTACACTCAGCCTTTCCTAAAGCCCCCGTGTCTTGGACACACTTTGGGTTCATCCGCCCTGGAAATGGCCTGGAGTTCCTACACTCAGCCTTTCCTAAAGCCCCCGTGTCTTGGACACACTTCGGGTACATACGCCCTGGAAATGGCCTGGAGTTCCTACACTCAGCCTTTCCTAAAGTCCCCGTGTTTGGAACACACTCAAGGGTTAACAGCCCTGGAAAAGGCCTCGAGTTCGAACACTCGGCCGAATTCCTAAAATCAGGGTTTCATCCCACTCTACAAGGGTCTACCGCCCTGGGAATGGTCTGGAGTTCCTACTCAGTCGTTTCCTAAACTCTGGGTTCATAAACCCCTCACACCTCGGCGCAAGGCAGTTCGGCCAAGGTCAGATTCCTGAAGTCCGGGTTCATACACCCCTCAGAAGGCCATTGCCGAACTCACTCTCGCCTAGCCGAGGCCAGTGGAACGATGTGGCCACCCCGGCGCAAGTCAATTCGGCCGCGTATGGGTCCACTTCGGCGCAATGCCAGCCATTTCGGCCAAAGGCAGCTTTCCAGAGGAAGAGAACTGTGCCAGCACTCAAACACAAAAATACAAGTGTTCCAGAATAGTGCAAGGAAAGTAGGAACTCAAAAGCACTGTACACAGTTTGGGTGATCACAGAACAACTCCTTTTTATTCATTGTAAACAGCTTCGTTACAAAAGTTACAGAACAGAAAGTAAAGTACAAAAAGGAGGATCACAGTCCTCTGAAAACAGAAAATGAAGCGAAAACTGGGAGACTCTGATCTTCACCGACTCTTCAGGCTGCAGGCTCGAAGACGCCGGGTCGTTGCCTGGAGGTTCTGAGTGGTCCTGAATTTCACCGAGCTCTATAACACGCTATGGCTGGTCAGACCAAAGCATCGCACAGCCCCTCCAATTCGGAGGCCCTGGACCTCGCTGAGCTCTTCAACACCCTCCGGTCGATGAGACCAGCCAAGCTTGAAGAAACCCCAGGTCCAGCGGGGCCTCAATCCCGCCTTCCGTACGACGGTCGCACAGGGCCGTCGCGCAGGACCGTGTCGGACGAGAATGCGCCACCGTCCCCCGGTTGCGTTGCAGCGCATCCTCACTCTGTCTGGCCAGGGACGGATGGCCATGAACCCGCGTTCAGAGAGCGCGTGGTCCACGGGGAGTTCCTTCAGAGAGCGCGCAAACCACGACGGGCTTCCCCCCTTGGAGAAAGCCGTCCACAGGCGCAAGGGTTCCCCCGGATCGAAGATTACAGAATGTCTGTCTGACATGGTTCCTACAGCTAAGTGGGTTAAGCTATCCTACTTCCGTTTCTTTTCTTCTCCCATGGCGAGCTTGCCATCCCTATTTATAGGAAGAAGAAGGGCTCGGTCTCCGAAAGAGGTTACGAGGGCGAAGTCTCCCACGCGCTACTGGGGATGCACGGCTGTTGACCAGCGATCCCTATGGCGCCACGTGGAGACATCCGTCCGATTCCCTCGTCAGCCGTGCCACCATGTTTATTGTTATTTATGGTCTCCAGAATACGGAGAATAGGCACTGACAGCTACGAGGACCGTTTGACTCTTTCTACCTCAAGGGCCACGCCACACAGTAAAGGCATTCAATACCATTCAATGCACATCCAGAAATGAAAGAGAGACAAATGCAAAGAGAAAAATTCACAAGTAAAGAAACCCCTCTTTCATTGATTGCAAAAAATGTTTACAAGGCTGAGAAGCAAAAGCACTACAGACAAGAAGACAGAAATGTAAAGGAGCCCGGCTACTATGGTTTCGGCGACTCCACTAGGTCGATCACCACATCTGATGGACCAGTGGACTCGGCCGAAATCATGACTCTGCTCGGAGCGTCGCTGGCGGAGGAGGCTTCGACTGGTACCTCAGCCGAACCAGGAGCAGAAGAGGTCTCACCCTGAGGCACGGCCAAAGCCTCACTGGCGACTGGGGCATCGCTCGAGACCGGGGCAGCTGGAGCGTCGTCAGCAGCAGGAGCTTCGACCGGGGCGCTTTCAGCTGCAGGAGCTTCGACCGGGGCACTATCAGTTGCAGGTGCGGAGCTCGGCTCGGGATCCAGGTCCGAATACTTCGGCAGGTCCTGATAGACAGGGTGGTCTTCAGGGACCCCCGCACGTCTCAGTGCGGCCAGGCATCCTTCCTCGAACAGAATGGACGTGATCTCCTCCACCTGTTTCTCGTACAGCTCGGTGGCGCGGTCCACCCCGCTCTGGAAGGCGGATTGCACCTCGGACTGAAGAGAGGCCTTCTCCTTCTCCAGGTCGCTGTTCGCCTTCACCAGCTTCTCCCTCTCAGCGCGACCAGCCAAGACCTCCCCTCGCAACCTCGCTACCTCGGCCGTCGACTCAGACTTCAACCTGGCCAACTCCGACTCCAACTCGGAGACCCTTTTGTTCTTCGTCCAAAGCTCGCCTTTCATATGGCTGGCCCTGGACGAGAGTTCGGCGTTCTCAGTCAGAGCCGATGCCAACCGAGCGGACTCTCCAGCACTGGCCACCTTGAGCTCTTCCATTCCCTTCCGCTGCTCGTCCAGCTCCTTCTTCAGCTTCTCCCGCTCGGACTCCAGGCGGGTCACTCTCGCAGCGTTCCTATCCCTCCTTCCTAGGATGGCTAGGAGCCTCTGCACGTTCTGCAAATGAAAAGAGGAGGGTCAAAACAGGAACAGCCGAACTAGGCCACTCGAAAGAGTACACAAAAAACACTTACCAGGATATCAGCCTGGATCGCTGACAACATCAGGCTCTCGTCATCAAACTTCTCGTGCTCCTCCATATCCCGTGGCAGAGCACAGGCCCTGGCAAGGGCCCCGATCACCTCGGCATCTCCCAGCAGTCGGTCTTCAACGTTCAGGGGTTTGCCGGGCTGTGTCTCCATTCTCGGCTTCCACGGTGCTGGGGCAGTTCGGGGCCCGGAGGCCGATCCGGACCCTTGCCCCGCCGAGATGAGAGGCTCGCGCGTTGGCCCGACGGTCGACCTGCTGACTGGCGCACTCTTTTCGGCCGGCGCACTCTTTTCTTTCGGCGCGCTCTTCTCGCCCCCCTTTTCGGCTGGAGCTTTAGCTCCAGGGGCGTGTGCAGGAGTCTTGCCCTTCGGCTGCAGATCAGCCTTCGAACTCTTCTCCCCCGCCTTGGACTTCTTCCTGGGCGGGGACCCCTCCTTCGATCGATCCGGCGAGCGTCGCCGAGCTCCACCGCTCGGAGCGGGGACAGGAGCAGAGAGAGCACCAGCACCCACCGGACCCGAAGCAGCACGAGTACCGGCAGGCGATGGGGCCCCAGAAGACGATGACCTCTGCCTAAACTTAGCAGCCAGGTCCTTGACAGCAGGCTCCCTCGAGCTTCCCTCCATATCCTCTCCTCGATCAGAGAGATAAGCGTCCACTATCTGCGTCAAGTCCGGCAGCTCCGGATCAGAAGTAGACGCCTCGGCACCAGACGCAGTTCGGTCGGCAACGGGATCGGTCAAGGGGACCCCGCTAAACACCGCAACTGATACGGTTGGACGGTCAGGGTGTGTCTCGTCCACCTCAGGTACTCCGGTCCTCTGGTAGTGGCCGCGATACCTCGGCGTATACCCGAGCAGCTTCCAAGCTGACCTGGTTTCGTGCCCCTTGTACCGTTCAACCTTGTTGATGTCGTCGGTGTTCCTCCTCCAACCTTCGCTGACAGCTCGGCGTCGCCTCGCACCCGCCTCTGCTCAACAGGCAAAAAGGAGTATCAGTTCGGCATCAATGAGGTAAGCAAAGCAAAAAGGAGAAAAGCAGTGATGATTACTTGGGACTTCCCCAAGGCGACGTGGGACCGACAGCCTCCTGCTTTCGCCTGGGCCGAACTCCCAGTCCCCCGATACACAGAAGAAATCCTCCTCAGCATTCTTACTTGAGTCCTCCAAGGCTAGGACGAAGCCCCTTCGCTGCGGCTTCACACGGAGATAGTATCTTCCCTCCACAGCCTTGCAGATATCATATGTGTCCTCAATGTTGTGAGGGCCTAGGTTGGTCCCCAAGATCTCGTTCAGCTTCGCTGTGCCCATGATGACCTTGTAGCCATTGGGCATCAACTGGCCCGGGGCGAGGGACCAAAGGCTAAGGCAAGCCCTAAGCAGGGGGTGCAGTGGAAACCTGACCCCACCCTCGATCACGGAGATCAGAGGGAACGGCATCCAGCCGCCGTGGCAGCGATACAGGGCAGCGTCGGCAAGGTCCGCCGGTTTTAGGAGGACCCCCTCCGGAATGTTGAAGGCAGCTCTAAACTCGGCTAAGCCCTCATCGGAATCTACCCTGAATCTAGGGGTGCCCATGTCTAGAAGGGATGACGACGAAGAAAAACCCTAGAAATTGAAAAACCCCAAGAAGAACCAGACAGAAGAACAAAGCGACTTACAGGGACGAAGAGGCAGATCAAGAGCAGATCCAGGCGCGTTCTACGGTCGTCCTCCTCGAACAGATCTCGGACACCAGAGCAGAAATCGAAAGAGAAGGCGAAGGCGAAAGGAATCAGAGGCGAGAAAAGGAAGGGGACGGCCCTATTTGTAGAAGGGGAACCCTCATTTGGGTACCGCCTCCAAATTCGAAGAGACACTTCAAAGCCCGTGCCCGTCCTATCAATGAGACAACGCAATCAGCGCAGAAGCTACGCGTATAGCCGTCAACTCGGTTCCCAAGACGAACAGGGCAGGGCATTTATTGCTTTAAAGAGTTGAAGCGACACCAGGCATAAAGAGTTGAAGCGACATCAGGCATAAAGAGTTGAAGCGACACCAGGTAATGATCACCACATCCCCAGACGGATTCTTCTAGCTTTCAACCCCTAAAGGCTAGCACACTTTAGAGGTCAAAAGCTAGGGGGCAATTGTGTGGGGAGATTTCCAGAACCACAGGATTAAGTTAATCGCAGCCATCAGATAAGGCTAAGCACTCTCACGTGCCATCCGCGTGCCATCCACGTGGCACCAATCTCACCCCGGCTACCAGGACAGAGGCCTCGGCCGAACTCAAGCATCTCCGGGCCACTAGCGCCGAACTGGTCCACCCCGGGTGCCATCTCGGCGGGGAGCTCCACCTCGGCTGAGCCATCCCGGGTGCCATCCCGGCAGCAAACTCCACCTCGGCTGAAGAAGCCGGGACAGAAGCCGAAGCAAGAGAGAACCTTCACTTGCGCCCCTCATCCCCCACGTCATCAGGCACGTGGAGGGATAGGGGCACGAGCTAGTGGGACAGACGCGACATCCAGCCGCCCACAATCTTCGCCAGATCCCTGACAGGGCGGCATCCAGCGGTTGAGGCCACATCAGGGCAGGGCCCGAGGGCAGATCCGCTGGTACTCCTACCGCCAAAGGCGCCCAACACGACCTGGCCCAACAAGACGTGCATTAAATGGGATGTGGGCTGACCCGACGGGCATTTAATGCATAGTGGGCTGGATTGGACCGCAATTAATGCAATGTGGGCTGATCGTGACTTCCCAGTCGAATCACGGGACCCACACCACAATATCTCCCAAAGATACGTTCCAAACTCTATAAATAGAGGCTCAAACCACCATCTAAGGTACGCCATTTTTCATACACAGAGCCGTTACTCTGTCTCTCTTCTCCCTCTCCTTCCATTGTTCCAGTTCCCACACTGACTTTGGCATCGGAGAGCCTTGCGCCGCCCAGGCCAGGGTCCTCTGACCGTTTGCTCTTCCCTTTCAGGCTTTCGGACGGCATCCAGTCATTCCCAGTCATCACCATCTCGGATAAGTCCTATAAGGCTCCTCCATTATTGTGGGTCATTATTTTCTGCACCTACAATTCCCACACAAGTGGTCCCCACACACACATCAACAAATACCCACACAATTGACTGGCCATGTCAATAGATGAATACAGCATAACAAAATACAAAAAATCCTGCAAGAAGATTTCTTCTAAGATATGCTACTAAGGAAATCATGATCAGCTGGGACACACCAAGATTGGTTGGGTTGTGCACAGAGATGGCCTGGGTTGTATAATTAGATTTGATTTTATTTTTCATTGTATCTTGTCTTTAGTCAAAGAGACAAAATCTGTATGAAAATGAAGCTATTTTCTTTATATTGATATTATGAGGTAAGGGATTGACACATTTTGCGAGGAAGAATGTCCAATCTCTTTTCTAAAAACAATCTCTCTTTTTTTTCAGATGGTCTTAGAGTCAACTGGTCACGAGTTCAACTCCCAACAGCAACAATGTGGCACAAAAAAAGAAAAAAAATATATGCTTATTGCTAAAAGTACGCCAACTAGGTTCCACCTGAGGGGGAGTGTTAAGGGAGTGGGCTCCACCCGAGGGAGAGTATTAAAAAATATTTATGTTACCTCTAGTAACTGTAAGGTCCCCAACCATAATACGGTGTTGACTTCTTAATCGTGGTGATTAACTTAATTAATTGTGATTCTAGCTAATTAGGTGCGTTTAGTACTTAAGGGAGTTTTTTTATCATCAGGAAGATGTTTGCGAAGTTTCTTTCGATTCCAAATGTGATTAGTCTTAATAGAGGGTTAGGTTATGATTATTAGGAAAATTGAGTATTTTTTTCAAGAAATTCATTTTTTGCCGAACTTAGGCTCGTTGGAAAGATCTTACCGCGCTCATCATTTTCTGTTCTTGACTCGTTGCGATTTGACGTCTCGAAGTCCCTTAAATAATCACTTTTCTCTCATTTCACTCAAAGAGAGCATTTTAGACTTTTCACTTCCCATCTCCATTTAAACCCATTCTTCTAGATTTCATTCGTTACATTTCAATTATAGAGATATATATATATATATAGAGAGAGAGAGCTAGCTGCTGGAACTCTCCTTCTTCCTCATTCTTTCCTTCCTGTATGTGGGTTTGGAGACCAATTCAAGTGGAAATTTAGCCATCACCTTCTTCCTCTTCTCTTAGACCTCAAATTGGTAAGTTTTCCACAAGGCTACTCCTTTCAATTTTCCTTCCTCTTGCTGTAAATGTCTTGCATGTTGATGAATCCTTCTTCCTTGCTTTCCCTTGTGTTCTTAGAGTGTAGGAGAAGCCTTGGTAGGAGAGGGTTTGGCTAGGGTGTGTGGAGAGCTCATTCCTTTTTCAATCTTCCTAATTTCATTCCCTTTGGTTGAGGCAAGTACAATAGCATTATACCTTGTACATGCATGTATGTTTAATTGAAATCTTGCCAATGCAATTGTCTAGCCAACCTCTAATTCCAAGCTTGGTTATTATATTGGATTTCACATGCAAATTTTGGTGATTCTTGTAAATGGACTTGAAACTAATGGAATGGTGGGCTTTGGGTAAATGAATTGGATGTTTTAGGAAGCTACAGGTGTGAATTCTGAAGCTTGGAGGCTGTATTTTGAAAGTTAAATGAAAGAGCTTTGAAAATCACCATTTCTGTGCACGCGGTAACCCTGCGGTTAGCCTCGCGGCTAACTGTGTAAGACCCCGACCACCCAATTTTTGGGTTTAGTATTATTTTAATTGTGGTTTTGCTTTTTGAGTAAGATTAGTAGTGGGTTTGACTTGGTTTTTGAATTTGATAGATTTTTCTTAACTTTGGAGATTTTAAGGACCGTTGACTTTGGTTTGACCCGGCCCTTGTGAAATGTATTTTTGTGATAAATTATTCTTGATTTCTAAAAACTCTAATTTTTATTCCTTTTGACTCATTTTATCGATCTTAACAACTTTCATGCTTTGACCATTTAGGTTTTATGCTTAGAAATCACGTTTTTCGAGAAAAAAGGGCAAAAATGACATTTTACACTAAATCAGTACCTGAATTTCAAAATTTTCAGAAACTGGGGAAAATATACTTTTTGGAAACTAGATATTTCGATGATCATTTTACTCTTCTTCGTCGATCTCATCCGGGACCCACGAGACCATGTTTTAATCATATTTAGTTTCAGCTGTAATGGGTCCCACTTTCCACTACATTAGTCATCTCCCTCCTTTTTCCATTTCACTTTACCAAATTCCTGTAACTTTTCTAACCCTAGACCAAAAGAGAGAAAAGTGCTTCTTCTTCACTTTCTTCCTTGGGAATGATCTAGCAAGAGGTATCCAAATCAAGATCTAAGACCACCATCTTTTTCCTCACTCCACAAGCTTTCCATTTCTCTAACTTTCTTTGGATTTCTAGCCAAGCAAGCACCATCTCCACACCATTTCTTCTTGTTTAGCAAGCTCAAGGTTAGGGATTCTTTTCCCCTCTTTCATATGGTCTTTTTAGCTCTTGAAGAGCTTGTTTTTCCATGCTATTAAAACCCATTTTCGAAATGGGGGTTTGTGTTAGCCAAAAATGTGATTTTTGTGTATTGTATTTTGGGGCTTTTGTGTATATTTTGTGGATCACCCTTTTGATTGGATTTTTGTGAAGCTTTGCTTGGCATTGGACTAAGGCAAGTGATCTTTATAGGTTACTTCCCATGTGCATTGTGATATGGTTTTACTATTCCTCTAAAATTTGATTTGTTTTTATGCTTAATCTCAATTTATATGCCATGTTCATGTTCTTCAAAATCATTAGCTTCAGTTTCTCTAATTACATGTATGTTGATGATTTTACCAAGTTCCTAGAAATCTTGTTTTGGATTTACAAGCATGTGTGATTCAATATATGGGGTGAGTTTGACGTTTTCTATTAAATGGATGATTTAACTATGGATGGAATGACTTAGAAATGTTGTTTTTGACCCTTGGTGAGCATGGTGGCTCAGGGGTTTTGTTTGGTTCAGAAATGGAAAAGAATAAGGGAAGAAAAAGTGCAGAAATCTGACTTGAAACGCACTGTCCGTGCACTGGCGGTCAGCTGGCGGCTAGCCGCCATACCCTATGCGGCTAGCCTCCAGCCAATTGAAACCAGGAGGTTCCTTTTCCCGAGACCTGCAATCGCGTCTGAACCACGTGGTCTGCGGGCGGCTAACGGCACCCCATTTCGGTCACTTTTCTCGAGAGCTGTTTTTCCCTGTTTTCATTTCAGCGGTTAGCTGGTGGTTAGCCGCCATACCCCTATGCGGCTAGGTGCCAGGTAACCTCGAAGTTTTGATGCTATGTGCATCATCGTGTACCTTTTTGGACTTCAAGTATAAGTTTGTTTAAAGAAGTATTTAAAGAAAAAAAAAGGGGTGAATCACTTCCTAAGTTTGTTAAACATATATTTTATGCTATTTTGCTAGTGTTGCCGTGTCTCGTTTGATAAGTGATTTCCCACTTATTTTGACGTGTTTTGAATAAATATCATCGTGTATTGTCTTGAATTTCGAGTACAAGCTCGTTTAAGAAATTATTTCAAGAAAAATAGTCGTGTTCTCGCTTTGAAATTTCAAGTACAAGTTTGGATGAAGATTTGTTTTTAAGAATAAACAAGGGGATTACTTTCGTGTTTTTGATATATTACTAGTTCATGCTATCGTGTCTTGTCTTGCTTCCATCGTCCACCTTGTGCGTGGTCGATAAGGAAAATATAAGAACTCGGTCCGGGCGGCACCCTTAGCCATGGGGCGAAGCGTGTCAACTACGGGCTTCAAACGGCGAGTCTCTACTAGCTAGACAAGTAGTTTTCCCCTTTTTGTGTGATTTGTCTCGTAAGTAATTTTGTCTCATGCATTCATGAATTTAAGTAAATACCACTGAGCTTGGACCGCCCCTTCAGTCTGATCCGCTGTCCGGGGGTCCTTAAACTTGTGGACTGTCTGCAGACTAGTCGTGTATTTTATACACATCGTGCGTGTTCTAGTTCCGCGGTCGGTTTCCACGTCTACCTCGTGTAGCGTGTGAAAGACCAAGATCGAATCCTAGAGGGGGGGGGTGAATGGGATGCTACTAAAAATTTAGACCACTTCTGAACATTTTGATTTTTAGGTGACTTATGCTTTGATGATGGTAAATTAGATTGAAAAGAGAGAGATATTCTAAGTTATACATTCAAAAATAAAAGACAACAACAAACTCTATTCGATCTCACACCCAACCATAAAGCCAACAATCATAAAAAGAAGGGAAAACACAAATCACCATAACACAACCAATTATAGTGGTTCGGCCAAATTGCCTACATCCACTCCCGGTACCCTTACCGGATTTCACTAATCAATTCAAGGTTTAGGATCACCTCAAACCTTACAACCTCATCATTATGCTTTTCAAGGATAAACATAAACCTTTACATCACAACAAGTGCTTTTTAAGGCTAAACACCAACCTTTACAACATAGATTTTTCTCTTAAATAAAGTGCCTATGTATGCATGGATAAGAGAACAAATTCAACACTTAATGGTTTACCTCTAGATAGGCTGAACAGACAATGATAACTCAACTACTAGAAGCATGCATAGGAATGGTAATGTTTATGACTAATGCATGGACTAGAAAACACTCTTTCTCTTTTAAAAAGATGAAACTTCAAATGATGCAAAAGATGATAATCATATGTAAGAGAAAGAGTTAAATTACTCAACACATGTTTTTCTTTTTCAAAAAGGTCAAACTTGAAATAATAGATTTGAAAGTTAATGTTCAAAAACTCATGTGAGAGAAAGGACATATGTTGATTTCATAATGCTAAAGGTTTTCAAAGATCAAAGCATGTTATGAAAAGAAACAACATCTTAAAAAGAGGGCTAACAATTTGATCATGCTTAAAAAAAAAACAAAGATGAAAATTCTAAGCATGAAATAGAAGTAGAGATTTAGAAAGCACACCCATCTTAAGGATCAAAGATTGAAAAGTTGTAATGCCTCCATAATCCCTTTTGAAAAGCTCTTGAAAAGTTCCTCTCCTTTGGGCTCAAAAGTTCTCAAAAATTCAGCAACTTTCTCCAAAGAGAAAGTCACTTTTTATAGAAAAAGTGCTCCCAATGGATAGCTATCGGCTAGCCGACAACTTGGTGTCGGTCAACCGACAGGCTAACGGTCACAAGCCAACGGCTATAATTTTGAAAAAATTGCTGACCAAGAAACACTTGGCGGTTTGACCGACAACATCGGTCGACCGACAGGGAACCGACACAGGAACCGATAGCACAAATATGTTGAAAAAATCGCTGTCTGTTTTTGGAACCGACAAGCTCTCGGTCTTACAATTCATGCACTGTCGGTTGACCGATGGGAACCGAAAGCTGACCGACAGAGAAGATTTGAAAATGTAGCTCTCTGGAAAAGGAACCAATGGAGCCATCGGTTGGACTCGGTTCTTGTATCGGTTGACTGATACGAGCCGACAGTCTGACCGACAGACAATACAATCAGAAATCCCGAAGTTCTGAAGGTTTTACAAATAAAGACAAAGTTTATGATAGAAAGATATGCAAGAGGATCCTAAGAAGGAGAACATGAATGAGAGTGAGGTCAAGTTATGACAATGAATGCATCAAATCAAATTGCAACAAAATAAACACTCTAACAGCGTGGGTTCATGTTCTTGCGTGTCGTGCTTGTCGTGCGTGCTTGCTCTAATCATCATGAATGATGGAGAAAGGATGAGTTCTTGTGGATTACTATTCATGATATTATATGTATTCATGTTAGTTTTGTTTCGTACATCACTCGTGGAATCTTGTTTTCTTGATAAGTATCTTGTTCATGCATTGTTTTAAACCTTGTAAATATGTTTCAAGTTTAGTAAAATGTTTTAAGTATTTTTCTTTTAAGTTTTGATTTTTACTTATATTTTTGCCTAAATTGATCACCTACCAGACTGTTGTGTCTGATATTCTACACTTTGGTGCTCTAGGTAGCAGGTTTCCGTCTTGAGCTAGTTCGAGTACAGTTGGCTTTTGAGCCACGAGTTTTGCAGACTTGTTGTGTCAACGATGTCATGAAGATGTCATGCTTGACTCCGGAGTTACATTACACACTTGGGTAGTATTTGTTCTTAGCTTGATGTTTTGTACGGCTTTTGTTAGCCTTTTTCTTGGGAATGTAATTAATGCACTTGTTAATTTATAACTTGAATATGCTCGGGTAATGATAAGCCTGTTACTGTCAGCTTTGTATATTTTGATATCATGTTTTGTTACAGTCTGAGTTTGAATATTGTTATGACAGCTTTACGCTGGTTGGTTGAGTGCGACACGGAATCCAATGGCCATGGACTCCGGATCGTAACGCCTTGTAAGCTTCCGTGAAATGTTTTGATGTGTTTGGGAATTTTGCCTTCCTCACACATGCGGATCCTGGGGAGAAATACAAATTTTTAATTAACCCCAAATCACGCTCCCCGAGATCGGATCATGTAGGATCCCGGTTTTGGGGTGTGACAGACTAGTATCAGAGCGGGCAGGTTACTAGGAAATAAAACACTCTAGCAACCTTAAGACGTATGGTGAGGACTCCTTAGATTGTCTGGATTTTGTTTTGGGCTAGCCATTGTTTTCTCAGTTTGGTTTGTTTTTCTTCTAGTGGGGGAGACCTTTTTGGTATCGTCTTCTTGTCCTTGTTCTTAGGGAATTTGGAGGACCAAATTCTTTTCTAGTGGGGGAGAATTTAATGTCTCCGTACCCATATTTTGTATCTTTTGCTTGTTTTCGTGTCGGAAGAGTTGGTGTTTTGTTGACTTAGCATGGGGTTCTCGAAGGATTTTTGGCAGAAGTTTCAGCTCTTCGTTGTCATAGATGGTGTGTTAGACAGGTAAGTGCAAAATTTTGGATAAACTTGGATTATTTTCCTAAGCCAGAAGACTCCAGAAGCCGGATAATTGGTGGACTTTACGAAGTTTGAGATGATTTTTAGTGGTACAGCTCCAAGAAGATGTGAAAAAGTTAGAAATTTCTCGAGTATTGATGAACTTGTGAGAGAGAATTGTTCGAGGAGGTTCAGCAATTGCAGCTATGGTGGTGAAGTTGACACAGCAAGGTAAATCAGCGGATGGTTAAAAGCATAGGAATTCAGTTTTCGGCAACAGTGAAGAGAGTTGTATGCAGAATTGTTTGTAATCTGGTGACGTGATAGAGCAAATTTTGTAGATTTTACCGACTTGTAGAACATCAGTTTGGACAGAGTACGGATGCAAGATGGAGAATCATAACCTATGGACAATGTCAGTTGAAAGATCCAGAAAGAATGACACATGTGCAAGGCTTGAGGATGGTGAACCTGAAACAGAGGTAGAAGATTGAGTAACCAAGGTTTGATAGAAACAGTTTCGAGATTTAAATGCAGAGTTGTAACCGTTGAAGTGTGATGTCAAGTAGACAAACATGTATGATCAAGAACCGATCGTGGTACAGAGGGCAAATGGCAACTGGGCAGAAAGAGTCAGAATAACAAAAAAAAAAAAACTTTTAGGTATTTTGAAGTTTGGGTAGAAGACTGGAAGATAGAGACATAGTTTGACAGATGCACCTCTTAGGAAGTCTGGACATGTGGAGTAGCATGATAGTTAGAGTGTTAGTAGGTTTGGTCAGAGATGGAAACCTATGGAGTTGTGAATCTTGTAATTTCAATGAGCAGACAGAGATGGCAGAAGTATACCGAGGATTAGACGACATTGCAAAAGGTAAGACACATCTGGTAGTACTCAGCGTCACCAATTTTCCGAAACTAAGGGCAGACAGAAGAACAAGATAATATTTCGAAGAATTGATAAATTCAGAGAAAGCATGTCTACGATCACAACTTCATACAAGTGTCAGGATCATCGTGTGTAGCTTTGTACGACTTAATGCACATAATTCCAGGGTAATAGATAGAGGCAGAACTTATAGTTTCTTGGACCGACAGTGATTGACTATGCAAGTTAAGGAAATGATCCAGTGCAAGGACGCCAGACAGTCACCAAAGGATGACTAGAGGAAATGGATGAACATCAGATTTGTCAGAGGCGTTTGTTTTTTACTAGATGTGTGTGACAGTGTGAAGCATTCAACCGAATCATATATGTCGTTTGCAGGCGTATCTCACGTCAGGCTTCATCAGAGAGTATCACAGTTGCCGAGGATCAGAGCAGGGTGTCAGTGTTTTCCTTTGTCTTTTGAGTTTTTTATTTTTATTTGGTTTAGACCATTTAGAGGACCAAATGGGTTCTAAGGGGGAGGACGTAAGACCCCGGCCCCCAATTTTTGGGTTTAGTATTATTTTAATTGTGGTTTTGCTTTTTGAGTAAGATTAGTAGTGGGTTTGACTTGGTTTTTGAATTTGATAGATTTTTCTTAACTTTGGAGATTTTAAGGACCGTTGACTTTGGTTTGACCCGGCCCTTGTGAAATGTATTTTTGTGATAAATTATTTTTGATTTCTAAAAACTCTAATTTTTATTCCTTTTGACTTATTTTATCGATCTTAACAACTTTCATGCTTTGACCATTTAGGTTTTATGTTCAGAAATCATGTTTTTCGATAAAAAGGGTAAAAATGACATTTTACACTAAATCAGTACCTGAATTTCAAAATTTTCAGAAATTTGGGAAAATATACTTTTTGGAAACTTGATATTTCAATGATCATTTTACTCTTCTTCGTCGATCTCATCCGGGACCCACGAGACCATGTTTTAACCATATTTAGTTTCAGCTGTAATGGGTCCCACTTTCCACTACTTTAGTCATCTACCTCCTTTTTCCATTTCACTTTACCAAATTCCTGTAACTTTTCTAACCCTAGACCAAAAGAGAGAAAAGTGCTTCTTCTTCACTTTCTTCCTTGGGAATGATCTAGCGAGAGGGATCCAAATCAAGATCTAAGACCACCATCTTTTTCCTCTCTCCACAAGCTTTCCATTTCTCTAACTTTCTTTGGATTTCTAGCCAAGCAAGCACCATATCCACACCATTTCTTCTTGTTTAGCAAGCTCAAGGTTAGGGATTCTTTTCCCCTCTTTCATATGGTCTTTTTAGCTCTTGAAGAGCTTGTTTTTCCATGCTATTAAAACCCATTTTCGAAATGGGGGTTTGTGTTAGCCAAAAATGTGATTTTTGTGTATTGTATTTTGGGGCTTTTGTGTATATTTTGTGGATCACCCTTTTGATTGGATTTTTGTGAAGCATTGCTTGGCATTGGACTAAGGCAAGTGATCTTTATAGGTTACTTCCCATGTGCATTGTGATATGGTTTTACTATTCCTCTAAAAGTTTGATTTGTTTTTATGCTTAATCTCAATTTATATGCCATGTTCATGTTCTTCAAAATCATTAGCTTCAGTTTCTCTAATTACATGTATGTTGATGATTTTACCAAGTTCCTAGAAATCTTGTTTTGGATTAATTTACAAGCATGTGTGATTCAATATATGGGGTGAGTTTGACGTTTTCTATTAAATGGATGATTTAACTATGGATGGAATGACTTAGAAATGTTGTTTTTGACCCTTGGTGAGCATGGTGTCTAAGGGGTTTTGTTTGGTTCAGAAATGGAAAAGAATAAGGGAAGAAAAAGTGCAGAAATCTGACTTGAAACGCACTGTCCGTGCACTGGCGGTCAGCTGGCGGCTAGCCGCCATACCCCTATGCGGCTAGCCTCCAGCCAATTGAAACCAGGCGGTTCCTTTTCCCGAGACCTGCAATCGCGTCTGAACCACGCGGTCAGCGGGCGGCTAACCGCACCCCCATTTCGGTCACTTTTCCCGAGAGTTGTTTTTCCCTGTTTTCGGTTCAGCGGTCAGCCGCCATACCCTTATGCGGCTAGCCGTCAGGTAACAACGAAGCTAACCGAAATTCCATATAATTTTCTATCTTCGAAGAAATCTTTTTGAAATGAAAACCAGTTCATGTTGAGGACTTTTACTTGATCTTTGCGCAATTGAGATTCAAAAATACCTTATCAACTTCGGGGGCACTAATTCCTTCTGTCTTTCCGATATTTAGGTTTCAATTACATATAGATTAATGAATAGTCTTAGCCTAAGCTTGATTGACTTCGTGCTTGAACTTCCGTTTTGATGCTATGTGCATCATCGCGTACCCTTTTGAACTTCAAGTATAAGTTCGTTTAAAGATGTATTTAAAGAAAAAAAAGGGGGGAATCACTTCCTAAGTTTGTTAAACATATATTTTATGCTATTTTGCTAGTGTTGCCGTGTCTCGTTTGATAAGTGATTTCCCACTTATTTTGACGTGTTTTGTATAAATATCATCGTGTATTGTCTTGAATTTCAAGTACAAGCTTGTTTAAAAAATTATTTCAAGAGAAATAGTTGTGCTCTCGCTTTGAAATTTCAAGTACAAGTTTGCTGAAGATTTGTTGTTAGGAATTTTGTGTATTGCAATTTGATGGATGCATTATCATTTTCATCATCATTTGAATTTTCACATGAGCATTGATTTTAAAATACTTGAAATCTTGATTTTCACATGCATTGCTTTAAATCTTTTTAGAATTCATGGTACATGCATGTTTTGATTTTATATTTGGATGCAATTAGTTTTGAAAAGAATCTTTATGAATCAAGCAAGCCATTGTTTTAAAAGCTTCAAATCATTTTAGGCTTTTTATGTTTCATGTTTTTAAACCTCTTAGAATGATTTAAAACATGATTCCAAGCTTGATTTATTGGCCCAAAAGTCCCCAAAGAAAAATACTTTAAATATGCAAAATATAGGGATTTTGGTCCAGGGACCCGGTCGACCCACAGTGTGTTCGGCCGACCGACCCCATGCTTTCGGTCGACCGAACACATAAGGTAGGTCGGCCGAAAAGATGGCCGTTGAGCCTTTGTCAAACGGTCAGATTTATGATCGTTGAAGGGTAGGTCGACCGGGCCCTGTATGCAGGTCGACCGAGGACTCGCAGAAACCCACTTTTTGGGTATAAATACTAGTTCATCCCTTAAAAAAATTGAGGAACTTTTAGGCCCTCCTTGAGGTGTTTTGAGGCCAAAGAAAGGGGAATAAGCTAAGGGAGGCTAGAGGGTCATTAAGGAAGACTGAAGCTTGGATCCATTAAGTTAAATCAACAAGTAGGCTTTACTTTCCTAATCATATGTTTTCATGCTTTGTTTTAATTATTGGTAAATCTTTGTTAGCATGCTAAACTATGATTTGTTGTGTCCTTAACATGTTTATGTTTTGAATTGATTCATTATTTTGGATGCGCCACCATGATTCAAACCAAATAGGACTCTAATTGGTATATCTATGTGAATCTTGTTTTGGAATCATCTTTGAAATCATATGTAACATGATTCCTATACTTGGTTGAATATTTGGTTGTTGTTTTTCATTATGAGAAAATTACTTTCAAATCTATCTTATGTTTTGTATTCAACAACTTTACAAATCACATGTATTTTGTTTTAAAGTTTCACAACTTGTTTAGCTTTGATTGGTATATCATCTTCAAGTTGTAATTTTAAATACATGAGATTTGACCCTTTATTTCAATCAAATCTATTTGTATGTTTTACTCTTTCAAATGCTTTAAACATACATTAAGCTTCATTGTTAATTTGATTGAAATCCATATGCATCACATGTTTTGTTCTTTGATTTTCACAACTTGTTTAGAATACATAGGTATGTCTTTTGCAAGTTACTTTTAGCATGTGATTAGCATTTCCTCAATCATAAATGTTTTGAGCTAAAACTTTTAAAAGCCTTTGGCATACATTTATGAGCTTTTATTTTCAAATTGATTGAGGACATCATGCATACACTTTGAGCATACATCCTTGCATTCATATAGTGTTTGTATGAATTAGATTTTCACTTTTATATCCCCCTATTTAAGAGGCAATGTATTGAGCCATAATTGTAATCTCCATCAAGTACTGTATCATAGACACTACTTAGAGAGATAACCAACCTTTTGGTTGTAGAGGTTATTGCTTAGCCTTGAAGAGCATAATGTAAAGGTTATTGCTTAGCCTAGAAAAGCATAGTTGTAAAGGTTATTGCTTAGCCTATTGAAAAGCATATATAGTGGAAATCCGGTGGGGTGTGAGGAATACAAGCCGGTAGTGGATGTAGGCATTGAGGCGGAACCACTATAAATCATTGTGTTATGGTGTGTGCTATGTGGTGATTATGTTTATTAGCTTCCGCATTTTATTTGTTAATCATCACAAGTGACTAGTTGATTTAAAGAAGTTAAAATTGGTCATAATTGGTCACTAATTAGTAGCTCACCCTATTCAAACCCCCCCCCCCCCCCCCCCCCCTCGGGTAAGAATCCAGGACTTACAAGTGGTATCAGAGCAAGGTTACTCCATTTAGGGCTTAAACACCCGGAGTTTATCCATATTAGCTAAAATCTAGATTTGAACCCTAGAGTTGTCTTTTATTGCTTATCATTAAGAATGATTTCCACTATGGTTGAAAATAAATTTTCTAGCTCTTTATTTCCCCTAAGATTCAATCTCACCACTCTAAAACTTTTTCAAGTTAAAACTCCAAGAGTAAGTGGGACCTCAAAGTGAACCCTCAAGGACAACCTTTTCAAGACCTTAGGTGAATTTTCAAAGGTAGACAATTGGACTAACCTTAAGGCCTTGAACCTCACTAGGCCAACCTTTGTTGGTCATGTTACATTTGCATTTTGTTTCTACATGGTCACATCTCATAAAATGCAATGGTTCTTTGTGATCATTTGATTTTGTCTCCATGAACTTTCTTAGTTATATCTTTGGTTTTCAAAATCATTTGATTGCAATATCCTCATATAGATTTGCATTTTGTTCTCATATAGTTATATCTATTGTGGTGCATTTCTATTTGATGATCATCAATTGATTGTGATTACAAAAGGTTTCTTAGCTATTTTTTTCATGATCAATTGATGTTAGAAAATCATTTGTTTGGATATCATAGTAAGATCTTTTTGAAAAATAAATGATTTAAATTAATTTGAATTTTTCTTGATTTCTAAGTTATACCTTCAAATGGAAAATTATTGTTTTACAATATCAACTTTTATCTATTCCAAGTTACATCTTTTGAAAAACAAGTTGAAAAATTGTTTTGGTGGATATTGGGGATTGAAATATGTAAAAATGATTTTCATCTTGCACTTGTTTATTTAAGTTTCTTTAAAATGTAAATCAATTTTCTTGGGGTATTGTGCGAATGACTACATATGGTAAGAGCTCTATTAATTGATAAGAAACTTTATAAAGTGTGATCGATTAATTTGAGTAATGCATGTTGAATTCTATGTCATTGTTAATTATTTGCCCCTATGTTCCCCATATCTTGTTTTCCATGAACTTACAATTTATATCTTTTTGTATGGAAAATATGTGTTCAATTTGTATGAGTATCTATTGTCATATTTAGGATACAAATTGAAAATTTGGTATTAGTTCACTTCATGGTTTTCAAAATCACTTGATCATAAGTTTATAAATGTTTCATTGTTGGATTTTGAATATTGGAGTGAATTAAAGATCTTTGGAAAATGTTCTAAGCTTTATTAGTTATATTTATTGAAGCATTTTCCATGAGTTTATTTCCTTGTGCTTATGTTTATATCATTTAGAAGGAAATACATTTTACAAGCAATTTGCATGTTTGCTCAACAAAGTTACATTCTTTCAAATGCAAATTGATTTTGTTGTTATGTCTTACATTGTATGGTTGGGTATGCATAATTGATTTGCATGGTGTACCTAACTTTGTATATCGTTTCATTAATGCAAATTGATTGTTTTTATGCTTTATAGTAAAATCTTTTGTTTCATGATCATCTGAGCTTCTTAAGTACATATGTGATTTTGTGTGCTAAGTTCATTTGGTATGATTCTCATATCTATTTTCCATTGCATTGTAGGCATAGTACATTTGCTAAGAGTGGAGATTTTACATGATAGAATAATGGATCATTTTAGATGAATTGGAATTAAACCATTGTTCTTCATAAGTTATACCCATATATGAGATCCATTTTCATCTATATGCGATCCATGATATCGTTCTAACTTCATACCTTCTTGTGCATGCGTAGTTATATTCTTTATTGATGATATGGTATGAGTTAGATCTTGATTGAAATTGATCCTCTCTATGCAAATGACATTTAGTTCCATGTATGGTTGTGCTCTTAAGTTGCATTATTAGATACCATACTAGAACTCTTAAATCCATCCTTTGTACTTCATAAGCTTTGCTATCGATGGATGGTTATGATATCAATTTATGCATAATTTCATAGTAATATTGCTTGTGCATTTTTCAATATCATATTTATGTTCGTATGAGACTCTCATCAAAATCCATTCTTTATATCTTATAGGCATATCTACTTTTGATGGATTTCCTTCATGTTGAGTTCATATGGTTTTTCAAATTGCATACATCTCCTAGTTAAATCCTTTTATGCAATTTAACATGTTCATAACTATGCTCATTAATTATATCATTAAAAGTGATGAATATTCATTTATGATGCTTGATGCAATTTTATGTTTGTCACATCCATGCTTTTAATCATGTTTCATATTCAATTGGTTTCAATTAGTATCATTTTCGATTGATGTAATATCCAATTGATGCCATATCTTGAGAATGTGATAAACCATGTACATTGGATTGAACTTAATATATAGTAATATGTCTTTATTCCATGTCACATTCCATTAGCATCATAATCTTTCATGTTTGCCTCCTCTCTTGCTCATATAGGTAAATCTTATGACCACCATGTTTATGTGTTAATAATCTTGGTTGGTTAATGGTTGAGGTAGGCTTCATGTTTGAACTTCATTTCATTCATCCTGTGCACATGATAGTCATATTTTTTATTGGATGAAATGATTTCAAAATTTACATAGCATATGATTTTCATAGGTATATTGTTTGATGCTATGTTTAATAAACCCCATATCATCATGGATAACTCTAATTTGGATTAATCCTAGTAATGATATTCTTTTTAACTCCATTTTAGAGTGATTGAGATAATAGTCATATCCTTTAATCTCAATTGGCATTCTTTATTCCAATTGGTATCCATGGTTGCTTTTCTCATTGACCTTGCTCTTAATCTTGGTAATTTGATCATATTGAGCTCTATAGTTAAATGAATCTAATCCTTTCCTTGAAGTTTACCCTCAATTGGTAAAACCATCTTCTTCTTGAACCAAATAGTTAAATCTTTGTCAAAAGTTTGACAAAAGGAGAGAATGGATTGGGGGGGAGTATAAACCTTCATAGGAAGTATTAGTTTTGATCAAATTCACCATTGAATTGGCTCTATACTCTTATAGACTACTACCATACATGATATCTGTTATATATTTCATTTTCGATTTCTTTTGTTAACAGGTGCTACTAAAAGGTATTTTCCTTATTTCATGTGCGTAGGTACCTTTGCAATTTAATGTCAAAAGGGGAGAATATAGCCAATTTATCTAAGGGGAGATTTTGTATTATCTTCCAAAGGGGGAGAAGATGCATATCTTGCCAAAGAGAGAGAGTGCATGGTCGAAGGGGGAGAGTTGAAAGAAGACTAAGCTTGGGAGTTAAAGAAGTTGCTTGGCTAAAGAAGAAAAGAAAGCTTCAAGAATGATCAAGCTCTAAGCATCAAGAATGAAGAAAAAGAACTAGAGCCCAAGCTAAGTCAAAGAAGCATCCAAGAGATTTCAAGACTTGTCCAGCTAAGGGGAAGCTGCAGACTTAGTGTGTAAATTCGGTGATGAGTGAGTTGCCATCAAATTGCAAAGGAGGAGATTGTTAGGAATTTTGTGTATTGCAATTTGATGGATGCATTATCATTTTCATCATCATTTAAATTTTCACATGAGCATTGATTTTAAAATACTTGAAATCTTGATTTTCACATGAATTGTTTTTTAAATCTTTTTAGAATTCATGGTACATGCATGTTTTGATTTTATACTTGGATGCAATTAGTTTTGAAAAGAATCTTTATGAATCAAGCAAGCCATTGTTTTAAAAGCTTCAAATCATTTTAGGCTTTTTATGTTTCATGTTCTTAAACCTCTTAGAATGATTTAAAACATGATTACAAGCTTGATTTATTGGCCCAAAAGTCCCCAAAGAAAAATACTTTAAATATGCAAAATATAGGGATTTTGGTCCAGGGACCCGGTTGACCCATAGTGTGTTCGGTCGACCGACCCCATGCTTTCGGTCGACCGAACACACAGGGTAGGTCGACCGAAAAGATGGCCGTTGAGCCTTTGTCAAACGGTCAGATTTATGATCGTTGAAGGGTAGGTCGACCGGGCCCTGTATGCAGGTCGACCGAGGACTCACAGAAACCCACTTTTTGGGTATAAATACTAGTTCATCCCTTAAAAAAATTGAGGAACTTTTAGGCCCTCCTTAAGGTGTTTTGAGGCCAAAGAAAGGGGAATAAGCTAAGGGAGGCTAGAGGGTCATTAAGGAAGACTGAAGCTTGGATCCATTAAGTTAAATCAACAAGTAGGCTTTACTTTCCTAATCATATATTTTCATGCTTTGTTTTAATTATTGGTAAATCTTTGTGAGCATGCTAAACTATGATTTTGTTGTGTCCTTAACATGTTTATGTTTTGAATTGATTCATTGTTTTGGATGCGCCAGCATGATTCAAACCAAGTAGGACCCTAATTGGTATATCTATGTGAATCTTATTTTGGAATCATCTTTGAAATCATATGTAACATGATTCCTATACTTGGTTGAATATTTGGTTGTTGTTTTTCATTATGAGAAAATTACTTTCAAATCTATCTTATGTTTTGTATTCAACAACTTTACAAATCACATGTATTTTGTTTTAAAGTTTCACAACTTGTTTAGCTTTGATTGGTATATCATCTTCAAGTTGTAATTTTAAATACATGAGATTTGACCCTTTATTTTAATCAAATCTATTTGTATGTTTTACTCTTTCAAATGCTTTAAACATACATTAAGCTTCATTGTTAATTTGATTGAAATCCATATGCATCACATGTTTTGTTCTTTGATTTTCACAACTTGTTTAGAATACATAGGTATGTCTTTTACAAGTTACTTTTAGCATGTGATTAGCATTTCCTCAATCATAAATGTTTTGAGCTAAAACTTTTAAAAGCCTTTGGCATACATTTATGAGCTTTTATTTTCAAATTGATTGAGGACATCATGCATACACTTTGAGCATACATCCTTGCATTCATATAGTGTTTGTATGAATTAGATTTTCACTTTTATATCCGCCTATTTAAGAGGCAATGTATTGAGCCATAATTGTAATCTCCATCAAGTACTGTATCATAGACACTACTTAGAGAGATAACCAACCTTTTGGTTGTAGAGATTATTGCTTAGCCTTGAAGAGCATAATGTAAAGGTTATTGCTTAGCCTAGAAAAGCATAGTTGTAAAGGTTATTGCTTAGCCTATTGAAAAACAGACATAGTGGAAATCCGGTGGGGTGTGAGGAATACAAGCCGGTAGTGGATGTAGGCATTGAGGCCGGACCACTATAAATCATTGTGTTATGGTGTGTGCTATGTGGTGATTATGTTAATTAGCTTCCACATTTTATTTGTTAATCATCACAAGTGACTAGCTAGTTGATTTAAAGAAGTTAAAATTGGTCATAATTGGTCACTAATTAGTAGCTCACCCTATTCACCCCCCCCCCCCCTCTAGGGTAAGAATCCAGGACTTACATTTGTTTTTAAGAATAAACGAGGGGACCACTTTCATGTTTTTGACATGTTACTAGTTCATGCTATCGTGTCTTGTCTTGCTTGCATCGTCCACCTTGTGCGTGGTCGATGAGGAAAATATAAGAACTCGGTCCAGGCGGCACCCTTAACCATGGGGCGAAGCGTGTCAACCACGGGCTTCAAACAGCGAGTCTCTACTAGCTTGACAAGTAGTTTTCCCATTTTTGTGTGATTTGTCTTGCAAGTATATTTTGTCTCGTGCATTCATGAATTTAAGTAAATACCACTGAGCTTGGACCGCCCCTTCAGTATGATGCACTATGCAGGCGTCCTTAAACTTGTGGACTGTCTGCAGACTAATCCTGTATTTTATACACATCGTGCGTGTTCCGGTTCAGCGGCCGGTTTCCCCGACTACCTCGTGTAGCGTGGGTTCGTGTTCTTGCATGTCGTGTTTGTCATGCGTGCTTGCTCTAATCATCATGAATGATGGAGAAAGGATGAGCTCTTGTGGATTACTATTCATGATGTTATATGTATTCATGTTAGTTTTGTTTCGTACATCACTCGTGGAATCTTGTTTTCTTGATAAGCATCTAGTTCATGCATTGTTTTAAACCTTGTAAATATGTTTCAAGTTTAGTAAAATGTTTTAAGTATTGTTCTTTTAAGTTTTGGTTTTTACTTATGTTTTTGCCTAAATTGATCACCTGCCAGACCGTTGTGTTTGATATTCTACACTTTTGTGCTCTAGGTAGCAGGTTTCCGTCTTGAGCTAGTTCGAGTGCAGTTGGCTTTTGAGCTACGAGTTTTGCAGACTTGTTGTGTCAGCGATGTCATGTAGACGTCATGCTTGACTCCGGAGTTACGTTACACACTTGGGTAGTATTTGTTCTTAGCTTGATATTCTGTACGGCTTTTGTTAGCCTTTTTCTTGGGAATGTAATTAATGCACTTGTTAATTTATAACTTGAATATGCTCGGGTAATGATAAGCTTGTTACTGTCAGCTCTGTATATTTTGATATCATGTTTTGTTACAGTCTGAGTTTGAATATTGTTATGATAGCTTTACGCTGGTTGGTTGAGTGCGACACGGAATCCAATGGCCACGGACTCTAGGTTGTAACGCCTTGTAAGCTTCCACGAAATGTTTTGATGTGTTTGGCAATTTTGCCTTCCTCACACACGCGGATCCTGGGGAGAAATACAAAGTTTTAATTAACCCCAAATCACGCTCCCCGAGATCGAATCACTGCAGGATCCCAGTTTTGGGGCGTGACAAACTGCCAACCCAGAACAGAACCTGGGTAGGTTATGTCTCGCACGCAGCCACCCCGCGGTTAGCCCCGCGGCTAACCGCCAAACCAAAATAGGATTTGGGTTGGATTCTGTCTTTCTCACCATAACTATAAGGTCACCTAGCGGCTAACCGCCTGACGAAATTTATTTCGAGTAGTGTTGGTGCTACTCGCGGTGACACCCATGACGACCTAACGATTAACCACGAACCTTGTCCACGGCTAGCCGCGGATGCCCAATTCCTCTTTTGAAGGGGGACTTCTACCTTGGGTTTTGACCTTATATGTGGGACCCCTTGACCCTACCCTTGCATGACCAACTTGGAAAAGTGAAAACGGAGCACGATTGGGTTGGTGTGCTTCGTCGGTTATCTGGGCTTTCGTGTATGGTTGTGACTTGGTCGAATGCATACAAAATTGAGTCAATTGGTGCCCAACAACTTCCGTACACCAAGGGCTCACCAAACTGTGGCATCGATGACAGTTGGTTGAAATCTATGCATGAGGAGTTGGAACAAATTGAGAAGAACTCCACATGGGAACTTGTTCCTAGACCTACTGATAAGAATGTTATTGGTACTAAATGGGTCTTTCGGAATAAGCTGAATGAAGATGGTCAAGTCATTAGAAACAAAGCAAGGTTGGTTTGTAAAGGCTATGCTCAAGTTGAAGGCATAGATTTTGAAGAGACCTTTGCACCGGTGGCTCGTCTGGAAGCTATTCGTATGTTTCTTGCATTGGCAGCATACAAAACCTTCAAGGTATTTCAGATGGACGTAAAGTCAGCTTTCTTGAATGGTTTACTTGAAGAGGAGGTCTACATTGAGCAACCTGATGGTTTTCTCATCAGCAAAAATTCAGATCTAGTGTGCAAGTTGAAAAAGGCTCTTTATGGACTGAAACAAGCGCCAAGGGCGTGGTATGCAAGGCTGGATCTCTATCTCCGCAAGATCGGTTTTGGAAAAGGAATGGTTGATAGCAATCTATATGTCAAAACTGAGTTAAGCAAACAGCTGGTTGTCATTGTTTATGTTGATGACATAATCTTTGGTGGCAATGATGAGGAGATGTGCAGGAATTTTGCAGAAGAGATGAAGAAAGAATTTGAGATGTCGATGCTTGGAGAACTAAAGTTCTTTCTTGGTTTACAAGTTCAGCAGCTGAAACATGGCATCTTCATATCACAAATGAAGTACATTAAGGAAATGCTGAAACGGTTCAATATGGAAGACAGCAAGCCAGTGAGCACACCAATGTCAACGAACACGAAGCTTAGCAAAGATGATAAGGCCTCGTCCGTTGATCATACCACCTATCGCTCTATGATAGCAAGCTTGCTCTACTTGACTGCAACAAGACCAGATCTTCTACAAGCAGTATGTATGGTTGCACATTTTCAAGCAGCACCAACTGAAACGCACCTTACAGCAGTGAAAAGAATCTTTCGATATCTGAAAGGTACTATGGAGCTTGGTATCTGGTATCCCAAAGGAAAATCCTTCACTCTAGTTGCATATTCTGATGCCGATTGGGCTGGATGCGTAGATGATCGCAAGAGTACTAGCGGCGGCGCATTTTATCTTGGAGAAAGATTAGTTGCTTGGCATAGTAAGAAGCAAGACTCAGTATCCCTTTCGACAGCGGAAGCGGAATATATTGCAGCGGCAACTTGTTGTACGCAAGTGTTATGGATGCGGCAAATGCTCTCTGATCTAGGAGTTCCTACAACGGATCCTACGCCGATCCTATGTGACAACACGAGTGCAATTCACATCTCCAAGAATCCTGTTCAACATTCTAGAACAAAGCATGTAGCAATTCGTTATCATTTTCTTAAAGATAAAGTTGCTGATGGAGAGGTCAAGTTGGAATATGTTCCAACAACTGAGCAAGTGGCTGATATTTTCACGAAACCTCTGCCAAAGGAAGTCTTCGAGTATCTCCGGAAAAAGTTAGGAGTTACTCACTCTCCTAAACCGTAGGAGTTGTGCTTGAAAGGGGGAGCAATGCATTCATTGAATATCCTATTCGCTCCTCGGTTTGGTCCCTTTGGACTTGTTGTCAAAGGGGGAGAGATGTTATGCTATGATAGCAAGGAGAGATGTTATGCTATGAAAGCTAGGGGGAGATTGTTGAGTTGAAAGTGTTGAAGTTCCAATAGTGTTGCCAACAATTCCAAAGGGGGAGATTGTTGGAATTTGAGATGACTTGAGAAGTCTTTTGATGAATTGAAGAAGTTAGCATCTCAAGTATTGTTTTGAGTTGGAATTCTTGTCAACACATTGTCACAAACATGATGATAGTAGGCTAGTGTTGATAGAGCTGAAAAGAAGAATCAGATGGAAATCAGAATGGAAAAAGAGCTGAAAAGTGTACAGAAAATAGTTTTTCTGTAGCAGAGTGGTCGGTCGACCGGGCACCCCATGCGGTCGACCGAAGCAAGAGAAACCTGCAGAAAACAGATTCAGGTAGCTCCTAGTTATTTTCGTGACACAGTGTGTCTTCGGT
Source organism: Litsea cubeba (assembly GCA_012931725.1). NCBI lineage: Eukaryota > Viridiplantae > Streptophyta > Magnoliopsida > Laurales > Lauraceae > Litsea > Litsea cubeba. The sequence continues at coordinate 49,809,724 of CM022948.1, read as the reverse complement.
CGACCGAGACCTCAGGATGTCGACCGAGCTCGAAAGTTGTCTATTTCCAGACAGTGTCTTCGGTCGACCGAGCAAGCCATGATGTCGACCGAGCACGGGAACCAGAGTTGCGCAGAATTAGAAGTTTTGCACGAAAATTCAGCACTCTTATCTAATTTGTTTGTGACTCTTTCTAAATGAATTGTAGCCTGTTTTAAATACAATTAAGGGTTATCAAAACCTATAAAAAGGCATGTATGGGTCGTTCTAAAGATACACCAGAAGAGAGAAAGAATATAGAAGAGTTTTAGAGAGTTCTTGAGAGAAAGAAGAAGTTGCTGGTGTGTGTTGCTGTGTGCTGATGTGGTGACGTTTTCTACAGCAATTGTGGACGAGATTATGCTCTAGAAGATGGTGATTCGTCCATGAGTTAAGTGTCTCTCTGTTTATGCTTTAATTTCAATTTGTAAGGGATTGAGAGAGAGAGAATTGTAGAGGGGAAGGGCTGTAGACAGAATTTATCTTCTATTCTGTTTTTACATCAAGTTGGTGCTTGATATCTGGGGATTGGTGATCCTATCTGTTGGTGCAGATAAATTGTAAAGGGAGTCGGTGCTTCCTAGATAGTTGGTGCTATCTGAAACTAAGGGTTGGTGCTCTTTGTCGTGGGTGCGACTAAATAAGATTCAGATCTGTCCCGGATTGGTGTTCGGACAGTCTTTGAACCGTGGACGTAGCCTTTCGGTGAACCACGTTAAATCTGGTGTCATTGTGTGGTTTGACTTGTTTTGTTGTTGAATTGGACCTGTTTTTAGAAATCACTGATTCACCCCCCCCCTCTCAGTGATCGCGGTATCCAACAATTGGTATCAGAGCAAGGCTCCCTTGATCAGTTTAATACGCTAAGGGTGATCTCTTGTCAAATCACATGGCAGTCAATACAGGGAATATGAAAGCACCTCTGTTTGATGGTTCTAATTACTCTTTTTGGAAGATTAGGATGCAAGCCTTCATCAAATCTCTTGGCTATGATGTTTGGGAGGCTGTCAGAGTCGGTTACAATGCTGCCAACGTACCCAATGATACTGCATCGAAGAAGTTGGCAGACAACGACTCCAAGGCGCAGAATGCACTCTTTAGTGGCCTTGTGGACAGCGAGCTTGTCAAAGTAATTGCATGCAAAACAGCCAAGGAAATTTGGGACAAGTTGCAAAGCATACATGAAGGTGATGAGAAGATTAAAGAAGCCAAATTGCAAACCCATCGCTCTCAATTTGAATCTCTTCGCATGGAGGAAAGCGAGAATGTTGACTCATATTTGCAACGAGTGAATGAAGTCACGAATGACATTCGTGGACTAGGGGAGGAGATTAAAGAGCCGGTCATCGTAAAAAAGGTTCTAAGACCTCTTCTTCCCCGGTTTGATTCAAAAGTCTCAGCCATCGAAGAAGCCAAAGATCTGAATGCATTTTCCATGGATGAATTACATGGTTCTCTAACTGCCTATGAGATGCGCATAGGAAAGACGTCTTCATCTGATAAAGAAGCGGCCTTCAAAGTTCAGAAAAAGGCAAAAGAGACTGCTGGTCATGATATTGATTCTGATGATGATGAGCTTGAGGCTCAATTTGTTAGAAAGTTGAAGAAAGGAAGCAATGGCAAGTACAAAGGGAAGCTACCCTTTAAATGCTTCAATTATGGAAGCATTGGTCACTTTGCTGCGAAGTGTCCGCTAAAAGAAGACAATGATAATGACTCTTATGCTGAAAAGAGTAAAGGAAAGAGAAATTCATCAAACTACAGCACTATGAAGGCGGTTCAGTGAAGTTTGGCAACAATGATGGTGCCAAAATCTGCGGAAAAGGTGTTATTCAGCTTATGGCAAACAAGATCAGATCGGAAGAAGTCTTATATGTGTCTGGATTGAGACACAACCTGCTTAGTGTGAGCCAGATCTGTGACAAGGGTCACGAAGTTATCTTCACAAAGAATGGGTTTGCCATCAAGAAGAGTAGCAACAGGAAAACAGTGGCAACTGGATCAAGAACTGCTGGAAATCTCTATACATTGTCAGATGAAGCTGAAAAGACCTGCTTGATGAGTCAGACAGAGGAAAGTTGGTTGTGGCACAAACGCCTTGGCATCTAAGCTTTGATAACATGTCAAAGATTTGCAATTCAAAGGCTGTAAGAGGCATGTCTACAGTTGAAAAGCCTTCCAATCCCATTTGCGACTCTTGCCAAAAGGGAAAGCAAACGAGGGTTATGTTCAAGACAAAGGAGCATCATTCCAAGAAACCTCTTGAGCTAGTGCACACTGATCTCTGTGGACCAATGCGAACTCAAAGCACCAATGGAGATAAGTATTTCATGTTATGCATTGATGATTATACTCGTATGACATGGGTATTGTTTCTTAAGCATAAGCATCAAGCACTTGATCATTTTAAAGTGTTTAAAGCACAGGTTGAAAATCAATTGGAAAAACGTATCAAGATTTTAAGGTCTGATCGTGGAGGCGAGTTCACATCTGAAGAGTTCACTAAATATTGTGAACATCATGGCATTCAAAGACAGTACTCAGCCCCTAGAACTCCACAGCAAAATGGAGTTGTGGAACGGAAGAATCGCACCATACAAGAGATGGCTCGTACGATGCTAAGTGAAAGCAAGATGGCTGACAAGTATTGGAAAGAGGCAATTCATACGGCTGTATACATTCAAAATCGATGCTTGATCAGGCCACATGAAGACAAAACTCCCTATGAGCTATGGTTTGGAAGAAAAGCTACAGTCAAGCACTTCAGAGTCTTCGGCAGCAAGTGTTACATCAAGCGGCTCGAACAAAATCCGGGCAAATTTGAAGAAAGAGCTGACGAAGGTATATTTCTGGGTTACTCCTCTACTAGCAAGGCATATCGGTGTCTTAACAAAAGAACCAGAAAAATCATAGAAAGTGCTGATGTGAGAATAGATGAGAATATTGAACCAAAGAATGCAACTCATAATGACAGTCCAGTTTATGAGGACTCGAGTGAGATTGATGATGAGATGGCTGAATCTAATGATTCTGAGAAATCAAAGGATGACTCAGAAGATACTTCACCTAAGAAGCACAGCACTTGGGTAGAGCAACACCCTAAGGATCAAATCATTGGAGATCCTAAGGCAGGCGTTCAAACTAGACAAAGTGTAGTTAGCAATTACTCACTTGTGTCCACAATTGAACCCAAGACTGTGGCTGAAGCCAGTCTCGATGACAGTTGGTTGAAATCTATGCATGAGGAGTTGGAACAAATTGAGAAGAACTCCACATGGGAACTTGTTCCTAGACCTACTGATAAGAATGTTATTGGTACTAAATGGGTCTTTCGGAATAAGCTGAATGAAGATGGTCAAGTCATTAGAAACAAAGCAAGGTTGGTTTGTAAAGGCTATGCTCAAGTTGAAGGCATAGATTTTGAAGAGACCTTTGCACCGGTGGCTCGTCTGGAAGCTATTCGTATGTTTCTTGCATTGGCAGCATACAAAACCTTCAAGGTATTTCAGATGGACGTAAAGTCAGCTTTCTTGAATGGTTTACTTGAAGAGGAGGTCTACATTGAGCAACCTGATGGTTTTCTCATCAGCAAAAATTCAGATCTAGTGTGCAAGTTGAAAAAGGCTCTTTATGGACTGAAACAAGCGCCAAGGGCGTGGTATGCAAGGCTGGATCTCTATCTCCGCAAGATCGGTTTTGGAAAAGGAATGGTTGATAGCAATCTATATGTCAAAACTGAGTTAAGCAAACAGCTGGTTGTCATTGTTTATGTTGATGACATAATCTTTGGTGGCAATGATGAGGAGATGTGCAGGAATTTTGCAGAAGAGATGAAGAAAGAATTTGAGATGTCGATGCTTGGAGAACTAAAGTTCTTTCTTGGTTTACAAGTTCAGCAGCTGAAACATGGCATCTTCATATCACAAATGAAGTACATTAAGGAAATGCTGAAACGGTTCAATATGGAAGACAGCAAGCCAGTGAGCACACCAATGTCAACGAACACGAAGCTTAGCAAAGATGATAAGGCCTCGTCCGTTGATCATACCACCTATCGCTCTATGATAGGAAGCTTGCTCTACTTGACTGCAACAAGACCAGATCTTCTACAAGCAGTATGTATGGTTGCACGTTTTCAAGCAGCACCAACTGAAACGCACCTTACAGCAGTGAAAAGAATCTTTCGATATCTGAAAGGTACTATGGAGCTTGGTATCTGGTATCCCAAAGGAAAATCCTTCACTCTAGTTGCATATTCTGATGCCGATTGGGCTGGATGCGTAGATGATCGCAAGAGTACTAGCGGCGGCGCATTTTATCTTGGAGAAAGATTAGTTGCTTGGCATAGTAAGAAGCAAGACTCAGTATCCCTTTCGACAGCGGAAGCGGAATACATTGCAGCGGCAACTTGTTGTACGCAAGTGTTATGGATGCGGCAAATGCTCTCTGATCTAGGAGTTCCTACAACGGATCCTACGCCGATCCTATGTGACAACACGAGTGCAATTCACATCTCCAAGAATCCTGTTCAACATTCTAGAACAAAGCATGTAGCAATTCGTTATCATTTTCTTAAAGATAAAGTTGCTGATGGAGAGGTCAAGTTGGAATATGTTCCAACAACTGAGCAAGTGGCTGATATTTTCACGAAACCTCTGCCAAAGGAAGTCTTCGAGTATCTCCGGAAAAAGTTAGGAGTTACTCACTCTCCTAAACCGTAGGAGTTGTGCTTGAAAGGAGGAGCAATGCATTCATTGAATATCCTATTCGCTCCTCGGTTTGGTCCCTTTGGACTTGTTGTCAAAGGGGGAGAGATGTTATGCTATGATAGCAAGGAGAGATGTTATGCCATGAAAGCTAGGGGGAGATTGTTGAGTTGAAAGTGTTGAAGTTCCAATAGTGTTGCCAACAATTCCAAAGGGGGAGATTGTTGGAATTTGAGATGACTTGAGAAGTCTTTTGATGAATTGAAGAAGTTAGCATCTCAAGTATTGTTTTGAGTTGAAATTCTTGTCAACACATTGTCACAAACATGATGATAGTAGGCTAGTGTTGATAGAGCTGAAAAGAAGAATCAGATGGAAATCAGAATGGAAAAAGAGCTGAAAAGTGTACAGAAAATAGTTTTTCTGTAGCAGAGTGGTCGGTCGACCGGGCACCCCATGCGGTCGACCGAAGCAAGAGAAACCTGCAGAAAACAGATTCAGGTAGCTCCCAGTTATTTTCGTGACACAGTGTGTCTTCGGTCGACCGAGACCTCAGGATGTCGACCGAGCTCGAAAGTTGTCTATTTCCAGACAGTGTCTTCGGTCGACCGAGCAAGCCATGATGTCGACCGAGCACGGGAACCAGAGTTGCGCAGAATTAGAAGTTTTGCACGAAAATTCAGCACTCTTATCTAATTTGTTTGGGACTCTTTCTAAACGAATTGTAGCATGTTTTAAATACAATTAAGGGTTATCAAAACCTATAAAAAGGCATGTATGGGTCGTTCTAAAGATACACCAGAAGAGAGAAAGAATATAGAAGAGTTTTAGAGAGTTCTTGAGAGAAAGAAGAAGCTGCTGGTGTGTGTTGCTGTGTGCTGATGTGGTGACGTTTTCTACAGCAATTGTGGACGAGATTATGCTCTAGAAGATGGTGATTCGTCCATGAGTTAAGTGTCTCTCTGTTTATGCTTTAATTTCAATTTGTAAGGGATTGAGAGAGAGAGAATTGTAGAGGGGAAGGGCTGTAGACAGAATTTATCTTCTATTCTGTTTTTACATCAAGTTGGTGCTTGATGTCTGGGGTTTGGTGATCCTATCTGTTGGTGCAGATAAATTGTAAAGGGAGTCGGTGCTTCCTAGATAGTTGGTGCTATCTGAAACTAAGGGTTGGTGCTCTTTGTCGTGGGTGCGACTAAATAAGATTCAGATCTGTCCCGGATTGGTGTTCGGACAGTCTTTGAACCGTGGACGTAGCCTTTCGGTGAACCACGTTAAATCTGGTGTCATTGTGTGGTTTGACTTGTTTTGTTGTTGAATTGGACCTGTTTTTAGAAATCACTGATTCACCCCCCCCCCTCTCAGTGATCGCGGTATCCAACACTATACACTAAACTCCTGCGAGAGTGACCATAAGGACCTTCATGAAAGGAGGATCCTCTGAACTTCACTAGGTCCCGCGTGATGAACACGTCAATGAATGGTATATAAACAATGCACAAGAGAAAATTGTCAAATGTCTAAGTTACTTCCTGTTAACAAGTTCATGCGTTGCTATTCAAATATAGGCAGTCAACCAAGGCAGTGACACACCCTATGCCCATGGGTGTTCTGGTGACAGGGTTGATTAGTGGTTCCATAAATGTAATGTGACATCTTTGTCATAGTGGAAATTGTCATATTTAAAAACTTCAAGTGGCTTGGTCATTTTAGGAAATAATTTTTACAAACTCTCTTTTCTAAATCACTCTATATTTTAAGTACAATCGTATCAGTGGGCTTGGTTGCTCTTTTATTGTTACACCTCATCCCGAGTTAATCAAGATTAACTCTAATTAATCGAGATTAGTGTGGATTAATCATGATTAATCAATTTAAATGTGATTAGTGAGTAAATTAGGTCGAATTAATCTTAGAAGCATGAATTATACTTAATAAAGTGGTTTATAAGCTATTCAGTAGAGTAAGTTGAGAGTTAGACTCAAATTAGTGATTTTGAGGACATTTTCGTAAATACAGATTTATATATATTTTGTCGGCTACGGTAAAATTTTATACCATCGTATGTATCTTGACAAGTATATTAATTTTCATAATACACTAAATTATATTTGACTTAAGAAGAATCAAGTGAGCTTTGAATTGACTCAAACTTGAAATATGTATAAAGGAATGGATTTAAATGTAAATGGCCTGTTGACAAGGTTCATAAGAACCATGAGCTGGAATCAGGAGAGTGAATCAGTGATAGCATGCCAGCAGCTGCTACAATTCTTCTTCATCTCCTTAGTTTCTTTCTTCTTCATTTCATTTTATCTTTGTTAAATGTTTGGAGAGAAAGGTGTGTTTATCTTCTTCTTCATCTCTCTGTTTGGATTTCTTGAAGTTTAAGTGTGAAGAAGCTTTGGATTTCTTTATCTTACGGCTCAAGATTTCAGTTGGTTGATTTTAGTTTCTAACTTCAAGCTATCAAGAACAAAGGGTTTTGTAATCAACTCAAAGCAAGGCAAGTATAAACAATGAATTATGTTTATATGCTAAAGAAATTGGGTTTCTTTGAATTTGAATGTAGTTTTGGTTCAGCTCTTTTCTTAGAAGTTTCATTGTATGTATGATATGATTAAATGATGAATTAGAAAAGAAGATTGATTGGATTCTGAAATAGAAGTGTTGCAAATATATAAATGATGGTTTAAAGAGGGAATGGGAGGTTCCAAGTTTTTTTGCAGGTGAAATGGTATGGAGAAAACAGAATTCGTTTTCGAATTCTGTATTGAATTTTGGATAGTGTTGGTCAGCCGACGGTTGACCGATAGAGTTGACCGACATTTTAATATAAGGGAAAATCTCTTCTCTGATTTTCAAACCGAGACTTGACCGAAAGTGTCGGTCAGCCGACAAGGAATCGACAGATCTGACCGACGTTATAAGAAAGGAAAAATTCACGTTTCTTGTTTTGAAACTGACCCTGACCGACATAAGTCGGTCAGCCGACAAGTAGGTCAACCGACGAGCGAACCGGTGAAGTGAAATTTTTGTGGGTAATTTCTAAATTAAAGCCTACTGATTTAGTCAAGGTTATTTACACTGTTTATACCTCCATAGGTGCTAATTAAGGGGACTTTAATGTACATAAATTTTAATGTTTATCGAGAATAACACAAGTACATTAAAGAAGTGAAGATTACACCTATTTTGTTGGTATTGTTTAATTAAGATTGTGCACTAAATTATATCCATTCATTGTAATTAAATGAATTGTATATGAGTCTGGCACTACATAATTTATAAGCTCATTGAGTTTATACTGGCTGCAGCAGTTTATTTGGGAGTGTTCTGGAACTCCGTGGTGATGTTAGTAGTCCCTGGCCCGGTCACTGATAATTTTCACTAATTCTTCCTTTATTTGGGAGATATTAATCCTTCCGTATGGAAGATGGTAATCCTTCCTGTTTAGGGAGATGGTAATCCTTCCTTTTTAGGAAGATGGTATTGATTGGAAATATTATGTTAGTTGCCAAACTTATAATAAAGACTCGTACTGTTCATATCACTATTTTTGTTACTGTTATTGGTTTAGTCTAACCTTGAATTAGACATATTGAAAACATGATTGACATAGGTATTCATGGAACTGTTTATACTTTGCTGAATTGTTTAATTCACATTGTGTTAATGATGACATTATAGGCCCAGCTACCTTTACCTGTCCCGAGACCACAACGACAAAGGAGGAGACCGGTCAGGTTCCTCCAGGAGGACTCGTAGAGTGGAAATAAAATTGAGTAGTTGGAATTTTGTTGAGAGTTGGTTTAGAAATGTTTCATACTTTTCATCCTTGCATTATACGTAAATTTGCAAGTGAAGTGCTGTATAATTTGTAAATAAGTTTTGTCTTAAATATGAGCAGTGTATATTTATTTATGAGTTAATATTCCGCATAATGTATGTATAATATCCCTTGTGAGTTTTTATGTGATGGAAATTCACGGGATGCGATGCGACTCAAAATTAACTCAATTTTATGATAATCTCGGGCTCGGGTCGTGTCATACTTATTGTATGGTATCAGAGCAAAGTGAAATACTTAAGGGTAAAATTTTAAGATCCTTTAAAATGTAAAGACACAGTGAGGAAAGCGTTAGATTGAGAATCACAATTCGAAAGATGTGATTTACAGTTTTCACTGTATATGATTTGATTTCACTATATGTGATTTATATTCACTGTAATGGTGATTTACTTCACTATATGTGATAGAATTGAGTAGAAAGTAAGAAGATGTTTATCTTAACTTTCTGTGTTATTTCATAATGGCTTCTAGTTCTGGCAATGGAGATAATATGCCTGAAAATGTAGCCAGTGGAAGTGGAGGTCCTACTCCTACACCTTTTACACCGAGTAACAATGATGCTAGATTTACTACTATTATGGAGCAATTAGCTCGCAGTAATGAATAGATGGCTAAGAGCCAGGAAGCACAGTTGAGTATGCAGGCTCAAATTACTGCTATGTTACAAGCACAAGTGCAAGCTCCACAAGCACCAGTTGTACCACAACCTCAACCTCATGTAGTTACTCAAGTGGTGGTTCAGTCCAAAGACAGACATCCTAATGTTCTTTATGAACAGTTTAGGAAGAGAGGTGCTACAGAATTTCAAGGCAAAGAAGATGCCTTAGTTACAGATGAGTGGATTGAACACATTGAGGTGGTGTTTGAAACGATTGTTTGTACTCAGAGACAAAAAGTGTTGCTTGCTTCTTTTATGCTACGAGATGTAGCACAAGAGTGGTGGAAGGGTGTGAAAGGTGTGATAATTGAAACACCTGAAGCCACACTTTGGGAGACATTTAGAAAGCAGTTTGAAAGAAATTTTGTTCCAGGACATGTCCGGCAAAGGAAGGAGGCTGAATTTTTGAATCTTAAACAAGGGTAGATGACAGTGACAATTTATCTTCACACATTTACAAAGCTGTCTAAATATGCTAGAGAATTGGTTGATATTGAAGAGAAAAAGATTAAGAGGTTTTTAAATGGATTAAATCCCTCATACAAGAAAATGGTTCTGGCAGGTGAAATACCTGTTCGTTTTAAAGATGCAGTAGACAAGGCGTATGCTGCAGAAGAAGTTCATAGAGAATAAACTGAATCAAATGTTGGCCCTAAGAGGAGCGGAGGTTCCTGGTTTAAGAAAGGAGGCAAGAAGCAGAAATTTATTGCTAAAACTTCTGAAATAAAACTAGTTTGTGAGACGTGTGTTAAAGCTCACAAAACTGAAGCTTGTTGGAGAACCACTGGAGCATGTTTGGTTTGTGGTTCAATGGAACATAGAATGGCCCAATGTCCAAGAGGTAGTAGAAGAGACTATAGAGCTCCACAGCAACAGCTTCCTCAAGCAAAAGATGTAGTCTCTGCTCCTCCACAACAACAATAACAACGTCAATGGCAACAACGGCAGAGGCAGCAATAACCAAGGCAACAACAACAGCAACAGCAGAGTAGGCCTCAGGTTGCAGGACAAATGTATGCTGCAAATAGAGAACAAGCTGAAGCTGCAGCTAATGTTGTGGAATGTATGATTTATGTTGATAATCAACCAGCATGTGCATTGTTGGATCCTGGATCTACTCATTCATTGTTGCACCTCAATTTGTTTGTGATATGCAAAAACGAATTAGATAGTTATCATGTGATCTCACTGTAACTACTCCATTGGGAAGAAAAGTAGTATGTGATTTATATGTACCTCAGTGTAATGTTAGAATTGGAGAGGTGTCAATGCCAGTAGATTTGGTAGTGTTGGCTATGAATGATTTTGATGTGATATTTGGCATGGATTGGCTTGCGAAGTACAGAACCTGTTTGGACTGTTTCCGCAAGATCATTATTTTTAAAGTAGATGATGCCAATGCCAGTGTTTTATTTGAAGGAACTCAGAAAACCTATGATACAAGGCTTGTTTCAGCAATTAAAGCTGAAATAATGATGCGGAGTGGTTGTGACGGCTACATCGCATTTATTACTGAAAAGATCCCAAGGAAGGAATTGAGAGATATTCCCGTCGTCTGTGAATTTTCAGATGTATTTCCAAAGGAAGTGCCAGGTCTGCCTCCAGTAAGGGAAGTAGACTTTACTATTGACCTTGTGCCAGGTACTGCACCTATTTCTCGGGCATCGTATAGAATGGCACCTTTAGAAATATATGAGTTGAAGAAACAAATACATGATTTGCTCGATAAAGGTTTTATTAAACTTAGTGTCTCGCCATGGGGAGCACCTGTATTGTTTGTTAAGAAGAAAGATGGCACCCTACGCATGTGTATTGATTATAGGTAATTGAATCAGATAACGATCAAGAATAAATATCCATTGCCTAGGATTGATGAGTTGTTTGATCAACTCCAGGGTGCATCACATTTTTCAAAGATTGATCTCCGATCTGGGTATCATCATATTCGTGTTAGAGATCAAGATATACAGAAGACTGCATTTAGGACCCGATATGGGCATTATGAATTTTTGGTTATGCCTTTTGGTTTAACGAATACACCTGCAGTGTTTATGGATTTGATGAACAGAATTTTTCCTGCTTATCTAGACCAGTTTGTTGTGATTTTTATTGATGACATCCTGGTATATTCAAGGTCAGAACAAGAACATTCACACCATCTGAGAACAGCTTTGCAGGTATTAAGAGACAATCAGTTGTATGCAAAGTTAAAAAAGTACGAGTTTTGGCTACAGCAAGTGACATTTTTGGGTTATATTGTTGCTAGAGATGGATTAGCTGTTGATTCAGCTAGAATTAAAGCCATTACTAAATGGCAAAGTCCGAAGAATGTTCCTGAAGTTCGGAGTTTCTTGGGGTTAGATGGTTATTACAGAAGATTTGTGAAAGACTTCTCCAAGATTGCAGCTCCGTTAACAAAACTGACTCGAAAGAATATTCCATATGTATGGAATGATGAATGTGAGTCTAGTTTTTAGGAATTAAAACAGAGATTGATCTCAGCACCAATCTTGTCATTACCTGAAGGAAGAGGAGGATTTGTAATTTATTTCGATGCTTCCAGTATAGGATTGGGATGTATACTGATGCAGAATAATAAGTTGATTGCTTATGGTTCACGTCAGTTGAAAGAACATGCGAAAAATTATGCTACTCATGACCGCAGCGGTTGCATTTGCCTTAAAGCAATGGAGGCATTATCTCTATGGAGAAACTTTTGAAGTCCATTGTGATCACAGAAGCCTTCAGTATTTGTTTACACAGAAGTATATTAATTTAAGGCAAAGCTGTTGGTTGGAATTGATTAAAGATTATGATTTTCCGTTCACTTATGTACATGGAAAAGGTAATGTAGTAGCTGATGCTTTGAGTTGAAAATCAGCTAACTTGGCATCCATGGTGGGTGAATGGTAGAGATAGATTGTGTATACCAGCACAAGAAGATTTGAAGCAGGCAGTTATGTTTGAAGCTCATCATACTCGGTACTCTATGCATCCAGGAAGCACCAAAATGTACAGAAATCTCAAGGATAGGTTTTGGTGGAATAATATGAAGCGAGAGATAGCAGGATGTGTCTTCATGTCTAACATGTCAGCGTGTGAAATTTGAGCACAGAAAACCACGTGGATTGTTGCATCCTTTGCATATTCCTAGATGGAAATGGGAGCATTTAACTATGGACTTTGTATCTGGTTTTCCTATGACCAGAAGACAACATGATACCGTATGGGTGATCATGGATCATCTTACAAAGTCAGCACATTTGCTTCTATTTAGAAAGGATATGGGGTTTAATGAAATGACTAAGCTATTTGTGAGGGAAGTGACTAGATTGCATGGAACACCGGTTTCGATTGTATCAGATCGAGATAGTCAGTTTGTTTCTACATTTTGGCAGTCATTCCAGAATTCAATGGGTACTAGACTTCGATTTAGTACTGCATATGATCCACAGATAGATGGACAGTCTGAGAGAACAATTCAGGCTTTGGAAGATTTACTTCGTGCCAGTGTCATGGACTTTGCGTTATGCGAATTTGTGTATAATAATAGTTATCACTCCAGCATTGAAATGGCACCAGTTGAAGCTTTATATGGCAGAAGATGTAGGACTCCAGTTAGCTAGGAATAAGTTGGTACAAGGAGTTTTCTTGGTCCTACAGTGATTGCAGAGACAACGGAGAAAACAAAAAGTCCAACACAAATTGAGAATAGCCCGATCAAGGCAGAAGAGCTATGTTGACAATCGTTGGTGTGATCTTGAGTTTGTTATTAGTGATTGGGTATTTTTGAAAACTTCTTCGATGAAAGGGACAATCCGATTTGGACATAAAGGAAAACTTTCACCAAGATTTATCGGACCATTTCAGATTAAAAGCAGAATTAGAGATGTGGCTTATCGTTTAGAACTTGCAGTAGCACTTTCAGGTATCCATAATGTGTTTCATGTGTCTATGCTTCGAAAGTATGTGGCAGATGCTTCGCACATCATTAATTTTGATGAAATTTAAGTACAACCGAACTCCACATATGTAGAGAAACCAGCACAAATCATTGATACCAAAGAACAAGCTCTGCGTACAAGAACGATCAAATGGGTCAAAGTTTTATGGACTCATCATGAACCCAGTGAAGCCACATGGGAATTGGAAGAACAAATGGCTCGTCGATATCCAGAGCTACTCGTTCAGGTATTTTTTTTGTTTATACTTTGTTCTATGTATGTTTCATTCGGAGGACCGAATGATTCTAAAAGTGTAGGAGACTGTTACACCTCGTCCCGAGTTAATCAAGATTAACTCTAATTAATTGAGATTAGTGTGGATTAATCATGATTAATCAATTTAAATGTGATTAGTGAGTAAATTGAGTCGAATTAATCTTACAAGAATGAATTATACTTAAAAAAATGGTTTATAAGCTATTCAGCAGAGTAAGTTGAGAGTTAGACTCAAATTAGTGATTTTGAGGACTTTTTCATAAATTCAGATTTATATATATTTTGTCGGATACGGTATAATTTTATACCATCGTATGTATCTTGACAAGTACATTAATTTTCATATTACACTCGATTATATTTGACTTAAGAAGAATCGAGTGAGCTTTGAATTGACTCAAACTTGAAATATGTATAAAGGAATGGATTTAAATGTAAATGGCCTGTTGACAAGGTTCATAAGAACCATGAGCTGGAGTGGGGAGAGTGAATCAGTGATAGCATGCCAGCAGCTGCTACAATTCTTATTCATCTCCTTCGTTTCTTTCTTCTTCATTTCATTTTATCTTTGTTAAGTGTTTGGAGAGAAAGGTGTGTTTATCTTCTTCTTCATCTCTCTGTTTGGATTTCTTGAAGTTTAAGTGTGAAGAAGCTTTGGATTTCTTTATCTTACGGCTCAAGATTTCAGTTGGGGGATTTTAGTTTCTAACTTCAAGCTATCAAGAACAAAGGGTTTTGTACTCAACTCAAAGCTAAGGCAAGTATAAACAATGAATTATGTTTATATGCTAAAAAAAACTGGGTTTCTTTGAATTTGAATTAATGTAGTTTTGGTTCAGCTCTTTTCTAAGAAGTTTCATTGTATATATGATATGATTGAATGAGGAATTAGAAAAGAAGACTAATTGGATTATGAAATAGAAGTGTTGCAAATATATAAATGAAGGTTTAAAGATGGAACGGGAGGTTCCAAGTTTTCTTGCAGGTGAAATGGTGTGGAGAAAACAAAATTCATTTTCGAATTCTGTATTGAATTTTGGGTAGTGTCGGTCAGCCGACAGCTGACCGACATAGTTGACCGACGTTGTAATATAAGGGAAAATCGCTTCTCTGATTTTCAAACCGAGACTTGACCGAAAGTGTCGCTCAACCGACAAGGAACCGACAGATCTGACCGACGTTATACGAAAGGAAAAATTCACGTTTCTTGTTTTGAAATCGACCCTGACCGACACATGCCGGTCAGCCGACAAGTATGATCGGTTGACCGACAGGTCAACCGATGAGCGAACCGATGAAGTGAAATTTTTATGGGTAATTTCTAAATTAAAGCCTACTGATTTAGTCAAGGTTGTTTATATTGTTTTATACCTCCATAGGTGTTAATTAAGGGGACTTTAATGTACATAAATTATAATGTTTATAGAGAATAACACAAGTACATTAAAGAACTGAAGATTACACCTATTTTGTTGGTATTTTTTAATTAAGATTGTGCACTAAATTATATCCGTTCATTATAATTAAATGAATTGTATATGAGTCTGGCACTATATAATTTATAAGCTCATTGAGTTGATACTGGCTGCAGCAGTTTATTTGGGAGTGTTCCGGAACTTCGTGTTGATGTCAGTAGTCCCTGGCCCAGTCACGGATAATTTCCACTAATCCTTCCTTTATTTGGGAGATGGTAATCCTTCCGTATGGAAGATGGTAATCCTTCCTGTTTAGGGAGATGGTAATCCTTCATTTTTAGGAAGATGGTATTGATTCGAAATATTATGTTAGTTGACAAACTTGTAATAAAGACTCATACTGTTCATATCATTGTTTCTGTTACTGCTATTGGTTTAGTCTAACCTTGAATTAGACATATTGAAAACATGATTGACATAGGTATTCGTGGAACTGTTTATAATTTGATGAATTGTTAAATTCACATTGTGTTATTGATGACATTACAGGCCCAGCTACCTCTACCTGTCCCGAGACCACAACGACAAAGGATGAGACCGGTCAGGTTCCGCCAGGAGGACTCGTAGAGTGGAAATAAAATTGAGTAGTTGGAATTCTGTTGAGAGTTGGTTTAGAAATGTTTCATACTTTTCATCCTTGCATTGTACGTAAATATGCAAGTGAAGGGTTGTATAATTTGTAAATAAGTTTTGTTTTAAATATGAGCAGTGTATATTTGTTTATGAGTTAATATTCCGCATAATGTATGTATGATATCCCTTGTGAGTTTTTATGTGATGGAAATTCATGGGAGTAAGTATGCGACGCGACTCGAAATTAACTCGATTTTATGATAATCTCGGGCTCGGGTCGTGTCATTTATTCTCTTCTCTTTTCTTTTTTCTTTTTCAAAGAAGGGACTTACAAACTTACAATCAACAAAAAGTTTTATTTATCTCCTTGGAACTCAGATTTTCAAACCAACATGTATGTAAAAATCTTTAGTCTTTAACTTGATTTCCCAGTAATTAGTAATACCAAAGAACCGTTTCAGCACAACACGGCCCACCAGTCAGCGGCCTGCGGCACGACCCGGCTATGTCAACAGCACGGTCCACCAGGCATAGCCCTTGCCATGGGCCGTGCTGGGCCAAGGGAACTGGCACGGCCTGCCTGGTCCGCCTAAAAATGGCTATTTTTTAAAATATTATCAATTTTACCCCCCCCCCAACAGCCATAAAACGGTTATATAAGGGATGTTTTGTGTCCTTTTCAATTTTACAAAGTCTATAAATACTCTAACCCTCCCATTCTTCTCAGTGGAGTAACTCGAGTTTCACCGAACTACTTAAATATATTTTTCATTCTCTGTACTTGTGTTCTAATTTTTAATTTTAATACTGAAAAGGAGAAAAAAATTAAAGAGGCCCGCCGATCACGACCGGCACGTCCCACCATGATAAATCCTTGGTGGGCCGTGCCGGCCCATCTTGTTTGACATCTCTACGTACTTTAGGGTAATTCAAATGATAAAAAAAATTGGGGGGGGGGGGGGGGGCGCTATAAACAAAGGAGTTAGGTCTTACTCGCTGCAAGAGAATACATAGAAAATTGAATATATAGGCTTGTTAAAAACAAATATTAATGGTGAATTTCAAAAAATGAACATCAAATAATATTTTCTTTTAAAAAGTAGAATCAAAAGAAGATGATATTTGATACTCGTTTTTGGAAATTCAATTTTTATCTTCATTTAGATTTAATCTCCTATGTATTTTAATGCAGCTAAACAAAGCCTAAAGGGTATAAATAGTATCTCTTATCTGTCATTCTTTTGGTGTATCTTATTCTGCTGGGGTGATTTCTTTTCAGAGCCATTCCGGATTTTGGCTCCCTACCTTTTTTCCTTTTTTTTACTTTTTGGTACTTAGCTTAGGGGGCTGGGACCCAGCCCTCTAGTGAGGGAAGTATGTTTCTGGTGAGGTGAGGGAGTGTGAGAACTCGATCCCTAATTTCCTAGCTTAGTGTTGTTTTATTTGTGGATTAGTTCTCTAAGTGAGACTAGTGGTTGTTTGGTTGAATTTCTGAGTTAGATTGCCTTTTCATTAGCCTTAGAAAGTTTTGAGAGCCAGTGAACCTAGTCTGTGACTGTAGGGTCTCATTTGTTTTGCATGGTCAGCATAGGAAAGTTCTTTGTGATTCCCAAAAATTTCCATTTTGGCTTCGTTTGACTAGCCTCATCATTCCCTACAACTTTTGTGTTCACTCCGTGCCCATTCGAAGCTCCGAAAATTAGTTTTTCCAGCCCTGGGTGCAAAATCCGTTTTTTCACATTAAATCTGGACCCAGATTTCGAGATCTCAGAACCATGCCAAAATTATACTTTTTGAAAAATGGATTTTGATGAGAAACATTTTTCCCTTCTTCGTCGATCGCATCCGGGGCCCAGAAATTGATGTTTTAACCCTTGACGAGTTTAAGTGAGGTGGGGCCCACACCCACCCATTATAAAAAGACAAACCCTCCTTTCTTTCTCCCCCATTCCACTCTCCATCAACTGCAACCCTCTAGCTACATGTCACACCCCAAACCCGGACCCTACAGCGGTCCGACCTCGGGGAGCGCGAATTGGGAATTAAGTAAAAATTATATTCCTCCCAAGGTCCGCATGTGTGAGGATCACAATTCCAACACACTCGGAATAATTTGCGGAAGCTTTTGTCGGGTTACGACCCAAAGTCCGTGGCCATCGGATTCTGCGCCCACTCAACCGCTAGCGTATAGTGCTCATATCAAGGCTCATATCAGACTTGAATAAATTATTATAACAAATTACAGAGCTGACATTAACTAGATATTACATTCCCATATATGTTCAAGTTACAAATTTTAATGTGTATTAATTACAATCCCGCGAAAAAGGCTAATAGAAGCCATACAGTAACAAGCTAAATGAACACTACCCCACGAGTGACGTAGCTCCGATCTCAAGATCAATGTCTACATGACATAGTTGACACTACAACCTACAAACTCATGGCTCCACAACCAACATGAGCACTCAGCTCGGGGTAAAGAAGTCTGGACCTGAGTACCAAAGTAATGGGTTAGACACGACAGTCTAGCAGGTGGGTGAAAAGATATGAACAATATATTGAAGAATAAAACATGCGATAAATCATGTTATTTGACCAAAAGCTGCATATAATTAAAACGTATGGATATCTGACAAAATACTGTCTTCATATAAAACGGGTGTAAAACATGAATATTTGACAGAACATGTATTCCTTAAAAGCATATATAAAATACAGATATTTGACAAATCGGGTATTCCTTACATTGCAAACTCAGTCCGTATGCGGACCTACAAACCACCCTTGTTCAAGGGAGCTATAATCGTCAGGACGGGAGGCAACCACATTAAGCTAAATCCTCTTTCACTAACGTGATGAGAGTAAATCATGGCGGAACCACGGTAGCGAACCGGGCATCGAGACGAGATCCAACTGCAGTTGGCAGGAACGAGTGGGAGAACTTCGAAGTCGGTGGATTAAGCCGACAAGGTCGTCCAAGCTTAGTGGCGCCGACATATAGGTCATATACAAGAAATCGGGACAAGTACATATGTCGATATGAAGTAAAACACGTACACAAGCGGGGTGGGGTGCCCATAGGCACAAATAGCACATTTGTATCGGGTCATGTATAAACGGGGCTAGCAAAATGCTAAAAACATTATTTCAATATATTCCAAGGCATGACAAGTCATATAATATGGAGTTTGAAGTCCATGAATAAAAATTCGGGTAAAATCAAGTATAATTGATTTTCTATAAAATTTACGGGTCAAGCGTTGAGGGTCCAAGATTTAAATCAGTGTGAATAGGGTCCCGTATATCAGATTTGATATAAATTTGGTACTCTATGAGAATTAAAGACATTTCGGGTCCTTATGCTCATTGACGAATCCAAAATCCTCAACGAATCTCCATGATGGGGTTTTCTTTCTCAACCGGACTCCATACAACACTTCTTAGGCCTTTCAATTGCATTGGGGCTCCAACAATACCTCCCCAAGCATTAGGATAACATTTCAGACTTCCTTACATTGACCCAGGCCTGTGAGACACTTGGCTCGAGCGAACTGGAAGTTCGCTCGAGCTAAGAGCTCTCTGGGAGGGGTTCGTTCGAGCGAACTGCTCTTTGTTTGGGTTCGCTCGAGCGAAGTGTCAAGTTCGCTCGA
This sequence comes from Litsea cubeba, assembly GCA_012931725.1. Taxonomy (NCBI): domain Eukaryota; kingdom Viridiplantae; phylum Streptophyta; class Magnoliopsida; order Laurales; family Lauraceae; genus Litsea; species Litsea cubeba. The sequence continues at coordinate 49,790,568 of CM022948.1, read as the reverse complement.
GCGAACTGTCTAGAACTGCAAAACAGTGCAGTTCGGTCCTCTTTTCTTCTCCTCCTTTCTTATATCTTTGGACATCCTTTTCTCCAAAAAATTGAGGGTTCCAGATTTCCTATAAACCACATCCAAACCTCCATCAACATCCCATCCATACAACCATCCATTTCAACACATTCAATCAAGTGATGACCCATCATTCATAAAGACCCATACACAACATGAATCAAGGTTTAGTCAAAACAATTCACTTTAGTTTCCAAGATTTAAGCAAGATAGAATGGACTCATGAATTTGCATTTATAAACCAAGAGAAATTGTAGCAAGAAGCATTGATGGAATGCAAGTATGAAATCATCCAGAACATGTAATGAAAATCAAGATTTTCTCATAAAGCATGCTAACATTCGAACCATACATTCATCCACTTGCCTTGGTTCCAATTAGCTAATCAAGCTCCCAAAAACACTCTCAAACAACAACTACAAGCATATCCAAAACCCCCCAAAAACAAACCCATTAAGAACCTTACAAATGGCAAATCAAGAAAGACAAGGAATTGGTTCAAATGAAGCTAAGAAATATAACCTAAGGGGATGCCATAGCTCAACAATAGAAGATGGGAAGGAGTCCTTACCTCTAGGGCCATCATTCAACAAGAAAGAGCTTGGAGAAGAGGCTGTCCAGCTGGGATTTGCATAAGAATGAAGTCCAAAGAGAGCTTGAGATGAGGAGAAGGAAATGGTGAGCTCCAATCTCCATTTGGCAAGAGTCTCTCCATGAATGGGAGAAGAAAACAAGGAGAAAACAAGAAAAAAGGAAGAGGAGGGTTCAGTTGCAGAGCCCTCCTTTGGGCTGCAACGAATGAGGGAGAAAGAGAGAAGGGTGGTACTTTTATAATGGGTGGGTGTGGGCCCCACCACACTTAAAACTTGTCAAGGGTTAAACATCAATTTCTGGGCCCCGGATACGGCCGACAAAGAAGAAAAAAGTGTTTCTCATAAAATGTTGTTTTCAAAAAGTATATATTCGGCATGATTCTGAGATCTTGAAATTTGGGTCCAGATTCAATGTGAAAAGACCGATTTTGCCCCTAGGGCTGGAAAAAATGATTTTTGGAGCTTCGAATGGTTACGGAGTGAACATGAAAGTTGTAGGGAATGATGAGACTAGTCAAATGATGCCAAAATGAGAATTTTTGGGAATCACAAAGAAATTCTCTACGCTGACCACGCAACACAAATGGGATCTTACGGTCACTGACTAGGTTCACTGGCTCTCAAAACTTCCTAAGGCTAATTAAAAGGCTATCTAACTCAGAAATTCAACCAAACAACAACAAATCCCACTTAGAGAACTAATCCACAAATAAAACAACACTAAATTAGGAAATTAGGGGTCGGGTTCTCACACTACAGTACCAACAGCCATTCTTCTTCTTTTCGTCCAGTTTTCTTGCTCAAATAGAGCCTCTAAGTCTCCAATCCGACGAGGGAACTCTGACAACTTCTTCCCCTTCATCTCCTCTCTCGTTTGACATCATTTTCTTGGGAAACCAAGATGGGCAACCCCTATTTCAAGCTCTTTCTTGTTGAATGATGGCCCTAGAGGTAAGGACTCCTTCCCATCTTCTATTGTTGAGCTATGGCATCCCCTTAGTTTCTATTTCTTAGCTTTGTTTGAACCCATTCCTTGTCTTTCTTGATTTTTCATTTGTAGGGTTCTTAATGGGTTTGTTTTTGGGGGTTTTTGGATATGCTTGTAGGTGTTGCTTGAGAGTGCTTTTGGGAGCTTTTTAGCTAATTGGAACCAAGGCAAGTGAATAAATGGATGGTTTTGAATGTTAGCATGCTTTATGAGAAAATATTGATTTTCATTACTTGTTCTTGATGATTTCATACTTGTTTTTCCATCAATGCTTCTTGCTATAATTTCTCTTGGTTTATAAATACATGTTGATGAGTCCATTCTATCTTGCTTATATCTTGGAAACTTATGTGATTTGTTTTGACTAAACCTTGATTCATGTTGTGTATGGATTTTTATGAATGATGGGTCGTCACTTGATTGAATGTGTTGAAATGGATGGTTGTGTGGATAGGATGTTGATGGAGGTTTGGATGTGGTTTAGAGGAGATTTGGAACCCTCAATTTTTTGGAGAAAAGGGTGCCCAAAGATGTAAGAAAGGAGGAGAAGAAAGGAGGGCCGAACTGCACTGTTTTACAGTTCTGGATAGTTCGATCGAGCGAACTTGACACTTCGCTCGAGTGAACCCAAACAAAGAGCAATCCGCTCGAACGAACCCCTCCCAGTGAGATATTAGAAGTTCGCTCGAGCCAAGTGTTTGACAGGCCTGGGTCAATGTAAGGAAGTCTGAAATGTTATCCTAACGCTTGGGGATGAATTGTTGAGCCCCAATGCAATTGAAAGGCCTGAGAAGTATTGTATGGAGTCTGGTTGAGAAAGAAAACCCCATCATGGAGATTCGTTGAGGATTTTGGATTCATCAATATGCTAAGGACCCGGAATGTCTTTAATTCTCATAGAGTACCAAACTTATATCAAATCCAACATACGGGACCCTATTCACACTGATTTAAATCTTGAACCCTCAACGCTTGACCCGTAAATTTTATAGAAAATCCATTTTACTTGATTTTACCAGAATTTTTATTCATGGACTTCAAACTCCATATTATATGACTAGTCGTACCTCGGAATATATTGAAATCATGTTTTTAGCATTTCGCTAGCCCCATTTATGCATGACCCGATACAAATGTGCTATTTGTGCCTATGGGTACCCCGTCCCACTTGTGTATGTGTTCTACTTCATATTGACATATGTCCTTGTCCCGATTTCTTGTATATGACCTATATGTCGGCGCCACTAAGCTTGGATGACCTTGTCGGCTTGATCCACCGACTTGAAAGTTCTCCAGCCCGTTCCCGCCAGCTGCAGTTGGATCCCGTCCTGATACCTGGTTTGCTACCGTGGTCCCGCCATGATTTACTCTCATCACTTTAATGATAGAGGATTTAGCTTAATGTGGTTATCTCCCGTCCTTATGATTGTGGCTCCCCTGAAGAAAGGCGATTTGTAGGGTCTGCATACGGACTGGATTTGCAATGTAAGGAATACTCGATTTGTCAAATATCAGTATTTTATACATGCTTTAAAAGAATACATGTTCTGTCAAATATTCAAGTTTTACACCCGTTTTATACGAAGACAGTATTTTGTCAGATATCCATACATTTTAATTATATGCAGCTTTTGATCAAATAACATGATTTGTCACATGTTTTATTCTTCAATATATTGTTCACATCTTTTCACCCACCTTCCAGACCATCGTGTCTGACCCACTACTTTGGTACTCAGGTCCAGACTTCTTCACCCCGAGCTGAGTGCTTGTGTTGGCTGTGGAGCCATGAGTTTGCAGCTTGTAGTGTCAGGTATGTCATGTAGACATTGATATTCACATCGGAGCTACGTCACATGTGGGGTAGTGTACGTTCATTTAGCTTGTTACTGTATGGCTTCTATTAGCCTTTTTCTCGGGATTGTAATTAATACACATGGATATTTGTAACTTGAACATATATGGAATGTAATATCCAGTTACTGTCAACTCTGTACTCTGTTATGATGATTTATTCCAGTCTGATATGATCCTTTATATGAGCACTATATGCTAGCAGTTGAGTGCTGATGTACAACACTTCAATTGCTCGGTTCTACTGAGGTCGGCGGACGTGGGAGTCTGTTTGGGTCCGACCCTTTCGTAAGTTGGGGGCAGAGGCGTGCATCAACATTTTTTGTGTGGGTGTGCCAGATTTTCTATTTTACTTGGAATTGTAAGTGGTGATCCGGAGATCAACCTTCGTAAGTAAAACGGAAATGAACTTCTTTCAAGTTTTCCATTGCACATATAATTAAGAAAAGAGAATTTTTTCTTGATTTGCCATGAAAGGCAATTTTTTGGCATTTATAGCCGATTTTGGCATTTATAGCCGATTTTTGGCGTTTATAGCCGATTTACAATTCTTATCAATAATGAAAGACAAGAGTTGTGATTTTTGTCTCTTTTGGAAAAATACAAACTACAATGAAAAGCAAGAAAAGGAGGATCTAAATTCTTAGGAGATTGTGGGGGACTCGTTCAGATTGATGGTCGTAAGCCATATGTGGACTTCGCCATCATCCATGCAGATGAGAACAGAGGATGCTCTTGATTCGCTTGGCTTGGCTATAACCTCAGGTTTTTAGAGGACAAAGACCAAAAAAAAGGTCCTATGTCCAATAATAAAACTAAGTAGACGGGCAGAAAAGCCACGTCTAAGCCATTGGAGGCAGAAGGAGAAGGCAATGACCTTCGGGGGGGAACCCCCCAAGGGACTTTTGTCACCTTGTAGTGGTGGCCGGTGCAGAACTTTCGCAGATTTTTCTCTCTTTCTTTCTCTGGATTTCTGTGCTTTTTTCTGATCTGGGATCTGTCTTGTTTTTCCAATATGGATTCCTTTGGAGTGCCCTCCTATTTATAGGCTCTTGGTAGCCATTTAGGAGAGTTTATGGGATTTTATTGTCATTAAGCCGCATAATGGGAGGAGTTACAGGATTTAAGTCCTTTATTTTGTAACTCCTTTTTCTTGGCTTCTGACTAGCCGGTGGAGATTGAGGGCATTTAATCGCCTTTAATCGCCATGATGGGAGGAGTTTCATGGTTTAAATGTCATGAATCTCTTGACTTGTAACTCCCATTTGCTTGCTTCTGATTGGATCGTCCAAAGAAATGCATTAATGACTGTAATAAAGCTAGTCAATTAATCACATTAAGTGGTCGCCGAGCAGTTGAAGAGTCGCGGGCCGTGCCACGTCTTTTGGGATTCTTCTGGCGATGATCATCGATGGATCTTCATGTAGATCGACATCGGTGTTGACACCAAAAATGTCACTTTACCTCTTCAAGATCCAAAGAGCTACATGAAGTCGCAACCTGCCATAAATAGGCAATGCTACTTCCAAAAAATCAAATCTTGTCAGAATCAAACAAAAACTGCAAGATCCTTCAAGATAGCCAAAAGAGGAGTACACAAGAAGTTTCAGGCCATTTCAAAATCATTTGGCCTAACTTCGCTTCTCCGGCAGCTGAAAAGGAGCTCCCGGCGGCGAAAACATCGGAGACACCAAATCTTCGATCAGAGCCGATGGATGGCCTCAAAATACATCCAAAAGGCTCCACGTCAAGTTCCGAGTCAAACCGACAACGTTTGAACCTACATCAACCCTCGAACAGCTAAATCAGACCTCTCGGTGGTGAGAACCACCGAGGCCATCACTCATCAGATAGAGCACATGGGCGGCTTCAAAATGCTTACAAAGGGCTTCAAAATACTTACAAAGGGTTACACGTCAAATTTCAGGTCATTTCGAAAACATCTGACCATACTTTGACGCTCGGAAGCCAAATCAGGCCTCTCGGCGGCGAAGCTCTCTGGGACCATGGTTTCCAAGACAGATCCTATGGATCATCTTAAAATGACTCCAATAGGTTCCCTGTCAAATTTCAAGTCAATCGGACATCGGTTGACCGCACATCAAACCGCGACATCTTCATCGCGACAAAAGCAAGTCTACTGGTGATAGGACCCCAAACGGCTTCAAAACTCAAACAAAAGCCTATGGTTAGTCTTATTTATTGCTCAGCAGGCTTCACCCCAAGTTTCAGGTCATTCCGACATCGTTTGGCCCAGTTTCAGCTTCTGACGAAAAATCGGCAGCTCTGCACAACAAAGTCTTCGGCTTTCTCAAAAAATTGGAAACTTTGCAAAATAAAATGCAAGGATTCTCATCAGGTTTTCTACAGGGATATCAAGCCAATAAATGATCAAAAATGTCAAGGAAAAATACAGAAGAAAAAAGAATCGAAAAACAGCAAAAACGAACACAAAACGGGACAAAAGGGGGAAACCCCCCCCCCCCCCCCGCCCCTGCGACCCTGGGGCCGGGATCGCCCGGTGGGCCCCAAAAACCCCGTTTTTCGCCGTTTTTTCGCGATTTGAAGCATCCGGCCCCTGGTATTTTCCAAAATTCATACTTTTGAGACACCAAATCCTCTGACATTCGTCAAAAATATGGGTTAATCACCAAGAGTATCGAAATCTATATTGATCGCCAACTGGTCAACAAAAAAAAAGTGTGCTTTCTACCCGACCGATCGAGAAATCGACAGGACAGATGGCACCGACCCGCTGTTGGCAACCAATACCTGAAGTTACATGGTCATCCGATGTCGATCTACATGAAGATCCATCGATGATCATCGCCAGAAGAATCCCAAAAGACGCGGCATGGCCCGCGACTCTTCAATTGCTCGGCGACCACTTAATGCGATTAATTGATTAGCTTTATTATAGTCATTAATCCATTTCTTTGGATGGCCCAATCAAAAGCAAGCATCCGGGAGTTACAAGTCAAGAGATTCATGGCATTTAACCCATGAAACTCCTCCCATCATGGCGATTAAAGGCGATTAAATGCCCTCAATCTCCTCCGACCAATCAGAAGCCAAGAAAAAGGAGTTACAAAATAAAGAATTCAATCTTGTAACTCCTCCCTTTATGTAGCTTTATGACAATTAAGGCTCATAAACCCTCCTAAATGGCTACCTAAAAGCCTATAAATAGGATAGCATTCCAAAGAAATCCAGATCATAAAAACGAGACAGATCCCAGATAAGAAAAAAGCACAGAAATTCAGAGAAAGAAAGAGATAAAACTCTGCAGAAGTTCTACACCGACCACCGCTACAAGGTGACAAAAGTCCCTTGGGGGGTACCCCCCCAAGGTTCTTGCCTTCTCCTTCTGCCTCCAAATGGCTTAGACATGGCTTTTCAGCCCGTCTACTCGGCTTTTTATTGGACATAGGACCTCTTTTTGGTCTTTGTCCTCTAAAAACCTGAGGTTATAGCCAAGCCAAGCGAATCAATAGCATCCTCTGTTCTCATCTGCATGGATGATGGCGAAGTCCACATATGGCTTGTGACCGTCAATCTGAACGGGTCCCCCACAATCTCCTGAGAAGTTAGATCCTCCTTTTCTTGCTTTTCATTGTAGTTTGTATTTTTTTTAAAGAGACAAAAATCACAACTCTTGTCTTTCATTATTGATAAGGATTGTAAATCGGCTATAAACGCCAAAATCGGCTATAAATGCCAAAATCGGCTATAAATGCCAAAAAAATTGCCTTTCACGGCAAATAAAGAAAATGTCTGTTTTCTTAAATATATGTGCAATGGAAAACTTGAAAGAAGTTGATTTCTTTTTTACTTGCGAAGGTTGATCTCCGGATCACCACTTGCAATTCCAAGTAAAATAGAAAATCTGGCACACCCACACAAAAGAAATGTTGATGCACGCCCTTGCCCCCCGGTTACGAAAGGGTCGGACCCAACGGACTCCCACGTCCGCCGACCTCGGTAGGACCAGGCGCCGGAGCGCGGTCCATCAATCGGATGACCATGTAACTTCAGGTGTTGGTTGCCAACAGCGGGTCGGTGCTATCTGTCTTGTTAATTTCTTGATCGGTCGGGTAGAAAGTACACTTTTTTTGGTTGACCAGTTGGTGATCAATGTTGATTTTGATACTCTTGATGATTGACCCGTGATTTTGACGAATGTCAAAGGATTTAATGTCTCAAAAGTATGAGTTTTAGAAAATCCCAGGGGTCGGACGCTTCGAATCGCGAAAAACGACAAAAAACGGGGCTTCCGGGGCCCTCCCGCGATCCAGGGCTCCATGGTCGCCGGCGACCATGGGCCAGGGTCGCAGGGGTCTGCGACCCTGGGGGGGTTTTCCCCCCTTTTGTCCCGTTTTGCGTCCGTTTTTTATGTTTTTCGATTCTTTTTCTTCTGTAGTTTTTCTTGACATTTTTTCTCATTTATTGGCCTGATTTTCCTGTAGAAAACTTGATGAGAATCCTTGCATTTTGGATTGCAAAGTTTTCAATTTTCCGGGAAAGCCGAAGACTTTGTCGCGCAAAGCTGCCGATTTTCCGTCAGAAGTTGAAACTGGGCCAACGATGTCGGAATGACCTGAAATTTGGGGTGAAGCCTCCTAAGCAATAAATAAGACCAACCATAGGCTTTTGTTTGAGTTTTGAAGCCGTTTGGGGTCCTATCACCAGTAGACTTGTTTTTATCGCGATGAAGATGTCGCGGCTTGATGTGCAGTCAACCGATGTCCGATTGACTTGAATTTTGACAGGGAACCTATTGGAGTCATTTTAAGATGATCCATAGGCTCTGTCTTGGAAACCATGGTCCCGAGGAGCTTCGCCGCCGAGAGGCCTGATTTGGCTTTTGAGCGTTAAAGTCTAGTCAAATGTTGTCGAAATGACCTGAAACTTGACGTGTAGCCCTTTGTAAGCATTTTGAAGCCGTCCATGTGCTCTATCTGATGAGTGATGGCCTCGGTGGTTCTCACCGCCGAGAGGCTTGATTTAGCTTTTCGAGGGTTGATGTAGGGTCAAACGTTGTCGGTTTGACTCGGAACTTGACGTGGAGCCTATTGGATGTATTTTGAGATCATCCATCGGCTCTGATCAAAGATTTGGTGTCCCCGATGCTTTCGTCGCTGGGAGCTCCTTTTCAGCTGCCTGAGAAGCGAAGTTAGGGCAAATGATTTTGAAATGGCCCAAAACTTCTTGTGTACTCCTCTTTTGGCTGTCTTGAAGGATCTTGTAATTTTTGTTTTGTTTTGACAAGATTTGATTTTTTGGAAGTGGCATTGCCTATTTATGGCAGGTTGCGACTTCATGTAGCTTTTTGGATCTTGAAGAGGCAAAGTGACATTTTTGGTGTCAACAAATGCCTCCTCGAGGTGCAGCGACGAGTTGCTTAACTTTTGTAGTCGATGTGCCTCGAAGAGATTTTTTTAAGGAGACCTTGTGACTCAACCAAGTGTCTTTGAGCAGTCTTTCTTTTGGTATTGTAGCCTTCTGAGCTTCCAAGGAAATTTTATGCTAGTGAAAGGGATCACGTACCATCTCGAGGCAAAGTTTTGAAGATGACATCAGGGATGTGGATCTCGGTTTTGACCTTGTGACCTAACAAGCTGTATGTGGAATGTTAAGGGGTCGGGTTTGATTTTGACTGTGTGACCCAACAAGTGTATGTGGAATGTTGGGGGGTCGATTTTGGTTTTGATCTTGTGACCTAACAGGCTGTATGTGGCAAGTTAGGGGATCAGGTTTTGGTTTTTGGTTTTGGTCTTGTGACCTAACAAGTTGTATGTGGCAAGTTAGGGGACCAGGATTTGGTTTGGATTTTTGTGGAATGTCAATTTCAAGATTTTGGCTCAATTTGGTAGATGAGGCTGGATGGTTTAATTTTTGGAAGCTCATGGGGCTTGGAATTCTTTTTTGTATAGTCCAATCAACTCAAAAGAGGCATGGAACCATTTTTGTATGCTCTTTTTGGTAAGAGGGATTTCTCTTTGACTAAAAGCCAAAAAAAAATTTTTTTTTTTTAGTGCCTAGGTAGTCAAACCTGGCTCATATGGGCTAACCCATGGGACCTTAAGCTTTTGAAATGGCTTAGATCTCATATGGTGTCATTTTTGTAAAAATATCTAAAAATATCTCCTTTGGATAGAGAATATCTAAGAATATCTTTACTTGGAGAGAATCTCTCATGTTCCCTTGATTTTAGGAGAGAATATCTCAAGATATCTTTCTTTGGGAGAGAATATATCAAATCTCCTATCTTTTGGGAGAAAATCTCTTATTGATTTCTTTTTGGGAGAGAATCCCTCAAGATATCTTTCTTTTGGGAAAGAATCTTTCTAATTTATTTCTTTTGGTAAGGTTACAAATTAGTAACACTTAACTCATTCTTCTTTCCTTCCTTTGGTTTGCTCTCTTCTATAAAAGCAAGGAGGAGGTTGGATCTCTTACTCTTATTGCTTTCTTTTGCAACAATTTCAAGAGGGCTTCAAGACCAAGAGTTCTTCTTCTTCAAGATCTTCAAGACTTTTCTTCTTCTTCTCCATCAATGGCTTCAAGTAAGTTCCCTTTTTTCAAGAAAACTCCATTGTAGGAAATAGGATGATAAAAAGTTCTTCTCTTTTTTTTACACGTTTTTTCTTTTCCTTTTTTTCATGCTTTCTTTTTATTTTTGCATGTTTTTTTTCTTTTTGTGGGCCGTACAGACAGATCCGTACGGATTTGGCCGTACGGCCACGTGGCCTGTGTGCCAGCCCCCTTTTTTTGTTTTCTTTCTCTTTTTTTTTTTTTTTTGAGAAAGCTTCTTTTTTTTTTCATCATAGTAATGCATTTTTTTGGCAAACCAAGATGTTCATGCATGTAAATTGAATTGTAGCATGATGTCATAGCATACCTGAAGGTTTTTGCAAATTTGGGAATTTGGAGCTCGCAGCGATGTTGAGCCCTTCCTTATTTTGCGGAGACTTTTAGGTTTCGAAAGTTTGGAGTTTCAGAGCTCGCAGCAATGTTGAGCCTATCTTCAAGCTTTCTATTTCTTTCGGAGTAGTTCCTTTTCTACGGAATTGCCCCGGAATCATGTCAAAATTTCGCCAGATTTTCCTTTAGCGAAATCCTGTCATTTTGATGATTGATCTTTTTCTTTTCCATCCTTTGCAGGTGGTTCCTCCAGAACGAACAAGAGTAAAGAGCCTGCTACCAGCATACCTCGTCGATCTGCTAGATCTTCTAATCCGGCCATTCAGCAGGCCTGGGAGAAGGTCCAGTATGTTGAGAGAAACCTGGAAGAGTGTGACTCTCTCAACAAAGATGAGATGAGGCAACGACTGATCGCTCTCAAGGGAGAGGAATTCTATAAGATCATGGTAAGCAGTCGTCCATGGGTGATGGACGATCAGAGGGTTTTGCCCAAGCCTACCTTCTTCTTTGGTGATGCAGTCCCTAATGACATGACATACCAGAGGAGATGTTTTCAGTTCTCTTTCACAGCAGATGGTGAAAAGAAGACTGTTGCTACCCGATCGACGTTTGATCGCACCGTCTCGATCATGAGCCTTGCCCCCACGTGCTCTAAGAGGGAAGATCCTCCAAGCTGAGTGAGAAGGACAAATGTAATCAAGACCGGGGTTTTTGTTGGCGGTTCTCTTGGATATGCGGAGAAGTCGCCTGCTGACATGGACATGTTGATGCCGGCCAGCGGCTACTAGGGCTCTGATTATCCGTCAGTCGATTTGGGACCGGTGGGCCTTGGCATTTTTAGCAGTGACAGCAGCAATCAGGTGAAGCCTTTTCAACTTCGTGGCCGTTTCAGTGCTGACTCCGAGTGGAAGTCATGGACTGATCGCGTCCTGCTGATTGGTGGCGCCGTTTTAAAGGAAGCCGGGATTTTTGATGTGGTCCGAGCCTTTAGGGAGACTGTGATCTTTTCCGACGAGGCCTTTATGGCTATGTTGGAGTCATTCCTTCCACAAACCAATACCTTCATTGTGACGAATGGCGAGATTGGTTTCTTTTTGAAGGAGCTGAGCACCATTACTGGATTACCTATCCTTGGTAAACTCTATGAGGAGTTTTTGCCGATCGACAGCGTCCTCGAGGAGCAGTCGGAGCAGTTTAGGCTTCTGTACTCTCAGCTCGTTTCCTTCAATGATTTTTTGAAGGAGAAGGAAGGCTTGAAAGTTAGATCCAGCAGTTGGAAGAATTTTAACTCTTCGTCTTCCAACTTCTTTAAAAGTGGGGAGCCTTTTGATAGCATGACCCGGGAAGACAGGGCTATGGATCTGGGTTCGAAGAAGATTTTGGCTATGCAAGAAGAGTTGAGAGATTTCTGTGCAAGTACAAACGCCATATGTCCAGACATTGCACTGCGGAGAGATCTCGCTGTTTACCTCACTTATTGCTTGGTGAGGGCATTTTTGCTGGAGGAGATGGAACACACATCAGGCCGCATTGTATTTTTCCGGCTTGTCAGATGGCGTTTGGAGAGCAGCTTGCTTTGGTGCCAGCTCTTTACCCCTACTTGTGTACCAAACTGCAGGCTACTGCTTTTTTGGTTCGGCTTGGGCTCCCTATGAATAGGGTATTTTCAGCCCACATCTTTTATTCGTGGTATGTGTACCACTGTCCTGGCTTCCACCGGCTGGGTGATGCACAGGATGATGATCCTCTGATGATTCGGCTGGCTAAGGGCAAAACCGTGTCTGAATCACTTTTGTTTGCCCGCATGAGGATCCGACGATTCAGGGACGTCGAGATGGGGCAATCTTCAGTGCAGCTTTCTCCGGAGTTGCGAAAGAAGGCTTTTGATTTTGGTGCCTCCCGCGACTCTACAAGGGTGGGGTTGGGAAGGCATTACTCCTTGACAAATGCAGAGAATGAGTGACTTTTCAGCATACGTGTCGGCACAATGGTGTACCACAAACATCTTTTCGTCGACATCCAGCCGTATGTACCTTCTCGCTTTGCTCTATAGTTGGGCTTTTCTTAAGGCGTTGTTGGAGCGCCTTCAAGCATGGTGAAGCGCTTTGGAGGTTTACAGGATGGGAGAAACGCATGGGCTTTCTATAGTGCTGAAGACACTACTGCCATGATCTCTTATCCTGTGTTATCGACTTCCCGGACTGCCGGCTTCACGAAGTGGTTCGCGGAGAGCTTTTTGGCATATCGGGGGCTTTCCAAGAAGGAGCTTGATGTGAAGCTGTCACCTGGAAAAGGCCTTGGAAAGTCGGATGGCGTCTAGCGAGAGGAAGTTTGGGCCTTTCTTTCTGGAGAGAAGCACAAGATAGGCTTTCTCGGTGACCAGAGCGTCATTGGCTCTGAAGCTGTTCGAGAAATACCTGATGAGGCTTTAGAGCAGCTAGAACAGGAGGAAGCTGAGCTTGATGCTTGGATGTAAGTGGCACAGAGGCAAGCTTCCGTGGAGTCTACTGGCAAGAGAAGACCATCCAGTGAGGAGTCAAGTGGGAGACCTGACTGTGACAGCGCGGCAAGTTCCTCTAAGAAGTGAGCCCGCAAAAGTAAGAGGAAGAGGAGTCATCATCGCAGCAAGGGGCAACATGAGGACTCTCCTGACTTGGAAGTCCCTCTTACTATCAATGAAGAGGTGCCAGGGATTGCTAACGAGCCTCCAGAGAAGGGAAGCCGAGAAGAAGAGACCATCGGTGAAGGTATGACTCTTCCTTTTTCTCTTTCCATTTCTTTTCATGGGATTTTCCATGTCTTGATTTGTTTTCTCCCCCTACTGCTTCTTTTCTTTTTTTTAGCAGAGGAAGACTTGGCGATGCCTGAGGTTCCAACCGATGAGGCGGTGACGGATCTGGTTGCGGCACCAGAAGAAGAACCAAGGGACTCTGGAGTGATTCCAGAATCTCCTACTAGTATGACTTCTTTTACTTTCTTTTTTTTTTTTTGTCTGTGACTTGGTTTACTAACATTTTTCTTGTCAGCTGACAGGATTCCGATGACTTTGAACCATCGATGGACGCAAATGTTGACGATGCTTCCGATGAGTTCATGGAGGAATAGAGTATTCCGCCAGTCGTCGAAGAAGGTGTTTTATAGTAATAACCCCGATAATGATTTTCAAACAGGATCATGTTCACACCTTTTTGTGTTTCTTTGGCAGGTTTTGAAGTGACAGAGGAGAGTCCGTCGCTTCCTTCAAAACCAGAGCAAGAGATGCCAGAGATTGATATGGAGGTAGAGACTCCTAGGACCAGTTCTGATACTGTTGAGGAGATACCTCGTGCTGAGATTCCTTCCCGAGAAGCTCCAACTGGAAAGAGTTCTTTTGTTGCTCTTCCCACGGGTGATGATGATGGACCGCGCTCCTACTCGGTTTTACCGAGGTCGGCGGACGTGGGAGTCCGTTGGGTCCGACCCTTTCGTAACCAGGGGGCAGAGGCGCGCATCAACATTTGTGTTGTGTGGGTGTGCCAGATTTTCTATTTTACTCGGAATTGCAAGTGGTTATCCGGAGATCAACCTTCGCAAGTAAAAAAGAAATCAACTTCTTTCAAGTTTTCCATTGCACATATATTTAAGAAAAGAGACATTTTTCATGGTTTGCCGTGAAAGGCGATTTTTTGGCATTTATAGCCGATTTTGGCATTTATAGCCGATTTTGGCGTTTATAGCCAATTTACAATCCTTATCAATAATGAAAGACAAGAGTTGTAATTTTTGTCTCTTTTGAAAAAATACAAACTACAATGAAAAACAAGAAAAGGAGGATCTAACTTCTCAGGAGATTGTGGGGGACCCGTTCAGATTGACGGTTGCAAGCCATATGTGGGCTTCGCCATCATCCATGCAGATGAGAACAGAGGATGCTATTGATTCGCTTGGCTTGGCTATAACCTCAGGTTTTTAGTGGACAAAGACCAAAAGGAAGTCCTATGTCCAATAAAAAACCGAGTAGACGGGCTGAAAAGCCACATCTAAGCCATTGGAGGCAGAAGGAGAAGGCAAGAACCTTGGGGGGGGGGGTACCCCCAAGGGACTTTTGCCACCTTGTAGCGGTGGTCGATGTAGGATTTCCGCAGAGTTTTCTCTCTTTTCCTTCTCTGAATTTCTGTGCTTTGTCTGTGTATCTGTGTTTTTTATTTTCTCCGATCTCTTTCTTCTTGGAGAGCTCTCCTATTTATAGGCTTTTAGGTAGCCATTTAGGAGGGTTTATGGGTTTTTATTGTCATTAAGCCGCATAATGGGAGGAGTTACAGGATTTAAATCTTTATTTTGTAACTCCTTTTTCTTTGCTTCTGATTGGCCGGAGGAGATTGAGGGCATTTAATCGCCTTTAATCGCCATGATGGGAGGAGTTTCATGGGTTAAATGCCATGAATCTCTTGACTTGTAATTCTCGGATGCTTGCTTCTGATTGGTCCATCCAAAGAAATGGGTTAATGACTGTAATAAAGCTAGTCAATTAATCGCATTAAGTGGTCGCCAAGCAGTTGAAGATTCGCGGGCCGTGCCGCGTCTTTTGGGATTCTTCTGATAATGATCATCGATGGATCTTCATGTAGATCGACATCGGATGACCATGTGACTTCAGGTGTTGGTTGCCAACAGCGGGTCAGTGCCATCTGTCCTGTCGATTTCTCGATTGGTCGGGTAGAAAGCACACTTTTTTTGGTTGACCGGGTGGCGATCAATGTTGTTTTCGATACTTTTGATGATTGACCCGTGTTTTTGACGGATGTCAGAGGATTTGGTGTCTCAAAAGTATGAGTTTTGGAAACTACCAGAGGCTGGACGCTTCGAATCGCGAAAAAACGGCGAAAACCGGGGTTTCCGGGGCCTTCCCGGCGATCCCGGGCTCCAGGGTCGCAGGGGCCTGCGACCCTGGGGGGTTTTTTTCCCCTTTTTGTCCCGTTTTGTGTCCGTTTTTGCTGTTTTTCGATTCTTTTTTCTTCTGTATTTTTCCTTGAAATTTTTGACCATTTATTGGCCTGATTTCTCTGTAGGCAAACCTGATGAGAATCCTTGCATTTTATTTTGCAAAGTTTCCAATTTCTTGAGAAAGCCGAAGACTTTGTCGCGCAGAGCTGCCGATTTTCCGTCAGAAGCTGAAACTGGGTCAAACGATGTCGGAATGACCTGAAATTTGGTGTGAAGCCTCCTGAGCAATAAATAAGACCAACCATAGGCTTTTGTTTGAGTTTTGAAGCCGTTTGGGGTCCTATCACCAGTAGACTCGCTTTTGTCGCGATGAAGATATCGCGGTTTGATGTGCGGTCAACCGATGTCCGATTAACTTGAAATTTGACAGGGAACCCATTGGAGTCATTTTAAGATGATCCATAGGCTGTGTCTTGGAAACCATGGTCCCGAAGAGCTTTGCCGCCGAGAGGCCTGATTTGGCTTCCGAGCGTCAAACTATGGTCAAATGTTGTTAAAATGACCTGAAATTTGACGTGCAGCCCCTTGTAAGCATTTTGAAGCCGTCCATGTGCTCTATCTGATGAGTGATGGCCTCAGCGGTTCTTGCTGCCGAGAGGCTTGATTTAGCTGTTCGAGGGTTGATGTAGGGTCAAACGTTGTCGGTTTGACTCGGAACTTGACGTGGAGCCTTTTGGATGTATTTTGAGACCATCCACGTTTCTGATCGAAGATTTGGTGTCTCTGATGCTTTCGCCGCCGAGAGCTCCTTTTCGACTGTCGGAGAAGTGAAGTTAGGCCAAATGATTTTGAAATGGCCCGAAACTTCTTGTGTACTCCTCTTTTGGCTGTCCTGAAGGATCTTGCAGTTTTTGTTTGATTCTGACAAGATTTGATTTTTTGGAAGTAGCATTGCCTATTTATGGCAGGTTGCGACTTCATGTAGCTCTTTAGATCTTGAAGAGGCAAAGTGACATTTTTGGTGTCAACAGATGACATGAGCAGCCGACCGATGGAGCAGGGCGAATCTTCAGCTGGGCCATCTCTTCTTTTTGCGAAAAAAGTGGTGGCGCGGGTTCTGAGCTCTTGGATTGAGACTCTCCTTTTCTAGGCACTTGGATGCCAGATTTGGCATGATCCAGCATGTGCAGGAGATTCTTAGTGATGCTGAAGAGGCTGGTCTGGATGTCACAGGTGCCAGGGCGATCGTTGATAGGATCATTGCATTGGGTGACAAGTGGTTTGAGACCATGGGTTTTGCTGACGACCAGTTCTTTAAGGAGATGTTCCTGGACCCTGCTGATAAGGCTAAGTCTGACCTGAATGAGGCTACACAAAGTAGGAAGTAGATAGTCTGAGAGAAGAACTTAGAAGAGTTGGCCATCATTGGGCTGACACATGACCTTAACATCCTTGATAGGGTGGTCGATGAGGCCAGGAAACGTCTTGAGCATTTAAAGGCACAAGTTGCTGCCAAGTGGGCTGCTACAACAGAGACTCGCGACAGGGAGAGTGCTCTGATTCGCCGGGTTGTAGATGTTGATCGAGTCCTTGAAAGGAAGTTTCAAGAGGACAAACAATGGCAAACTGCTCGGGATAAGCTTCCCGGTGTAAAAAAAGGGTTACAGCCCACCCCAGCATCTCATGGCAAGTTCCTGAAGAAGCGTGCCCTGGAAACCCTGACGGCTGAGGCCAAAAGTTTGCTCGAGGAGCTCAAATTCTGGCTAGGAACCATTTTTGGTTGAGCTCCTGATTTTTTGTATCAGAAACTATCCTTCTTCCCCCTTTTTTTTGGTATGTATTATTATATTTTTTTTGGTACTCTTTTTTTTGTAGTGCTTGTGAACACTTTTTTTTTTGGTACCGTATGTATTTTTTTGGTACTCCTTTTTTTTGTTTTCCCTACGTTCACTTAAATCTTTTTGTGATGAAAGCAATTGCTAAATGGGATGCTTTTTTTTGTTTTCCCTACGCTCACTTAAATCTTTTTGTGATGAAAGTAATTGCTAAATGGGATGCTTTTTTTTTTGTTTTCCCTATGCTCACTTAAATATTTTTGTGATAAAAGTAATTGCTAAATGGGATTTGTTCAAAAGCTTGTCATTTTGTTAAAATCTTTTGTCAAATGATTGTTTTGGCATGGTAGTCGGTTTTGTTTGTGGCATGGAAGCCGGTTTTGGCATGAAAGCCAGTTTATGGCATTGATAGTCGATTTTGTAGCATTGATAGCCTGTTTGGTGGCATCTATAGCCGGTTTTGGTGGCATTGATAGCCGAGTTTTTTTTATTTTGAAAACCAAGTTTTGATTTGTGGCATTGATAGCCGGTTTGGTGGCATTTATAGCCTGTTTTGATGGCATTTATAGCCGGTTTGTGGCATTTATAGCCTGTTTTGGTGGCATTTATAGCCTATTTTGGTGGCATCTATAGTCGGTTTTGGTGGCATCTATAGCCGGTTTTGGTTTTCAAAAATGCAAGTATCGACTAAAAGTCGCCTCCCTGTTGAATGGTCTTGCAAGTATCAATGGAATGTCGCATCCTTCCTCATTCGGTTGCGATTATCGATGGAATGTCGCATCCTCGCGCATTTGGGTGCAAGTATCGATGAAATGTCGCATCCTTGCTTTTCAAAAATTTTGGTCTTGCGGTTACTGACTTGATGTCGTTTCCCCACGATTTTTGAAATTTGTGGTTTTCTCGAACCTTTGGGTCATGGATATCAACTGAAATGTTGCGTCTCCATGGTTTTGAGTATTGCAAGTATCGACGAAATGTTGCTTCCCTGCGATTTTGGAAGTGTCGAACGTGGTTCGCATGCTTCCGATTTATGCGAGTATTGACTAAGCATCGCTTCCCCGCGGTTTTTGAAAAACCATCTTTTTTTGTTTAAAGACACGAGGGTCATAAGTTTTGACCTAAAACCATTTAGGCAGTAAAAGGTAGGGTGGGCTAGGGTGGAAATCCCTGAATCCGGATTTTGTTTCAAACCATGAATTTTGGGTTCAAGGGTTGAAAATTTTGGTCAAGTTAGGGAAAGGTTCCTAAACTTGGATTTTTGAACAATGAAACGATGAAAGTAAGCATTGTTTAAATTTCTAGAAATTTTAACATTTGAAATGAAAATTCTAAAAAGAGTGGGTTTAGCTAGCGAGTACCTGGAAACCGGTTTTGGCCGTACAGGCAATGCTCTTACCCAGTTGGGTAAGTCTTCAAGGGTAGTACCGCTTTAAGAACTTGTCGTTGATGGGCAGCATACATCTATCACCCTCCATGTTTTGGAGTGCGTATGCGCCGTTGGAGAAAACTTTGTCGATGACATAGGGTCCCTCCCATTTTGGCTCAAACTTGCCTTTGGACTTGTGAGCGAAGACCATTGGTCTTTTTACCGCAAGGACCAAGTCACTTTTTTTGTAGGCGCATTGCCTGACCTTTTTATCGAAAGATCCTGCCATGCGTGCTTGGTAAAGTTCAATGCTTTGTCGAGCTTTGAGCTGTCTCTCATCGAGATTTTCCAACTCATGGAGTCGCAATTTGACATTGCTTTCTTGAGTCATGTCATTTTGCAAGGATACCCTCAAGGAAGGAATTTGTACTTCCAAGGGTACGACAGGTTCGCATCCATAGACCAAGGAGAATGGTGTGCTATGGGTTGGTCCTCAAACGGTGGTTCGATAGACCCACAAAGCTTCAGACAGTTTGTCGCTCCAGTCTCTTTTGTGATTAGAGACCTTTTTTTTAGGATTTTGCAGAGTGTCTTGTTGAAAGCTTCTGCTAATCCATTTGCTGCCGGATTGTATGGAGTCGAAGGACAGCTTTGGATTTTGTATTTATCGCAGAACCTATAGAATCGATGATCCTGGAATTGTGGTCCGTTATCATGGACGAATCTTTTGGGTATGCCGAAACGACAAATGATGTTGGTGCGCAGGAACTGAAGGACTGATGAGGTCTTTATTTCGTTGAGCACAAATGCTTCTAACCACTTGGAGAAATAATCCGTACCGGCGAAGATGAAGCGATGACCTTTGCTTGAAGGGGGAGAGATAGGACCTATGACATCCATACCCCAGGTTTCGAAAGGCCATGAAATTGCTGTAGGATGTAGCCATTCTGGAGGCATGTGAATGTAACCTCCATGAACTTGGTATTGTTGGTAGCGCTTAGCAAATTGCATTGCGTCAGCTACCATGGTAGGCCAGTAATAACCTAACTTTTTTATCTGATCATAGAGCTTGGGACCAGCCTGATGAGCTCCACAAAGACCAGCATGAACTTCTTTGAGTGTTTCTTCAGCCTCTTGTTGTGACAAACAGCGTAGAAGTACTCCGTTGAATGATTTCCTGTAAAGGAATTTTGAAGGAATATCCAAATGAAAGCTTGGGGTTCGCCTTTGGATGTTTACCCGTTCTTTTGGATCTTCAGGTAGGGTTCCAAACATAGTGTAATCAATGAACGGATCCCTCCAGTTGCCGATTGAAGGTTGAAGGTTTGAAATCCGACTTCCAACCACTTGGTGGCATTCAGCATCTGCTTGATGTGTGTTAAGAGGAGGAAGGATTCTTCTTTCGCACACTGTGATTTGCATGTTTTCCCCTTCCTGGATTGCCATAGATGCGGCAAGTCCAGCCAGGGCATCTGCACGTATGTTTTCACCTCTACGAATGTGGGTGATGTGACAGATGTCAAACTTTTGCAGAAGTAATTGTGCCTTGTTCTAGTGAGGGAGCAGATCAGGCTTCCTGACTTCAAATTTCTGATTCATCTGGTTGACGATCAGTTGAGAGTCTCCAAAGACTTCCAGCATGGTGATACCGGATTCGATGGTGAGTTCCAATCCTAGGATCAGAGCTTGATATTCAGCTGCATTGTTTGTACATGGTTCCAGTAGCGAGAAAGCGTGTGGAATCATGTATTTGTCGGGGCTAACAAAAAGGATGCCAACTCCCGAGATCAGCTGTCTTTTTTCATTTGTCCTGGTTGCACCATCAAAGTACATGTCCCAGGAGGCACTTTGTGAGAAAGTCTCCACATTGTAGACTGGTTCGTCTGGGAGATCATCTCTGAGTGGAGAATCTTTATGCAATGGATGCTCTGCGAGAAAGTCCGCTAGAGCTTGCCATTTGATTGCCTTTTATGGTACATACCTAATATCAAATTGTGACAGAGGGATGGACCATTTTGCCAGTCGTGCATTGAGGGAACCTGCTTTTGTGACAAGGACCTTCAAGAGGTTGATCCTTGAGACCAGGTAGACTGTGTTGGAAAGCAAGTAGTGACGCAGCTTTTGTACGGCGAAGATCACTGCAAGGCATTCTTTTTCGACTGGAGAGTAGCGATGCTCTGCACCTACTAGCATGTGGCTGAGGTAGTATAGAGCAGCTTCTTTTCTTTAAGCATTTTCTTGTGCAAGCAGAGCACCCAGAGAGTGATCAAGGGCTCTTGTGTACAAGATGAATGGTTTTCTAGTAGTAGGAGCAGCTAACACTGGAGGTTTGGTCAGGTATGACTTGGTATCTTGGAACGCAGCTTCACAGTCAACATCCCAAATAAAGTTTACACCTTTTTTCATCAACCGGGAGAACGGACGGCATTTCCCCGAAAGATTGGAGATGAACCGTCTGATGTAGGCCAATCTCCCTTGAAGCCCTTTGAGTTCTCTCAAGGTTCTTGGAGAGGGCATTTCTAGAATGGCTTTGACTTTTATGGGGTCGAGCTCTATTCCAGCTATCCGAACTAAGAATCCGAGGAACTTACCCGATGAGACGCCGAAGAAGCATTTCAAAGGAGTCATTCATAGTTTGTGTTTGCGAAGTCGGATGAAGACTTCTCGAAGGTTTTCGAGATGATCTTCTTTTCTTTTTCTTTTGACGGCAAGGTCATCAACGTAACATTCAACCGTCTTGTGCTGCATATCTTGGAATATTTTCATCATAGCCCTCTGATATGTGGCACCAGCAATTTTCAGACCAAATGGCATGACAGTGTAGCAATACACGCCAAATGGGGTCCGAAAGGATGTATGTTTTTCATCTTCAGGATGCATCTTTATCTGATTGTAGCTAGAGAAACCATCCATGAATGTCATTCTCTCGAATCCACAGGTATTATCAATCATTACCTCTGGTATGGGGAGCGGAAATTCATCTTTAGGCATGTGCCATTCAGGTCTCTGTAGTCAATACAGACCCTGATCTGCCCGTTTTTCTTTGTCACAGGGACAATGTTGGCCAACCATTCAGGATGTTGTTCCTCACGGATGAAGCCGACATTTTTGAGTTTTTGAACATCTTGTTCAATTTTATCCATCACATCTGGACGGAATCTTCTTTGGCGCTGTTTGACAGGCTTGATGTCTTCTTGAAGATTGAGTTTGTGGACTGCTGTTTTGGGGTCTAAGCCAGGCATTTCAGCGTAAGACCATGCAAAGCAATCAACGAACTCATGAAGAAAGGCGATATACTCGGGTAACTCATCATCCTTTATATTCTTGCTTATGAATACAGGACGTGGGTTATCTGGTGCTCCCAAGTCTATCTTTTGAACAGGATCTTCTATTGGAAGATTTGAAGGTGGTTCCTCCACAATATTTTCGAAGGCTTCCAGCTCTACGAAACCTTCTGGGGTTTCGAGGGCATTTCCAGACCAAGGTTTTGTTCCTTTCCACGGGTCTTCTTGATCGGCAATTTTCTCAAGGTTTGCTATGAGATGATCCCAATCGCCTGTTGAAATCGGGTCAAAGCAGGCTACTTCTTTTGGAGACGAGGATTCTTCTGGGTCAGAAGACCACACGTCTGTGCCATCGGACAATTCCTCTTCATTGTCAGAGAAATCATACCAATTGGATGAGCTTCCTGGATCTTTGTCAAGTGACTCATCGAAGAGATATCCAGGGAGTTCGATGTCTTCATGGATACGAGATGTTGAGGCTTGGTCAGTAAATTGACTTTTAAGCTTTTGTGTCAACTGTCTCAAGGGAGTGTTGGGATCATACCCTAACCCGTGTGAAGACTTTTCTATATAGCCGTAGAGTCTCCAATCTTCCAGCTGGCTTTTGGTCAAGACGGGCCTTAATGGCGTGAGAATACCGCGTCCTTCTCCCAAACCGACTGGGTTTTTAGCATCATAGCCCATTTTCTTCATAATAGCTTGTGCCACAGAACTATATAAGGATAGTTGAGGCATACCTTCATTTTGGAAAGGTTCAAACATGGAGTTTGATGAAGAAGTATCCGATCTATGGAAGAAGATCGGCTTTTCCTTTGCTGAAGTTGCTGGAACAACGAAGGAATCTAACGTAGGATCTTCTATGTCAGAAGTTGTCTCCATTGGAGTAAGAGCAGGCTGAACTTGCTGAATATCAGCTTGGCTTGACGATGTGTCGTCTTCTGGCTCTGAATCTGAATCCGTGTCTTGCATGATAGACACGAAAGAGACAACAAATTTGCCCCCAGACTTTTGCTTTGTCTTCTTCACTTTAGTTGTAATGACCAAAGGCTTTGAAGGTTTGAGTGAGATGATGAAGGGAGTTTGAATGCTCTCTTCGGATTTACCGGATGGTTTGTTTTCTTCCGGTGATTGTTGAAGAGCCTTGCCTTTATCTTTCTAGAGATTTTCGGCAAAGGGTGCTGTGTGCTTCTCCTCTTCTTCTTTCTCACCTTCATACATTTGTGAGTCTGCAAAGTGGACTTTTTTACCTTTGAAGGGTTTTCTGTCTGCAAAGACTCGATGTATCATGCCGTCGTCGCCAACAAACTTGATGCATTGATGTAGAGTTGAAGGGACAACACCATTCTCGTGGATCCAGGGGCGTCTGAGAAGGATGTTGTAACATGAAGGGGTTTTTATTGCATATACAATGACTTCAGAGATAAGATCACCGATCAACAACTTGAACCTGATTTTGCCGATAGGCCTTTGAGTACTCCCATCATATCCAAAGATATATACAGATATGTGGCTCAGCTTGTTAGGTGGGATGCCCAACTCTTCGAGAGCCGATGTGGAGATGAGGTTGAGTGCAGAACCTGGGTCGATCTGAACTCTGTGCATAGGCATTTCCTTGATGTACCCTGTGAAGTACAGGGGCGGTTGTGCCTTATTTCGCCAAGTAGGAGGTCTTCCTTAGTGAAGGCGATGGTTGCACTGGCTGCCTTTTGAACCGAGAGGCATTCGATGCAAGATCCCTCATTTTTTTTCTTTTCTCCCTTTGAGGAAGCTTCTGAGTTTTTGGCCCGGTAGTCCATTTCAATTTGGAGGACTTACGGGGCATGTTTGTCGACATCCTCATTCATCTTTTGTAATTCTGAAATGAGATTATCACGAGTGTGCGGAGACATTCGTAATAAATCTAGGATGTGCAGACGTGTAGGTATGTGCTTGAAGTGTTCAATCAAGTCATACTTGAAAGCCTCCTTAGGGCCTGCATGTTCATCATTGTTGCCACTAGGGGTGCTTACAACATCTTTTCCCGAAGGGTTTACATATGTAAAATAAGATTGGTTGTAATTTTTGTGGTAGTCCCGGCCAGAGCGGGTGCCTCTACCAACTTCGAGAGCTTCTTAAGAAGGGTCTTCGTTCGGAAGATTATCTTCAGGATCAAGAGGCTGTCGTTTTTCATTTGCTGAGGATGTATCTGCAGCAGAGTTGCCATCCTCAGTGATTGTGTTGCACGGAGCATTTTTCGGGAACAAGTCCTGAACAGCATCCAGCAACCTTTCTTCTTCGTTGACCAATTCATCGTCCCAAACATCAATAGCTGGGAATTCTTTAGTCAAGAAGGATGTGAGCTTTGAAGTCACGGTCTTAGCAGAAGAAACCTAAGAGAGTGTCATCTCAGTGAAAGTCAAGTGAGATGAGGTGGCTCCAGAGGATACATTGCTAGGCATCGTCAGAGTGTAAGTGATCTCGTCAGACGATGCTTCGGAAGAGCTATAATCCCGAATTATCATATTACAGGAAGCTCTAACAAGAGACGTTGCCTGATCGGAGTCAGACTCATCCTCGGATGTAAGAGGATCGACTATCCAGCAATTTTCTCCATTTTCAGGAGTGAAGGGAGGATGTACCTGATGGTCTTCAGGGACTTCAGGCTCTAGATTGCGAGGAAGCTCGTTGACGCGGTCTTATTCTTATTCTAGAGCAAGACGTTGCAAGTCCCTGCATATTCTTCAAGATCAGGCATGGGAGCCAAATCTTCTTCTTCATCAGCTCTTTGTGGCTCAACATAATTGATTTCCACTGGAGCAATGACGGGTGCTGGTTCAACAGCATTTTCTTGTACAGCCTCTTGGTCTTCTTCATCATCGGACCAGGATCCTTATGGCTGTAGGGGGTTATACCAGATTACTGGCATAAGATGAGTCTCAGGAACCCATTCTTCATCGGAGAGATATTCTCCTGTTTCAAGGGACTCCTCCCACTCGTCGGTGTAGTTGGATTCGAATATATCATCGGTGTCGCTGGACTCGTATCCATCAATGGAGAATCCAACTACCGAATTGCAAGAGTATGATGCCCCCTACGTGGCTTCTTTGAATTGAGGTGGCATGAAATCACTGAGAGTGAATTTTCTTAACCCCTTTGAAGTCTCTGGAAGGGACGTTTTTGTTGCCTCCAGTGAAGCGGTAGAGGAAGCCTCTGCCTTTTCTTGGACTTCTTGTTTTGGCTGGGTGTTCACTTGCCGTTTGATCTTGGGGAGATGTTTCCTAGCCTGCCTTCGCTATTGAGCTGTTGGCTTTGTTTTCACGACCTCCCAGTTTTCAACTTCTAGGAGATCGGGATGTACCCATATAGGTTGTCCGTCTGGTGTCGGGTAAGGAACCAGTTCCTCGGACACTTGAATTGAGTTTATCACCTTGAAGGAAGTAGCAATCTTCTTCTTTGGTGATTTTGATGTTTGTCCACATGACACCATGTTGGCGGAGGTAGACCCATAGTTTTTGTCAAAGGTGATGACTCCGTTTTTCCACAACTCATTTATTTTCTCTCTCACAATGATGCATTGATTGAGAGGATGCAAGATCATCTGGTGGTATGGACAGTACCGAGGATCGTTGGTTTTGCCAAAATCACTCGGTCTTTTGGGTTCAGGCAAAGTGAGCTTGCCGTTCGCCACAAGAGCATCGGAGATTTCATCAACATCTTCATCGAACGGGTATTTCTTTTCTACTCGCTCTTTGAAGGCATCTGAGAGTTCAGGTCTCTTACCAGTAGCTTTGTTTTCAGCTTTCTTTGGTGGCTGAGGAGCTGACTTGGTCTGCACATTGAGGACATCTTTATTCTTTGGTTTAGAGGTTGCAATGGCGGTTGGCTCTTTCCTTGATGATTTCTGATTGTTGAGGTCTTTAATCACCGTTTCAGCTTCCATGGAAGCTTCTAGGAGTTCTCCCAGGTTCTTTGATTTGTTGCCGATGATCATGGAGCGGATTCTAGCTCTCATGTTATTTCGACAGATGTCGACTAGCGACGCTTGTGGCAATACATCAGAGCATTTGTATGCCATTGCTTTCCACTTATGAATAAAGTCATATGTTGACTCATTCTCCCCCTGTTTTAGACTGCGCAACTGAGCCATAGTAGCGGGATGATCCTCACCTTTGAAATGAGTCAGGAAGCGTGTCTCTAGCATGGCCCAATTTTGGATGGAGTCCTCCGACAGAGTGGAGAACCAATCGAAAGCCGTACCTTTTAGGGTACTTGCAAAGAGGCAGATCTTGAGTGCATCTTGATCCGCGATAGCTCCCGTCAAGATCTTGAAATGGATGACGTGCTGTCTGGCTGATCATTTCCCCGTATATGTTTGGAGAGTAGGATGCTTGAATTTTGTAGGGAACGGGACCGAGTCCATCGATAAGGGATATGGTGGCTTGATCCCATGCTCCTTGAGTATATCCTCTTCTTTAGCTTTTGGGAGGATACTGTCTACGTCCTTTTTGCTAAGGGCACGTGACTCATTCTCTTCTCCGTTTACCTCGTCATCTTAATGATTCAGAGGAGGTTCATTGTTCGCCTGATTTTGGAAGGCGATGAGAAGGTTTTCCATCAGAGTTTCAATCCTCGTTGGCCTTGTTCCTACTGCTGGATGTGTGTGAGCGCATCATCTTGAGATGGATTGCGGGGTGGTGGCTCAGAATTTGTAGCCAAGACGTTCATCCTTCGGGATTCGAACAAAGAAACTATCCTGGTGACTGAGCTGGGGCACATTCTTTTTAATGAAGAGCTTGAGGAAGGTTCACTCTGCCGTCCTTTGCTTGAAGGAGCTGGGGATTCTTCTAAGTATCTTCTTGTCCTGGAGACGCTGCGGGTCACCGGACGTCGGACATGAATTTTTGTTGCCGACTTTTGGCGTCTTCTGGTTTTTCCAACCATATGGACGGCAGCAACTTGGTTGGGTCTTTCTTTTTCAACCCATTTGTGAGAGACTTGCAGTGTAGGAGGCTGGGTCCTTTGCTTCTCTAGTCTCTTTTGTCGATACGACGCGCGGCGGCGTATACGACAAGCAATTTGAGCTTCGGTCAGCTCTGGCTGGGCTTTGACAATGAAGGATGTGCTCCCTTGAGCGCAGCAGCCGAGCCTGTCTTCTTTGTAGCTGGGCAAGGACAGGATGAGAACCCGGTCCTTTGCCTGTTGCAGCGAAGCTTCGAATTTTTCGAGTTCGGCCCCTGTAGAGATGAAGGGCCGAACTGCATGATTGTAGGCCTAAGCAGGTGCTTGCAGAGGCCTTGTGATGCATGATCTGATTTTGGGCTTATAGGAACAAGCCGGCTCATGCTGGGGTGACTTGGGATTCAGGTTGGAGATGGATCTCTCCTCTTTCATGTAAGCAAGAGTGTAAAACTGGTTCTCCTTGAGTGGGGCCAGGTATGCTGGCTTGGTGGATATTTGGGACCTTCTTTGTTTTGGTGAAGGTCTTGGGGGCCAAGTCTTGGGATAGACCTGGTCGTTTGCGGGTCGCGGCTTCGTGAGGGTGCCACGGGCTTCAGGCCTTCTGGTGCTCGCCTTTGGTGTCACGGTAGTGACACGTTGAGAGGCGACCTTCTGCTTCTTAGAAGGAGCAGTTTGTTCTTCGGGAAGTGGGAATGGTCCCAGTGTCCCAAAGACAATAGTCCGGGGAGTCGAGGTCGACCCGGAGTTCAGAGAGTTGCCGAGGGAGTTGACGCTTCGGCAGCTGATGGGGCGCTTGTAGGGTGCGTGTGGTTTGCTTCTGTTGAAGCATGAGCTGGTGCTTGCTCTTATCGAAAATAATGGTCAGCGGTGCTGCCATTGTTAGTTTTCAAAAAAAATTCTGAAACAAGACGACATCCATTAGTAATCACAAGAATATAATGATCATAAATGGGAAGTTCTATGGTTTTGTTCTTCAAATCGCTCGAGGGAGATGACCCAAGCAATATGAAGAAGGCAAAAGGCCATAGAGGGTACAATTGTTCTGATCGTAGGTATGGTAAACCCAGAATGAGCGTCCCAGTGACTGCTAGAAGCAATGTGAACCTAAATTCGACTTATCGAGAAGCAGAGCTTGCTCGATGTAAGAAGAATATAAGTTTGGAGTTACAAATGTGCCGGTCGTGAATACAGTAGACCCTGAAAGGGCGTACTAGTACCGCTAGACACAAATGTTTTGAGACCGCATCCATGAGATGAGATTCTCTGTTTTGAAAGGTCAAGATTGGATTCATCAAAGAGAGCAGATGGTATTCCGATCCAAATACGGTCTCAGCGATTTCCGCGGGCGCCAGTACTCAGAAGGAAATTAACCATAATTTCTCGAATCTGAATAAAAAATGACGAGTTTTTTTTTTTTTGAAAGGCCAAGATCGGGTTCATCAAAGAGAGCAAAAGGCATTCCAATCTGAACACGGGCTCAGCGATTTCCACGAGCGCCAGTGCTCAGAAAGGAGGAGACCAAAATTTCTCCAATCTGAACCCAAAAATGACGGAACTTGTTTTTTTAAAGTTTTTTTTAGTATTTTTCTTAAAATCTTTTATATATATATTTTATTATTTATTTATTTTTGTGAGATTTTTTTTTGAAATTTTTTTATTTTTTATTTTTTATTTTAAAATTTTTATTTTAAAATTTTTATTTTGAATTTTTTTTATTTAAAAGACGAGTAAGTACACATAGGCCTCCTAACCCGGTCTTATGAAATCTCGATTGATAGAATTACCCCCATGTAAGAGTAAGATTACTTAATGAACCCGTTCGGAGGACCCTTGCCTAGAACAGTCAAGCTGTCTCCATACTCTAGATAAGGCTTTTTTTTTAATCAACCGTGATCAAAGAACGCAGTTGGTTTAACCTTAGTGGTCTATGTCTTTTTTGTTTTTTATTTGTTTTTTTTTTTAGATCTTTAATGAACTCATCGAAGAGAAACGATGGCCCAAAACCTTAGTCGAACAGGCTCAACATTTCTGCAAGCAAGATGAACGATAGGAAATGATCAAGGTTTCTCAATTTTGAATCCAAACTGAAAAATCTGATTTTTTTGGTTTTTTTTTTTTAGATCTTTAATGAACTCATCGAAGAGAAACGATGGCCCAAAACCTTAGTCGAACAGGCTCAACATTTCTGCAAGCACGATGAACGATAGGAAAGGATCAAGGTTTCTCAATTTTGAATCCAAAATGAAAAATCAAATTTTTTGTTTTTTGTTTTTTTGAAAAGAGAAAGAGTGGAAATAAACTCAAAGAATTAGAAATTTTCAAAAAATCTAATCTCATTTTTTTAGATGCGGAATTCAACATAGGCCACCAATTAAAAAGTAGCCAAGGAATCGAGAAAAGAAGTATAAGCATAGAGCAGAAGATATGATATGCAAATATTTCATTTCTAGCATCGTGTTCTCAAATGAACGGGTCCCACCGGGTGGAGCCAGCTTTATGGACAGCGCCTCAATTGCTCGGTTCTACCGAGGTCGGCGGACGTGGGAGTCCGTTTGGGTCCGACCCTTTCGTAACCAGAGGGCAGAGGCGTGCATCAACATTTTTTGTGTGGGTGTGCCAGATTTTCTATTTTACTTGGAATTGCAAGTGGTGATCCGGAGATCAACCTTCGCAAGTAAAACGCAAATCAACTTCTTTCAAGTTTTCCATTACACATATATTTCAGAAAAGAGACATTTTTTCTTGATTTGCCGTGAAAGGCGATTTTTTGGCATTTATAGCCTATTTTGGCGTTTATAGCCGATTTTTGGCGTTTATAGCCGATTTACAATTCTTATCAATAATGAAAGACGAGAGTTGTGATTTTTGTCTCTTTTGGAAAAATACAAACTACAATGAAAAGCAAGAAAAGGAGGATCTAACTTCTCAGGAGATTGTGGGGGACTCGTTCAGATTGACGGTTGCAAGCCATATGTGGACTTCGCCATCATCCATGTAGATGAGAACAGAGGATGCTCTTGATTCGCTTGGCTTGGCTATAACCTCAGGTTTTTAGAGGACAAAGACCAAAAGGAGGTCCTATGTCCAATAAAAGACTAAGTAGACGGGCTGAAAAGCCACGTCTAAGCCATTGGAGGCAGAAAGAGAAGGCAAGGACCTTGGGGGGGAGTAGCCCCCAAGGGACTTTTGTCACCTTGTAGTGGTGGCCGGTGTAGAACTTTCGCAGAGTTTTCTCTCTTTCTTTCTCTGGATTTCTGTGCTTTTTTCTAATTTGGGATCTGTCTTATTTTTCCGATCTGGATTCCTTTGGAGTGCTCTCCTATTTATAGGCTCTTGGTAGCCATTTAGGAGAGTTTATGGGCTTTTATTGTCATTAAGCCGCATAATGGGAGGAGTTACATGATTTAAGTCCTTTATTTTGTAACTCCTTTTTCTTGGCTTCTGATTGGCCGGTGGAGATTGAGGGCATTTAATCACCTTTAATCGCCATGATGGGAGGAGTTTCATGGTTTAAATGTCATGAATCTCTTGACTTGTAACTCCCATTTGCTTGCTTCTGATTGGGCCGTCCAAAGAAATGAATTAATGACTGCAATAAAGCTAGTCAATTAATCACATTCAGTTGTCGCCGAGCAGTTGAAGAGTCGCGGGCCGTGCCGCATCTTTTGGAATTCTTCTGGCAATGATCATCAATGGATCTTCATGTAGATCGACATCGGATGACCATGTAACTTCAGGTGTTGGTTGCCAACAGTGGATCGATGCCATCTGTCCTGTCGATTTCTTGATCGGTCGGGTAGAAAGTACACTTTTTTTGGTTGACCGGTTGGCGATCAATGTTGATTTTGATACTCTTGATGATTGACCCGTGATTTTGACGGATGTCAAAGGATTTAATGTCTCAAAAGTATGAGTTTTAGAAAATCCCAGGGGTCGGACGCTTCGAATCGCGAAAAAGGATAAAAAACGGGGCTTCCGGGGCCCTCTCGGCAATCCAGGGCTCCATGGTCGCCAGCGACCATGTGCCAAGGTCGCAGGGGTCTGCGACCCTGGGGGTTTTTCCCCCCTTTTGTCCCGTTTTGCATCCGTTTTTGATGTTTTTCGATTCTTTTTTCTTCTGTATTTTCTTTTGACATTTTTGATCATTTATTGGCTTGATTTTCCTGTAGAAAACTTGATGAGAATCGAGCTCCTTTTCAGCTGCCGGAGAAGCGAAGTTAGGCCAAATGATTTTGAAATGGCCCGAAACTTCTTGTGTACTCCTCTTTTGGCTGTCTTGAAGGATCTTGCAGTTTTTGTTTTGTTTTGACAAGATTTGATTTTTTGGAAGTGGCATTACCTATTTATGGCAGGTTCCGACTTCATGTAGCTTTTTGGATCTTGAAGAGGCAAAGTGACATTTTTGGTGTCAACAAGTGCGGCGCAAATCCGATGGCCACGGACTTCGGGTCGCAATGCCACAAAAGCTTCCACAAAATATTCATAGTGTGTTGGAATTTGTGATCCTCACACACGCGGACCTTGGGAGAAGTATAATTCTTACTTATTTCCCAATTCGCGCTCCCCGAGGTCAGACCGCTGCAGGGTCCGGGTTTGCGGTCGTGACAGACTGGTATCAGAGCGGGCATGTTTCTAAGAAATAATACACTCTAGGAACCTTAAGACATGTGGTGAGGAATCGTTAGATTTGTGTCTTGCTTTGGCTAGATGTCGTTCTGTCGGGTTCGGGTTTGCTTTCCTTCTAGTGGGGGAGGCTCTCTTTTTCTTTTCCCTTTTTGTTCTTGTTGTTCTTGTTAGGGAATTTTGGGACCAAATTCTTTTCTAGTGGGGGAGAATTTAATTTCTTTGCACCCACATTTAGTACCTTTTCCTTGTTTTCGCGCCAGAGAGTCTGAGTTTTGTGGGCTTAGCATGTGGATCTTAAAGGACTTTGGCAGGACTTTCAACTTTTCGACGTCACAGATGGAGCTAGCGAAGGGATTTATGGGCAGTTGTTAGTCAGCAAGGAATGTGAACAACATATTGAGACCCGATTAATGTTGATCGTGTACCGTCAGATGGTGCGTCAGGCAATAAGTGTGGATTTTTGGATAAATTTGGAATATTTTCCTAAGTCAAAAGACTCCAGAAACTAGATAAATGGTGGGTTTCAGGAAGTTTCAGGTGATTTTTAGTTAATAGAGATTCAAGTGGATGCCAAAAGCTAGAAATTTCTTGAATATGATGAGCTGTTGTCGGAGAAGTGTTAGAGGATTTTCAAAGACTCCAGAATGTTGGTGAAGTCGACTCAGCAGGATGCATCGGTGTGTGGTTAAAATCATAGGAAGAAAGCTTTCAGCTGTGGTATAAAGAGCCATATACAGAATGGATTGTTACCCGGTCATATGATAAAGGAGACCTTGGGGACTTTACGGACTTTTGGGGTATCAGTGTGGACACTGTGCAGATGCAAACTGGAGAATCATAACCTATGGACAAGGCCAATTGAAAGATTCAGAGAAGAAAAACACATGTACATGACTTGAGGATGATGAACCTAAGATAGAGGCAGGAGATTGAACAAACAAGGTTGATTGGAACATTTGTGAGATTTGAATGTTGAGCTCCTACTTGAGCCCGTCCATGATGATAGCTTTCTTGCAGGCATTGAAGGACACTATATGTAGTGCTTTGCGACAGAGATAGAGTTACAGTACGTTGGAATGAGTCAAAACTTTCATTTTCTTGCACCGACATTAATAGACAAGACAAGTAGCAAATTCGAGGTCGTGTAAGAGCATCTGAAGGGTGTTCGGAGTTTGATGGATGGATTCTTCGAACATGGATTGTGTCAGAGGAGCAAGTAACCAAGTGAAGTTTGGACAGTTTGAGATCTTCAACCGAATCAGAGACCTCAACCACAGACTCATCTCACCACCATGTTTGACCAGAGACAGTGCAGTTGTACGGGAGCAGTGCAAATCATCAATGCTTAGAGACAAGTTCCAGTTAGTAAAGCTCCAAGGAGATGTCCGGGGTTAGAGATTCCTAAAATTTGATGAGTTTTGTCAGAGAATTATTTGGGGATTTTCAACAAGTGTAGCCATATGGAGGAGTAGGCCTAGCATGATGTGATT
The DNA here is from genome assembly GCA_012931725.1 of Litsea cubeba. Classification (NCBI taxonomy): domain Eukaryota; kingdom Viridiplantae; phylum Streptophyta; class Magnoliopsida; order Laurales; family Lauraceae; genus Litsea; species Litsea cubeba. The sequence goes on along the minus strand of CM022948.1, from coordinate 49,757,687 downwards.
TGTGTCGTTAGAAGCATTTGGAGTTGGATTTCAGCAGCTAATGAAGGAGTTGATTGCAGAAAGGATCTCTACTTGATCGCCTGAAAACGAAGATTTTCACGGATTTTTATCGACATGAGAATCGTCGGATTTCAATGCACAGATATACGGAGCAGAAAATCAATTATTTTGGATTTTGGTTGGGGAAAACAGATCTAGCAGAACAGTTGCAAGAGTGAGTGTAGAGCTTCAAATGATGAAGAATGGTGAAGGGATAAGCATGTTAGTATCAGAGACCGATGGTTGTGCAGAGGATCAAGAGCAACGAGCAGAAAGAGTTAGAGCTAGCAAGAGTTCATGTTTCGCAAATACTCATGCCTGTATGTTCATATCACGTTCAATGTTCTATGTATTTTTGTCTATCAGCTCATGCAAGCATAATGTTTCAAGTGTGTGGTAGTAGTGTCCGTGGCTCCCTTGAAAGAGGGCAAAAGGGTAGAGTGGAACAACCTACTTGCGTAGGAAGCAGCCTGCAAATGGCCTTGGGTATTCTGTGTTTCACCCAAGACATATGGTTTGCGATTGTCATGCTCACGCATATGCACGGTCTGTTTTTCTTTATTCAGGTTTCCAACATGGCTTTTGCATCATGTGCGAAGCTAGTTCATATTGTACTTTGCATGTTATGATCCTCATTTGCATTGGATATTTATTCTACTGTATAGTCTAGATTCACATATGTTTGTGCATCCATTCTTTAACTTATTTTTCAACTTGTATCCAGGCACGACCCACATTGCTCGCTCTACTTTGCATTTCCTCATAACCCGCCTTGTTGGTAAGAATTTGTATTTATAGATTGTCTACTTGCTAACATTATATTTGTGTGGGGATGTCTCCCAAAGTACTGGGATTATATTAATCTTGGTGTTAATGTCGGCTAATCACGCCTTGACCTCGGCGAACGTTACCAAGGCGCTATCTGAGATCGAGACCGTTTCTGGTCTCAGACGCCCCCGACCTCGGCACGAAGTCTTCACCTCAACCACTCAGCTAGGCACCAGAGCCAGACTGCTAGCCGAGATGAATGCTGACTGCTGTACTTTCACGGATATCCAGCTAAGTCTGACAAAGCCATCTTGGCCGCCCCTCACCCCTGACAGAGTGGTATCCAGTGGCTACGTCCCATCAGGGTATGGCTCCAGGCCAGGCCCGATGGGACTAGGCCCAAAAGTCAGACAGGATAAGGCCCAAATAGACCAGCATTTAATGCATAATGGGCTGCTCGGACTGCCATTTAATGTATAGTGGGCTGACGTGACAGCACCCCTGGGAGTGCTAAGACGTCATCATGAGTCCCACCATTCAACACTAGCTTCCTCCTCTATAAATAGAGGAATAATCTCCATCCCAGGTATGCACAATCACAACCTGAGAGCTGTTACTCTGTCTCTCTTCTCCCTCATTTCCATCCTACTGCTCAGATCCCATACTGACTTAGCATCGGAGAGCCTTGTGCTGCCCCAACCAGGGTCCTCTGACTTTCTCATCTTCTCCCCTTTCTGGTTTCTAGGCCACTTTCCATCTTCTAAGGAGCATCGAGCTCGCCATAATCCCCATTACAAAGTCCGTAATATTTAGGCACTTACAGTTGGCACCGTCTGTAGGGAAGCATTAACCCGATCTTCCTAAACACAACCCAAACACCATGCCTCCCAAAGCTAAGAAAGTCGGAGAATCCTCCAAGGTGAAACACGGAGAATCCTCGAGGGCGATAATCCAGCTGCCGCCACCCCCGAGCCTGTCGCCGGTCGCTCCTCCTCAGAGGCGATCCGAGGCAAGGTCTAGCGCAGTTGCAATCGAGGAGCGCCCTTACGCACACCTCTTCATCCAGGTCCCATTCCCGGAGCGAATCGAGGATTCATCCCCGGAGGAGGAGGTTATGCCTCCCCGGCGAGATGAACAGCGACAGGAGCATCCTCAAAAGGACAAATATGTAGCGGTCAATAAGTCCCACCAATCCCGTCACTTCGCTGGCGATGGGAATGTCGCGGCCCAAAACATCCTCATCTAGGAACAAGAAAAGTTGGTTCGGCAGCTCCAACAGCGACTTCGGTAGCAACCTGAGCACGAGGCAAAGGTCGGCCCCCCAACCTTCAAAAGTAGGCCGACCCATCGATCCGAGATTGACCCCAGGCATCGATCTGAGATCGACCTCAGGCAACACCTCGAGCACAAGAGGCAGCGCCGGGCTCAGGACAAGGGCTCCAGTAATAGTCACTCGAAGAGAAGGTCAGAGCCCCTCTTCGAGGACAAAGAAGACGAAGAAGCGCGGCTTGATAAGCTCGTCAGGCAGGCTATCCGGTGCAATATAGAAGTTCTCTCTCGTAATCCTTTAGATTCATACGACTCCGGCGACGCCGGCTCGTCTCCTTTCTCTCGAGAGATCAAGGATTTCCTCCTACCAAACAGATTCAGCGTCCTAAGGTTCGTCCATTATGACGGTACCTCAGATCCGGCAGCGCATCTCCGACATTTCACCCAGAAGATGTCAATGTTGCGATGTCGGCCATCTGAACTGTAGAGTTTTTTCGTCGAGTCTGGGAGACCTCCCCCTCAAATGGTTTTGCAGTCTCCCAGAAGGATCGATCTCAAGTTAGTGCCAGTTGTGGAACTCCTTCCTGGGGAAGTTCCAGGCCCACAGAGTCATCCCGAAGACGGATGGCGACATCATGGCCCTCAAGATGAGGTGGAACGAGAGTATCACCCAGTTCGCTAAGAGTTCTGGACTGTCTAAAGCCAAATCGAGAACTCCAACGACGAAGTGGCGATCATGTCCTTCCAGCACGCCCTGCTGCCGGGCAATGACCTTCGCAAAGAGCTGGTTGGGAGCCCCGTGACCTCGGTGGAAGCACTAATGGCTAGGGTGAATAAGTACATCGCCCAAGAGCAAGACGAGGTCAAGGCCAATGAGAGCTTCGGCGTCTCTAAACCCGTCTCCAAAGGCCAGTCCAAGCCCGAAGACCGAGCCACCCAGCATGACCGCCACCCCTCCAAGAAATCCTTCTCCAAAAAGGAAAAAATGACGTTTTAGAGGGAAGAGAGGAATCGATACTGACCAGCTCGGCAGCAGCCTCGTTTTCCAAAGCGGATGACGGCAAGAAGTCCAGGCCAAATGTCCACACAGTATTCATGGAGCCGATCCACAAAATACTGAACAAGATAAAAGACCAGCCCTACTTCAGCTGGCCGCATCCTATGCAAGGCAACCCCGCCAGCCGAAACCAAAGTAAGTTTTGTGCCTACCACAAGCAGAATGGGCACAACACCGAATACTGTTTCTCCCTCAAGTCACACCTTGAGAAGCTCGTTAAGGAAGGGCACTTAAAGGAGTATGTGAAGGGAAGAGGAGTAAACACCAACCGAGCTCAACGCCAGGATGACGGAGGTCACTCTAGCGATGAGTCAGAAAAGATCATCAGCGTCATCCACCTGGCTCCCGCCCCAAGGGGGAGTAACCAGGCCAGTGCCGAGGCCAGGAGGCCGCACACGGCAAATAGGTGATGACTGCCGAGCTCGAACCAGCATTCAAGAAAGTTTGGAAGGAGAAGCCCAGGATCTATTTCTCTGAGGAAGACTTGGAAGGAGTCCAGCTACCCCATAACGATCCGCTGATCGTCACCCTCAAACTCAAGAACTGCATAGTTCAAAGGATCCTCGTCGACCCCGGAAGCTCTTCCGAGATCCTTTATTCGGATTGCTTTAGGAGGATGGGCCTTAGAGAAGAGAACCTGGAGGAAGCGCGGACTCCCATGATAGGCTTCAACGCCAAACCAGTATATCCCAAGGGGAATATCTGTTAGTTTTATGGACTCAATCCAGTAGGTGATATAATAAATTGATTAATTTCTTTATTTATCAGTATATTCATGCTTTCCTTTCATGAGATGAATGGTGATTTATTATATACTTGCACATAACTAATACGAATGACATGATGGTTCATGAGATGAACCGGAGTCCACAAGTATATTAAATGTAACACATGTGTATGGATGAGATCCACATACGGGAGACATGTGTGACAAATCTTATACTTAAATATCTTCACAACCAGTGATGAGACTGGACATCTCATACTGATAAGGTTGCAGCACTTTGATCACTATGAGATAGTGTGATTTGTCTCGATCATCAGAATGGAAGATTTTGGATCATAGTGCTGGTACATTGGATGTATTGAAGGACCATGAGAAGCACCTTATAAACACTGTCTTTAATTTAAGGTCTGCTCTCATAATTTCCTAGCAATAGGCTCTCAATCCTGAGACATTAATGAACTCAAGTTTCTATCTATTCATTTGTTTTGAGTCACCAATGAGTGAGGTCAACTGTAGGTCAACACTTCGGTGATTTGGGTACGTGGTAGTAGAGCTGTGGGAACATTCAATAGTTAAGATGGAATCTATCTCTAATATCCCCTTGTGCCAATTAATGGATTTATCATTGGTAAGTGCGCACCCATTCTGATCAAGAGCTAATTGGAAAGGTACCTATGATCATTATAATTAATTGGGGCTCAAGGATAATAAGATATGGATCTAGTTTGGAAAACAGGTCCAATTGATCTATGGATATTGATAGAGGGGTCTACTTGTGGTAATGTGGAAGTTTAGGGTCTTCTATGTAATATTCCTAAGACTAGAGTTCAATTGCATTTATATAGTAGAGTTATTTGCAATTAAATGTGGACCCGGATTACACATGAGATGTGGGGTCGCGTGTCCCATTTGGAGCCAGCTTTCTAAGGAATCCCTAGTGGTCCCCACGCTAGCCCAATTATTAGAAAGTATCTAATTCTAGTTGAACTCTAATAGGAAAGTTACTATTTCTATTTGAAGTGAGACTTCTAATAGTGATAATAGTAGACTTACTAATTTTAGTAGAAGTGAGACTTCTATTTTAATTTGAAAGGAATTAGAAAGTTACTAATCATATTTGAAGTGAGACTTCTAATTATGATATGGTAAGTTACTAATTATTGTGGAAGTAAGACTTCTATTTTAATTGAGAAGAGATAGTTGCTAATTTTTGGAAGTAAGACTTCTAATGGAAATTCGTAAGTGAGGCTTGCAAAAGCTATAAATAGAGGAGAGGAGAGCTGGACGTCCTATGTATGCTCTATACCCAGGGATTCACGCCCAGCCCTCTCTAGTGCAAAAGTTGCACGAGTTCTTTCTCCTCTCCTTCTTCTAGTTCTCTTTCTAGTTCCTCCCTAGAGTTCCTAGTAGTTTTCTCTTGGAGATCCCACCATCTTCTTGAGAAAAAGGAGAATCTGATACGGGTCATAGCGTGGAAGATCAAGAGGTCTTCGAGATTCCTATTTGATTAGTGAAAGCGTTTCATCATCAAAGAAAGACGCAACTTCTCCATTAGAACACAACCGAGCTCCAAAGGTATAATCTACTTCCTTGCATGTTGTAGATTATTATGGATGCTTATTAATTGCTGTTTCTATCTTCTAGATAGATTGTATTTACTGATCATGATGGCTGAGATTGAGGATATAGATCTTGGATTGGGTTTTATAGCCTTCTGGATAGTTGATCCATGTGTCAAGTGGGTCAAAAGTTTTTTGAAACCTATCCTAGAGGCCCACCCTATTTCCAACAATATCTCCCTCACAGTCCAAGTTGAAGGCGCCTCCAAAACTTCTGACTTTCTTATGGTAGACGCGCCGTCTCCCTATAATGCCATAATGGGGAGTAAATGGCTGCACATCATGGAAGCAATACCTTCCACCCACCACCAGAAACTCAAATTCCCCTTAGAGGACAAGAACGGTGGAATAAAGGTGGTCACTATCAGGGGCGACCAGCAGGCGGCCAAGCAATATCTAATGGCCGTCGCGTCCGGAGAAAAGGAGTCGCAGCAAGTAAATATGGCTGAACTGGAAGACGAGCTTGATAAGGTCGGCCGCAATCCCGAGAAGAAAAGCGTCGAGGATTTGACCGAGGTTAGGCTCGATCCCACTGACCCCGAGCGCCACTTCTTAATTGGCAGTCATCTTGTCGAGACGGAGCAGGCCTAACTCATCAGTTTCCTATTCAGGAACAAGGAGGTCTTCGCTTGGACCCCCTACGAGATGCCCGGCATTGACCCCGAGGACATGTGCCACAGGCTTAGCGTGGACCCTCAGCACAAACCAGTGATGCAGAAGGCACGCAGGACGGGGGTACCACAGTCAGAATCAGTAGCCGAAGAGGTCGGGAAGCTGCTAGAGGTGGAGGCGATCAGGGAGGTCAAGTATCTGAGGTGGCTGGCGAATACAGTGGTCGTCAAAAAGAAAACTGGGAAGTGGAGAGTCTGTGTCGATTTCACTGACCTGAACAAGGCCTGTCCCAAAGACAGCTCTCACTCCCCAAAATCGATCAGTTGATCGACGCCACTGCTGGCCACGACAGAATGAGCTTCCCCGATGCTTACCGAGGCTACCACCAAATACCGATGTATGGACCTAACGAAGAAAATACTGCGTTCATAACGCCCAGAGGCATTTACTATTACAAAGTCATGCCCTTTGGGCTAAAAAACGCAGGGGCCACCTACCAAATGTTAGTCACGAAGATGTTCCAGGCCTAGCTCGGTAAGACGGTGGAGGTCTACATTGACGACTTGGTCGTCAAGTCCAAGCAGTCCCACGACCACTTGGCCGACCTGAGTCAAGTGTTCGACATCCTTAGGAGGTTCATGCTCAAGCTCAACGCCTCCAAATGTGCATTCGGCGTCGGCTCCGGTAAATTCCTTGGAAGCCTGGTCACTAGAAGAAGAATTGAAGCCAATCCAAATCAGATCACGGCAATCCTTGGAGTACAAAGTCCAACAACCGCAAAGTAGGTTCAGAAGCTCACCGGCATGGCTGCCGCACTCAATCGCTTCGTCAGCAAATCCTCAGATAAATGTAGGCCTTTCTTTCAACTCCTCAAGAAAAATCTGAAATTCCATTGGACACCGGAGTGCGACGAAGCACTACAAAGGCTCAAAGCCTATCTCTCCTCACTTCCCCTGCTCTCGACTCCGAAACAGGGAGAGGTGCTCTACCTCTACCTCGCGGTCTCGGATCATGTGGTCAGCTCGGTCCTCATTAGAGAGGATGATAAGCAACAAATGCCGATCTACTACATGAGCAAGATCATGCTTGACACCGAGACCAGGTAACTACCAATGGAGAAGCTTGTGTTGGCACTCGTTAGTGCTTCTCGCAAGCTCTCCCACTATTTCCAAGCCTTCTCGATCGTGATTGTGACGGAACATCCACTCAGAGCGGTCTTCAAAAAAGCCGACTTCTCCTGCCGAATCTCGAAGTGGGCCGTCGAACTAGGGAAATGCGATATCAAGTATCAACCTAGAATGGCGGTCAAAGCTCAAGTTCTAGCAGATTTCATCATCGAGCTCGCCTCTCCAAGTTCGGCACCAACCCCGCTCGGCACCGAACTGGGGGGCAGGAGGCATGAGGATGAAGTCACAGAGACAGAAGAAGAGCGGGCCTGGAACCGATTCCTTGCTTCCGCTTGGAAGGTCTTCGTTGATGGATCCTCCACCTCCAAGAGGGCTGGCGCCGGCGTAGTTCTTCAATCTCCAGAAGGATTGGTTATCGAGTAAGCCCTCACCCTTGATTTCAAAGCATCCAATAACGAAGCAGAGTACGAGGCCCTAATAGCCGGGCTGAATAGCGTTAAAATCCTAGGAGCTCAACAGCTGGCAATTTTCAGTGATTCATAGTTGGTAACAAGCCAGCTGACTGGAGACTACCAAGCTCGTGACGACAGGATGGCATCCTATTTAGCGTACGCGAAAAAGCTTTTCTCGTAGTTCCAAAAAGCCGAAGTCAAGTGGATAGGTAGAGACTCCAACTCTCATGTCGATGCCCTCGCCAGCCTAGCTTCAATGGTTGATGCCGGGCGGAATAGGATTGTCGAAGTAGGATCGCTGGATACACCGAGCATGGAGCTTCCCCCACCTCGGCAAATTCTATGCGTTGACCTCGATCCGAGCTGGATGGATGAAATCATCACCCTCCTTAAAGATGACCAGCTCCCCGAAGACAAGAACGAAGCGCGTCGAATCAGGCTCAAAGCAGCTCGGTTTTGGTTGAGCCCACAAGGCAAGCTCTACAGGAAGTCCTTCATCGGCCCCTACCTTCAGTGTGTCCACCCCGACAAGGTCGACGACTTCATATACAAAATACATGAAGGAATCTGCGGAAGTCATGTCGGTGGACGGTCACTGGCATACCGGGCTATCAGTCAGGGGTACTGGTGGCCGTACATGCAGACAGACGTGCAGAATACGCCCAGAAGTACGAGAAATGCCAGGAATTCTCACACACCCTCCACCAGCTAGCTCAAGATCTGAGTCCACTATCCAGTCCATGGCCTTTCGCCCAAAGGGGGACTGGACATCGTAGGACCTCTCCATCGAGCTCCAGGGAACAAGAGGTGGCTGATAGTAGCCACTGACTATTTCACCAAGTGGATAGAGGCAGAAGCACTATCCTCCATCACCGAGCATGATTCAAAGAACTTCGTCTGGAGAAACATCGTCATAAGGTTCGGAATTCCACGGACCTTGATCTCAAACAACGGGACTCAGTTCGATTCCAACCTCTTCAAAACCTTCTGCCAGGGGCTCGGCATCAGAAATCATTACTCCACCCTAGCATACTCCCAAAGCAACGGTCAAGCTGAGATCTCCAACAAGGTGGTGCTCGACGGACTCAAGAAGAGGCCCGATCGAGCCAAAGGAAGATGGGTGGAAAAACTGCCGAGCGTCCTGTGGGCATACAGGACGACACCAAGACGCTCCACCTCGGCAACGCCTTTCTCTCTCGCCTATGGTATGGAAGCCGTGATCCCGCTTGAGGTCGGTCTCCCAACCTTGAGATCGAAACTCTTCGACCAAGGCCATAAGGACATGAACTTGACTCGCGAGTTAGACCTAGCTGAAAAGCGCAGAGAAGCAGCGGCCATCGGTCTAGCTGCCTATCAGCAGCAGTTGGCCAAGGGCTACAACTAAAGAGTCAGGGAGAGGAAATTCTCAGTCGGGGAGCTCGTCTCGAAGAAGTCCCTCCCGCATGGCAAAGATCCGAACCACGACAAGTTGGCGCCAAACTGGCACGGACCGTTCAAGGTCACCTCGGTCTGCGGTCGATCAGCTTACAAACTTGAGAACATGGATGGTAAACAATTGCCACGACCGTGGACGCGACGCACCTCAAGAAGTTCTATTTCTGAATTGTAATTGATTTTTGAAGAAAATAAAAGCACTCTATTCCTTATCTCCCTCAATTCTCTCCAGAACATAGAACTCGCCAACAGCTCCCAAGGGACTATACGTTTCGGATCTCCATTTCGTGCTATGTGAGCACCTCGGCACTCATGCCAGGTTGACGGCGCGCCCCTGGCGACGAGCCAGTGGGTCTTCTCCATTGCGTGCTATGTGAGCACCTCGACACTCATGCTAGGTTGCCGGTGCGTCCCTAGCGATGAGCCAGTGGGTCTTCTCCATTTCGTGCTATGTGAGCACCTCGGCACTCATGCCAAGTTGCCGGCGCGCCCCTCGCGACGAGCCAGTGGGTCTTCTCCATTTCGTGCTATATGTGAGCACCTCGGCACTCATGCCAGGTTGCCAGCGCGCCCCTAGCGACGAGCCAGTGGGTCTTCTCCATTTCGTGCTATGTGAGCACTTCGGCACTCATGCTAGGTTGCCGGCACGCCCCTAGCGACGAGCCAGTGGGTCTTCTCCATTTCGTGCTATGTGAGCACCTCGGCACTCATGCTAGGTTGCCGGTACGTCCCTGGCGATGAGCCAGTGGGTCTTCTCCATTTCGTACTATGTGAGCACCTCGACACTCATGCCAGGTTGCCGGCACGCCCCTAGCGACGAGCCAGTGGGTCTTCTCCATTTCGTGCTATGTGAGCACCTCGGCACTCATGCCAGGTTGCCGGCGCGCCCCTGGCGACGAGCCAATGGGTCTTCTCCATTTCGTGCTATGTGAGCACCTCGGCACTCATGCTAGGTTGCCGGTGCGTCCCTGGCGATGAGCCAGTGGGTCTTCTCCATTTCGTGCTATGTGAGCACCTCGGCACTCATGCCAGGTTGCTGGCGCGCCCCTGGCGACGAGCCAGTGGGTCTTCTCCATTTCGTGCTATGTGAGCACCTCGGCACTCATGCTAGGTTGCCGGTGCATCCCTGGCGATGAGCCAGTGGGTCTTCTCCATTTCGTGCTATGTGAGCACCTCGGCACTCATGCCAGGTTGCCGGCGCGCCCCTCGCGACGAGCCAGTGGGTCTTCTCCATTTCGTGCTATATGTGAGCACCTCGGCACTCATGCCAGGTTGCCAGCGCGTCCCTAGCGACGAGCCAGTGGGTCTTCTCCATTTCGTGCTATGTGAGCACTTCGGCACTCATGCTAGGTTGCCGGCACGCCCCTAGCGACGAGCCAGTGGGTCTTCTCCATTTCGTGCTATGTGAGCACCTCGGCACTCATGCTAGGTTGCCGGCACGTCCCTGGCGATGAGCCAGTGGGTCTTCTCCATTTCGTGCTATGTGAGCACCTCGGCACTCATGCCAGGTTGCCGGCACGCCCCTAGCGACGAGCCAGTGGGTCTTCTCCATTTCGTGCTATGTGAGCACCTCGGCACTCATGCCAGGTTGCCGGCGCGCCCCTAGCGACGAGCCAGTGGGTCTTCTCCATTTCGTGCTATGTGAGCACCTCGGCACTCATGCCAGGTTGCCGGCGCGCCCCTGGCGACGAGCCAGTGGGTCTTCTCCATTTCGTGCTATGTGAGCACCTCGGCACTCATGCCGAGTTGCCGGCGCGCCCCTGGCGACGAGCCAATGGATCTTCTCCATTTCGTGCTATGTGAGCACCTCGGCATTCATGCCAGGTTGCCAGCACGCCCACTTCATTTCTAGCGATGAGGCAGTGATCCTCATGTTGTGATCCGAGACCAGCCTGGGGGCAGCTCGGCACCTATCCCTACCGAGTTCTAATTAATCCCAGTTGCTTCTGTCCAAGCCTGGTCAGTAAACTGAGTGGCAATATATACTCATATGTTCGAGGCATGCAAATCAGATTCGCTAAGCCGGGCTCACATACTTATGCAAAATATTTGAAAAGAAAAAACATGCATGACAAGGAAAGTGATCCCGATATTAGCCAAAGAAATTTTCAATTGTATTGAATCTCCATTCATTACATAAAGCAACCAAGGGGTACAAATGAAAAGCAAGAACAAGAAAAATACATCAAAAACGAAGGCAATTAAAAATCTCCATGAGCAGAACCGTCAGGACCGGCCCGAGGTCACGCAGGATCAGAGGTATGAGGAGTGGCAGCGGCGTTGATGTTGATCCCAGTCTGATCAGCGTTTGATTCTTCGGCAGCCGCCTCACCAGCAGGGACAATGACAGGAGGGGCAGGGTTCGGCACTGGAGTTGGGTATCGGGGCGGATCCCTGAAGGACGGATGGCCTACCGAAATCCCCGCCTCCTTTAGAGCGGAACACCATCCCTTCGCCCAGGCTTTATCCCTCACCACAAGAACCCCTTGCCTTATAGTGAGCCGTCACTTGCGCTTTGGTGTCCTCAATGACAGCATCACACTCTGAGTCGAGTTTAGCCTCGGCCTCATCTGCCCTTTTTTATTCAGCCTGGAGCTTGGCCTCGAAGTCATCCTTCAGCCTCTCCAGAGAGGCCTCGAGCTCAGCCACCTTTCTTTTTTCGGCCTCTATCTCACCCCTCGCCTGCTCAAGCCCCGCTTTGAATTCTTATTCAGCATTCATCAATTTCTGAGTAACGGCAACCAGGGCTTCCTCGACACCGCTCTTCTCCGCGTTCAGCTCGACGATCTCGGGGCTGTGCTTATTGAGCCTATCAGCTACGACCAGAGACTTATGCACCGTCTGTCAAAGAAACAAGGTATTCAGAAAGTAAATCAGAATAGTTGCCGAAACTAAAAAACTTGGCAAAAAGTTTAAAGGCTTGAATGAACTCACCGCGAAGCACGACTGCAGCAGCGACAGTATCAGCTTCGGGTCGCTATACCCCTCTAGCTGAGCCATATCTTGAGGCAGGGCGCAGGCCCGCCCGAGTGCCTCCAGAATAAGGGGGTCGACCTTTCGGAGGATACGATCTTCCCTCGTCATCGGTCTCCTCGGTTCAAAAAGAAGCTCGGCTTTCAAGGACTTGGCCTGGCACATGGCAACGCTGCAGCCGAGCTGGAACCCTCTTTGACTCTTGGCCTTTTCTTCAACCGATCTTCTTTCCACCTGGTTTCTGCTGGGGGCGACCGAGCCTCCGATCTAGCAGGCTGGAAAGAGATGGACTCGAAGGTAGGGGCCTTTGCTGCAGCCGCGGGAGAGACATCGAAGACCCCAGGGGAGGGATCTCGATGAAATCCGGGTTTGGAGGCACCTGGGGAGCTCAAGAGTCGTCGGCACCAAGCGCTAAAGCATCGATGTCCTCGAACGACAGACGCCTGGCGCGCCGCATCTCCAAGCTCGGCAAAGGGGACTGAATTGCCTGACGCAGCCTTTTCCTCTTTAAGGGGGCCTCGCGTAACCTCGACCCAGATGTAGAAGCCTCAGCGCCGGATGCGGCCCTGCGATCGGTGTCAACCACAACCCGCGAGGGCCCTTCCCTTTCAGCCCTAGCTCTGGAAGCAGCCTGTTCTCTCCCGGCCCGGGGCTTGGCTCCTTTCGGACTTCCTTCTCAGAACGACTCGGTTGTACCCTTGATGTAACCACGGTACTTCAGCTTGTACCCCAACAGCGACCAAGCCGCTCTACCTTCGTGACCGTTGTACCTTTTGACCTTTTGAAGCCAAGCTTCATTCCTCACCCAGATGTGTTGGGCAGCCTGCCTCCTCTCCTTAGCAGCTGCGCAGCAAGCAGAAACATCAGTTCGGCAAGACAGAAAGGAAAAAGGCATATGAAATATATACAAAAGTAAAGAGACGGTATTTACTTGGAACAGTCCCGAAGTGGCGGGGAATCCTGTAAGCTCGGTCACACCGAATTCCCAGTTACCCAAGACGTATAGGAGATCGTCCCCAGCGTACTTACTCGAGTCTTCCAGGTAGCGGACAAAGCCTTCTTGGTGCGGCTTAGCCCGGAGATAATAGGCATCTCCAGACGTGCATATGTCATAGATGTCCTCGATGTCGAAGGCGCCGAGGTCAATGCCTAGGACCTCATTAAGCTTGGCTGTGCCCATTATGATCTTGAAGATATTGGGCAACAGCTGGCAGGGGCAGAGGCACCACTGGCTGAGACACCTCCTCAGGAGAGGATGAAGGGGAAAACGAACCCCACCTTCAATTACAACCACCGGCGGGAAAGGCATCCAGCCTCCCGAAAAATCACGGAGGTTGATACCGTTGGGATCAGCCGCCCTGACATGGACGTCGGTAAGGATTTTATATACTAACCTAAGTCCCTCAATCGCTGCTTCGTTCTCTACCCAGTGACTGTAGATACCAATTTCTACCGAAACAGAGGCTAGAAGCAGAAGGAACCCTAAGCCCGCGGAAGAAGGCAAAGGAGAAAGAACTTACGAAGACGAAACTGAGGTTCAAACTGACGGAGGCTCAATTTCGGTAGCACTTCTCTTCTCAGACAAATCCCTCCTGCAGCGTTCTCTTCTCTAGTGCAAAGCAGCAATGGGAAGAAGAGGGCCCTAACATCACGTATATAAAGGAAGGAGGAAGGGCGCCCTTTTCAAAAACCCTAGGGACGCACGTGCCAGGCGCCCCATGGGGCCCCACGCGCGTCACTTCGATCACTGGACGCGTCCCCAATAAGCGGCGCACGTCTCCTTGATGCGATTGAACAACCAACCGGATGGTGACACATGGTGCCGTCGGTATGTCTTCTACATTAATTAGCAAGCATCATTTATTACCTCGGTCAGGCATAGCAACTACGGATAGAGACCAAACGTCAGCGGTCGAAACCGAGATGAACTCCACTCCAGAAGGATCTCCCGTTTTGTAGCTCCCGACCTCACTTAGTTGGCAAACTCCATGAAGTCCGAAGCTAGGGGGCAATTGTGTGGGGATGTCTCCCAAAGTACTGGGATTATATTAATCTCGGTGTTAGTGTCGGCTAATCACGCCTTGACCTCGACGAACATTACCAAGGCGCTATCCGAGACCGAGACCGTTTCTGGTCTCTGATGCCCCTGACCTCGGCACGAAGTCTTCACCTCGACCACTCAGCTCGGCACCAGAGCCAGACTACTAGCCGAGATGAATGTTGACGGCTGTACTTTCACGGATATCCAACTGAGTCTGACAAAGCCATCTTGGCCGCCCCTCACCCCTGATAGAGTGGCATCCAGCGGCTACGTCCCATCAGGGTATGGCTCCAGGCCAGGCCCGATGGGACTTGGCCCAAAAGTCAGACAGGATAAAGCCCGATTAGACCAGCATTTAATGCATAATGGGCTGATCGGACTGCCATTTAACGTATAGTGGGCTGACGTGACAGCACCCCTGGGAGTGCTAAGACATCATCATGAGTTCCATCATGCAACACTAGCTTCCTTCTCTATAAATAGAGGAATAATCTTCATCCTAGGTACGCACAATCACAACCTGAGAGCTGTTGCTCTGTATCTCTTCTCCCTCATTTCCTTCCTACTGCTCAGATCCCATACTGACTTAGGCATCAGAGAGCCTTGTGCTACCAATAGCCAGGGTCCTCTGACTTTCTCATCTTTTCCCCTTTCAAGTTTCCAGGCCACTTTCCATCTTCGAAGGAGCATTGAGCTCGCCATAATCCCCATAATTACAAAGTCCGCAATATTTAGGCACACAAAATATCATGGTCTAATGATACTAGTCTTAATGTCGTTGGTGACGACACTGCTACCAATGACCAGGAGATTGCGGAGGCAAACAATACTCCGCAAAGCTTTGGGGAATGGGGTGCAGATGATATTATCTAGGGATCATGGATAGTTTGTTTTAAATCATTTACATATGTAAATGAGCCACATGCGTAATGGTTACATACCATTACGTTTGTTTTCAGTGATTTGCACATGAGGTGTGTAAAGTTGATTTGAAAATAGGCTGAAAATCAGCCTAGAATTTTTACACCTTAATAGGTGCTCAATCATTACGCGTGGGTAGTGTTCATAGGCGGGATGAACAATGTTTTTGATGGGATGTAGGGCAATCCATATTTTCTTCAAATTCAACATTTCTATGGGCCCTCAAAATGCCAATCTGAACTGTCCAAATTCTTCTAAAGGTCAAGAACGGCTATAATAATAATTTTCTGTCATTGGATCAGTGGCAGACCCAGGAATTTTATTTGGGAGGGGCTAAACTTTGCTTGACTTTTCTAGACTTTTTTTACACTAATAATGGAAAAGGAGAAAATGTATTGTGTTTAAATAGATATAAAATTCCCACCATGTCCATGCCCGAATCTCCTGTGCCCAACTGAAGGGTCGTCCCACTGCCTCTCCCAAGTTTAAGTGATCATCATCAAAACTTCCTAAAATAACATATTCATTAATCCTGGTATTTGTATGGCCTGAAATAGAGATTTGGGTGAGCACCTAATTACCCAATTTGGGTACCCAAAGAGGTTCCATTTGAATCTAAGGAATTTGGTTGTCCTGCACAATTTGGTTGCCCTGCACTTACTTTAGCTTTAAAAATAATAATTCCCTATAGTTGGTCATGAGGTCATGGCAAAGAAGAAAAATCGCCACTTAAATGTAACTCAAGCTATCCAAACATATGAACTCTAATTCCTGATTTAGGTATGAACTAAAGATGAAAGCGTGTCCAAGGGTGATTTGATCATTTTCGAATTTGTATACATGTTCATATTTGGTGATTTAGGGCTTAGAGTTTGGATTAGAATTTGGAAATTTAGGATTTGAAATTAGGATTTTGAGATTAATGATTCAAATTTAGGTATAGAGTGATTGGGATTATACTACATCAGGGGCGGGAGGGAGACATCGGTGGAATAAGACTTCAAAGCAAAAGATTGGTGTTTTCAGTTTTGTGACATGGGGCAATCGTCAAATTTAGACGTGGGGCGAGTATTTATTAAATATGTGGGGCATGGTCCGGCCCATTTAAATTTCTAAGCAATCTCAAGATCTATCCGGGGCCACCGCCCCAGGTCATAACTACATGGGTCCGCCCCTGCATTTGATCATCATATATTTTGTGATATTTGTAAAAGAAACCTAGACCGTTGAATGTAACGTGCAATCGTCAAATTTAGACGTGGGGCGAGTATTTATTAAATATGTGGGGCATGGTCCGGCCCATTTAAATTTCTAAGCAATCTCAAGATATACCCGGGGCCACCGCCCCAGGTCATAACTACATGGGTCTGCCCCTGCATTTGATCATCATACATTTTGTGATATTTGTAAAAGAAACCTAGACCGTTGAATGCAACGTTCTCCACTTCTAGGGACCCATATTCATGACCCAAACCGTCCAAGCTCTTTGAAAGGTCCAAAACAGCTATGAGACCAGATTTCGTGCATTGACTATTCATGGATCTCGTCAAAATTGCGAAAACCTATCAACTATTGGATCCATGAGTTGAATCTGCAAAGTATTAAGCGTGATTGGACACGGTCTTCTTTTTCGATTTTTAAACTTTTGTGGGCCCTAAAATGGAAGTTTGGATAAAGGCCAAAAGCAATTATGGCACAAGTTTTCGGTCGTTGGATCAACATAAAGTTATAGATATTTGCAAAAAGGTCTAGAACCAAAAATCTATAATCTTGTATTGTGTGGGCCCCATCTTCACGATCCAAACCATCCAGACTCTTTAGAATGTCATTCTTGGATTGGTGGTGGCCCGCGATCCAAACAATCCAGACTCTTTAGAATGTCATTCTTGGCTTGGGGGGATCTCATGGTTTTATTCATCATATATTTTAAGGATATTGTAAAAAGATCAAGACCAAATAGTAAGGATTCTGATGAAAATAAACCGTTTGATCCACTCTAATTCACATGTGAAGACGTGAGAGAAGTTACAAACAAAAGAATGTGTTTTATATATGCCTCGGTTGTATATAAAATATTTCACATATGAATCATTTACATATATAAACTATTTTCATAATCACATATGAAATTTACAAACGAACCCTAATCATCGGGACTTTCATATCCTTATTGTTGAGGTGCATGCGGTCCCCAAGGGAGGCAGGCGTTTTTATGACTACACTAGAGGACATCGTCTGGACTTAAGTTGTAGAGGATCAGGACTTTCTCTCTCCATTGCTGATAGAGTATAAGCGGTCCACAACAATTTAGTGAGCTATCCAAGAGAATAATGATGGTCGTTTCACGAGGTTAAAAGTAGGTTTAAATGTCACTGGGAGATTAGACCACACTTCCCAACCCAGTGCACATGTAAGGAAAAGATGTCAATTTCCTCTTCCTCCTCGCAAGAGAAAGCACAAATAGGCAGTGGGGAGCCACTCTAGCAGAAGTTGGTAGTCTAGTTTCCACTTACAATTTTTGTGTGATGAGCATAAGTTAACAAAGAAGTTGATGTGACACTTAGACTAAGATTACTGTATTGACTAAGAGGATCTAATATAGGGGTCCTCTTATCATTCAATTCTAGGGAGCCAACTTCCACCCCCATGTTTGGTGATCTTGACCAAACTTTGGACTATTTATGAACACCTACCAGATTAGTGATTATCTCCAGGACCAAGATTTCCTACAGCATTCATGGACACAATACATATAGTAGTCACTTTATGAAGTTGGTGGAGTTGTGCTAAAGGGCACTCAAGTCCTTTCTCTTAATATACCACCAGTGCTCCCTGGGTGGCACAGTGTTATTTAGGAAAACGACCAAAGTGCCCTTTAATTTAACTAGATCAACTTAACACTACCATCCCTTTTGTGAATATGGCTGCCTTTGAAATCTAAGAGATCAGTAATCTTAAAGACAGCAGGAGGGTTTTGGAGATTGCCATCTTCTGTTAGGACAGCAAAACTTTCAATCCACGGGGTCAAGCTTCTCATTAAATCCAAACCTGTAAAAATAAACTTCTCTCCTTATTCTTCTACACTGTGGCTTCTTTTGTTTCAATTGGAACATGCCTACCACTAGATTACCTGTGCTAAAAGCAAAAGTAAGAGAGCCTGGGTCCTATCTAGTATACCTGAATCTAAATGGCAAACCCTACTCCGATGGGACAGACTTTAGTAAAGTAAACAAAACAAGCAGAGAAGTCAATTCTAAGCAGAAGGGTGGCCCAGCTCAGCTAGTCTTTTGGTGTGCCCACCCAGAATCTGAATGCAATCGAGATAAAGCCCCAGCACCAAGCAGCCTCAAAAGACTTTTCTAGTTGCTTCAGTTCTCTCGAACCCTATGTAGGGTCCTCACATTCAGTGACGATGTTACAACCCCAAGGCCAACATAGTCGATTGAACGTTGACCGTTGACTCTTCAACTCTCAGATTTAACCCCAAAGATCACAGCTTCCAGTGGGCCCGCCCATCCATTGAAAGTTGAAACAAACATGCACACTCCCTTTCTTTAAAGGCGACCCATCGCACCTCCAAAACCCCATGAGACCGATGCGTCTACGAAGGAAAATTGCGTGGAATAAGAAGAAGAAAAAAAGTAGTACACCCCTGTTTGGCTCAATCCCGAAATGCAATCGTGAAATCCAAAGACACAAATAACATTTGTGGTTCTTCCACATGCAACATAATATAATAATACATCCTAATCAAATTTTTTAATCATACTTTTCGTTCCCAATTAGCAGACACAAACCACTTGAGATTAAAAGAAAAAAAGGCAAACCCATGGAGTCAGTAGATTAAAGAAAAGAACACCATCAACTAATTTCAGTTATTTTGGTAGAAGTAGGAAACGAAACATCTCTCTCAATTTGCTTCTTTCTCCTGTTTGGCCTTTTTGTTTCAATAGATTGGAAGAGGAAAAACAAGAAACTATCACAGATGAACGGATGAGATTTATTATATAGATTTCTAATATTTCATGGGGAGGAGATGGAGGGTAGATCTTTCTTGGCGAGGGTGTTCTTGTTGTTGTGCATCCAGACCTTGAGCACGTGCCGCTTGACACCTACCTCCATGCAGAACTCCTGGAGCGCCACGTCATCGTGCTTCTGTATCCTCCACCCGAGCTTCTCCGCAAACGCTTGCATCTTCTCCTTCTGCTCCTGCGTGAACTTGGTCCGAAACCTCTTCCTGGGGCCCACCTCCCTCTGCTGCTCCTCCTCCTCCGGCGTCTCCGACCGTCTATTCTCCTCCCTCCTCAAATCAACGCCTGGGATCACCTGAAGGTGATGGTGGTGCTGCGTCGGAAACCCAACCATCCCCGCCTTCCCCGCAGCCCCATACAGCACCACAGGATGATGGTGCGAGTGCTGCACGTAGGCGAGATCCACGCACCCAGGCGCCTCCTTCCGGTGGAAGTTGCGGTGGCATCCGCAGGCGGCGCATCTTAGCTCGCTGTCGCCGCTGCCGGGCATGAACTCGCCGCAGCCGTCGTTGGCGTGGCCGCCCATGGCAGCAGCATGGTTCCTCAGGCACTCCTTGTAGCGGACTTTGGAACCGGCCGGCTCGCCCGAACCGCTCCGCTCGATGTGACAGTACGGCACGACACTTAAATCCATCAAAACCTCATTTGTCTTTTCGTTTTAGTGTTTACTTATATATACCTGTGAATGTGATTCTCCTTGTTGAGCTAAAAAGAGATAATAAGGATATCAAATATCAAATATCAAATTTCAAAGGCAGAGTACCGTTACGGTAAATATCTACAAATCGGAGGGTGTTTATTGTAACGCGTTGACGAGACCGATATTTCCGAATCGGGGTGGGGTTCGGAGTTGGGACTGCTAATTTCGGAGCGGGCGTGGGGTGGGGTGTGTTTTTAAGGGGGGTCACGTGCAGGGGAGCACGTGGATGTAGGCTGCTTTGATTGTCCTTTTGGGTTAGCCCTGCAGGGATTTGAGAGGGGTTAGAGGGTTCGTGGCCACTTTGGGCTGTCTGTGATTAGACTAATCGGGGCTTGGTGAAGGGAGAGTGTGGGGAGTACGTGTAGAGTTTTGATTGGATCTGGGGTTGTCTTCTACGGCCCCCTGCTACCCTCGTGAAATGTCCATGTCTCATTATAGGGGTAGTGGGGCCCACCACGTGGTGTTGGGTGCGGAAGTAGCTGTGAGCCGTTGGATGGGGGGATCTGACGGTGGAAGGTTGGGACTGAGTTGCTGATGCAATCATGGTATGGGCTATGGCGTGGAGGACTGGCTGAGTTCGTCACACGTCAGCCTTTTCCTGCCATTCCTGTGGGCCCCCGTGAGGTGGTTCTATGTCGCAAGTGGTTGAGTACGAATCCTCAGAGGCTACAACTCAGAGAAATTCTGAGTACAAAATGGAGCTGAAACAAAAAAAAAATTCTACTGAAATAAACTCCCTCCGTAAAATATTGGGCTAGTGAGTCTCAAATGTTATTGTCACGTAGAGTTTATGGAGTTTGTTCAACCATTGGATTGAATATATGGTGATCACTATGCATAACATTATATTAATTAGATTTTATAAGATTATATTAATTAGGTTTGTTTTTCATGACCCAATGACTCAGGTCAACCACTGATGGGAAAACTAGGGTTGATTTAAAATTTGAGATGCTCCTTTGACCTGAAAAGGCATTTATTTTGACTAAATTTGAATTTCAATACTGGGTCCCAAGGCAGAGTTGGACTCAGGGTACTGTGTCTAGGTTTTTTGCCTCAGAGATTCATATTAATCACTCACTCTCTCTAAGTATAAGTAGAAATATAAATGATGCTGACGTAAATGATGTCTGGATTTGTTATTTTCTTACTTTCTGACACGGATATGACGGCCAAAGCCGCACGCCATTATCTTTTTAATATCTTCTAATTCTATGCATGAGCCGCGAGAGTGGCGCGTGGTCTGCTAGATGCCACCTTACACCGAGCCTTATTTGGACTCGTTGAGAAATCAGGGGCCACAAAACAATGGGTTAGAATTCAGTTGAGGTGGTAAGATTTAATTTGAGTTTGTCAAGATTGTCTTTTTAAGAACCCTAAAATGGGAGCTTAAGATTATATAGATTTAGATTTGATGGATGTGGAGCATGGGATTAAAGATTCGGTGTCCTATATTTAAGAATACTCTGATATGAAAATCAGACCCTTGGCAATGATCTTATTGAGAGATTCTCCATGATTTGATTCACCTAATGCTATTTAAACAAAGTTCTAGACCATTTCTATGATGAAAATCTACTTCACATCAATTTCTGTGGGTATTTTTACAGTTGTGACTTAGCTGGTTAGAGACACGGGTGTGAGTTATGGCAAACCCAGGATTTTCGTTTGAGTATTGCGGACATTAATAGATAGTTTGATTTTTAGGGGCAAACCGAGGATTTTCATGTGGATCTTGAGGGCAAACTCGTGATTCTTATTGATATATTTTTTAAAACGCACCGCAATTTAACAGGTGCGACAACACCCATGTGAGTGTGCCTGTGTTTGCCCCTTAGTGTGAGTGTAAAAGTGCATGCATTTGAGTCCATTCCAAGTTCTAAGAATAGTTCGAACTTTTTAACAGGTCACTCATGCTTTCCAAGAGTGGAAATGAGCTTTTTAACCAAAAATAAAATAATAAAGAGCAAAACAAGTCCAAATAGTAAGAGCTTGTTTGTATAACATCGAAAAGAAAATATGGATTCCTCTTCCGCAAAAATGCCTTTACGAGGGCAGAGGTCGGACTCGTGTTTCTTATATCCCGCAAAAAAACTCCTAAAACTTCGGGGTCTTCTACCCAGATTTTATTTGGACTTAACAACTGATATGACCTTTCCATTTCTACGTAAAAAGGCCCTACACAAACGTGCTTTAAAGCCCACTGATTGGGAAATTGAATTGACTAAAAATGAAGCCTTTGTCACGAAGGATATTGCCAACTTTTACACTAAGAAGTCATTTGTTTGCACAATTTACGAACATAACTGAAGATCATCCGTAATGGTTAAGCATTAGTTAGGATGGCTACACATGTCTACAAACATGTGTAAATGAGTTGTGCGGATACTGTGAAAATGAGCCCAAGATTTTTGCATCTTAACAGATTGTAAAGATCCACGAATCAAAATTTTGAATCAATACCAAGAGGCGTGTGCGTGATTTTCAAGTCCTATATGGTTCATCAAGTTACAGCATTGGTTTCAATCTTGGTAGACCCCTAATTCACGACTTGAATTGTTCATGTTCTTTAGAAGGCTAAAAACAATTATAAGGTCAAATTTTATGTGGGTTTCGAGAAACTTATGAAAAACTTAACACCATTAAATCAACTTCCTAGACTTCTATGGGCGGCTGATTCACAATTTAAACCGTTCATCTTCTTTTAAAGGGTAAAAATGGCTTGGCGTCAACCCTACATCTTGATTTATCATGGATTCTGATAAATTTGTGAAACAATGTAGAACCGTCAAATGTACTTTAGATTCACTTGTGAAAAAGAGGTAAAAATGACAAACAAAAGAATGTGTTTCACATGTGTATCATTTGCATTTGTATATGATTCACATGTGCATCATCTGCACATGTGAATCATTTTCATAACAAATAAATGACCCCTAATAAGAGTAGGCCCTAGTGTACAACACAAAAACTGAATATTTTACTCATGCTTTCTTTACATGCTCAATCTTTTGGTGATCAGGGAAATTTCTTTTGGTTTAAAATTTGACATCTCATACAAGTGGCCGTTCATTTTGAGCAATTCAGAATTTTAATAGTTGACTCACATTGTGGCGCTTCACTTCTCTCCATTTGTTTGTAGCGTGAGACACTTAAAAGATAAGGGCTTTTCTAAAAAAATGTGTTTTTATCTAAATAGCTAAGATTAGAGAAAAAAGGAAAAGATCTACAAATAGCTATCAAATAATCTTTCCTTAGGTGAAAATTATTACGCAGCCATCATCTTGTTAATCGAGTCCAATGAAAGTTATGGTCTCATATACATCTTCACTTTACATATTCTACTTCTCACCTCTCTATCATCCCTTCTTCCGGATCCAATCTTACCATGAATTCCAAGAGTGTCAACTCCATGCAAACAAAAGTGCATTAAAATTAAGGGACGAATCTACATAGAGGTCAATTGCGCCTCCTCGACTTTCTGAAAATCCCACATAAGATGGTGTTTTTTAAGATTTTTCTATGGGTACTTCTATCTTTCTTCTACTTTTGCCCCTCCTCACTTTTGCTACAACCAAGTAATGAAATTACAAAACAAAAAACAAAGAAAAAAAAAGGGCAGAACTGTCTTTTTTATTCCTTCAAAAGCAAGCCATCTTTGTTGGCTCTCCTCACACACAAAGTTTATCTCATCTTTCTTCTACCTTATTTCTCTCTTTGTTTCTAAGTACTTGCATTGGTTATCAAATACAACTATTTAGCTAATTCTTCTCAGTCTTTTGTTTTCTTTCTTTTTTTTTTTCCTTTTTTGCTCGAGTGTAACGGACGCTTCTTTGATGAGTATATTTAAATGCATATCTTAATTTTTTTTCCTCATGTCTTGTGTATTTTTGTCAAATACAATAATTTCTTGGTGTAATTCGTTTTTTCTTTATTTTATGTGGTGAGATTTCTTTTGATACCATGTTATTTAATCTGCCAAGATTATTGATTTGGATTAGACTGATTTGGAAATTTGGGGTCATGTAAATGAATAAATTAGATTGGTAACAATGACGGCCCGCAAAGTCAAATGAGGATGATCTTTATGATGCCCCAATTTAATTATGCAAAATTAGTGAAAGGTCCCTATAAGTGAATGTATCCAGCTTCTAGTCCAAGGAAAAACTTATTAAGGTCTCTGGTTCACATAGCTAGATTGCTTGCAGCGAGAGGTCCCTGAGCCCATACGATCTCATTTTTCAGGACTAATTTTTCCTTTCAACCATTTTAGGCATTAATTTAATTGAAATTTGAAATTTCAAATCTTCCCCCTCCCTCATTCGTTTTTTCCTCTTATCTCTGGCTCTGAAATCAGAACCAAACCAGCGCAATAAACACGAGACTTCATCTCGAAACCCAGTTATCTTCCATTATCTCCGTTCTTGGAACCTAGTTAAAGGGGAATTGTTGCCTGGGCTCCGCTACACCATCTATAGTGATTGCTGAACTCAGCCATTCTCTAAAACATCCACTCCCATCAGACCGCACTCTGCTGCCTCCCACAGCCGCCGATCGGAGGCGGCAATGGTTCTCAGATACGATCCGACCTGCGTCTCCTGCAGTAGATCGCTAAATCTTCCAGCGATTGCCTGTCGATTGGACGCTGGGCCACACAGATCGGTGATGATGATGATTATTGGATCTGCCGGATTTTATGCGTCGCCGAGAAAGATGAATCATGCTGTCGCCGTCAGAAGATTCCGGAGAAGCTCTGTCTGCTTCTGCCACGCCCTGCCTGCCGTGGCCGAAGGAGGAAGCACTGATTTTGGTTTTGATTCCAGAACTAGAACGTGAAAAAACCCAGTTCTCTGGGTCTTTTGGTCCAGGTCTAGGTCGGGTCAGGTCAGGCCGACCCAGTCCACACAAATTTATCTATTTAGTCAAATTTATTTCAGTTTTTATCAAATTTATCTTAGTTTTTGTGAAATTTAATTGAGTTTTTTTTCAAATTTATCTGACTTCTTTGATATTTCTCTATGTTTTTGGCAAATTTATCTAAGTTTTTATTAAATTTATCTGAATTTTTGTCAAATTTATCTGAGCTTTTGTCAAATTTATTTGAGTTTTGTTCAAATTTATCTGATTTTTTTTCAAATTTATCTGAGATTTTGTCAAATTTATCTGTCTTCTGTCATATCTTTTTATGTTTTTGGCAAATTTATCTGGTTTTTTTTTTAAATTTATCTGAGTTTTTTAGCACATTTATTTACGTTTTTTTAAATCTATATGCGTTTTTTAAATTTATTTGCGTCTTTTGCAATTTGTTTGTGTCTTTTCGAATTTATTGCATTTTTTGAAATTATTGCATTTTTTAAAATTTATTTTTGTTATTTTAAATTTATTTGCATTTTTTGAAATTTTATTTGGATCTTTTGAGATTTATCTTGAGTCTTTTGGATTTTATTTATATTTTTTGAAATTTATTTGGATATTTTGAAACTTATTTGCATCTTTTTAAATTAAATTTATTTGCGTTATTTGATTATATATTGCTTTTTTTAAATTTCTTGCATTTTTTGAAATTATTTCATTTTTAAAAATTTATTTTTATTATTTTGAAATTTATTTGTTTGTTTTTAAAATTTATTTAAAAATCTGGGATTCCATTAATCGTGGTCAATTAAATGTTAGTTGGCCATTATAAATGGGATATCCCACCAATCATAGGTATGAAAAAGTGTGGGAGGGACCTTTGGCTCTATGATATTTTTTTTTTTTTTGTGGACTGTTAGCAACAAAGTCATACTTTGAGGGACCTCCGGCCGAAGCCCCCATTTAATAACTTATAAGTCCTATTGCTTATCACTTTTGGCTCGCTGTCTTATTATAGGTTAAAATTATTGGAAAAAAAAAAAGAGTATGAGCGAATGGATTACCTTCCTTTTAACTATTCAACAATTGCATATCCAAAAATCACTATTATTGTTAACTTAGAAGTCTTCGGGAATCCATTGTAGGGCATATATAATTAAAATTAAATAGTTTAAAATGAACACCATCTCTTCTAATGGTATATCTCATAATTTCATATCATTGGGAGTGGGGTCCACTGTCCAATTGAGCATATAATTGATTGTGCGTGTACCATATCTTACAAAAATTGCATTTTATAAAAATTAAAAAGAAAAAAGAAAAAGGTCATAAAATTAAAAAGGTCATTGATTCTCATTCTAATTGACAAACATTGATGTAATCGAATGGCTAATTGATGTATAAGAGCTGATGTTAATACAATTTTTTTTTTTTGTAAATGTTTTATTTATCGAAAGTTTTAATTCTTTTTTGCCTCACTGCGAAAAAATCCTGGCTCCGTCACTAATTAATATCACAAGGTCGGGTTTGCAGTATTTTCCCAATTAAGGCACATAAGGGAGCTGAGATACGGTGGGTCTATTGCAATACGCGGATGATGTTTTGGTCCTTTTTATGGCCAAATAGAAATGGGCTATTAAAAACAATGACATTTTGCAAAACTTTGGGTCAGAATCAGGACGTACAGGTGGTTAACCACTAACCAGAGAAAATCAAGCCTGTTTTTCTCTGTTAACACGCCTAGTGACTCTATGAGGAAAACCAAAGAAATCTTTTGGGTCCATGACTCAACCCAACAATCCAAATAGTTTAGGTGCGTCATTGTCATGTGATCGGCCATAGAACTAGGATCCCAATTTAATTATAGATAGGACACCAATTCACAAATTACATACATGGAATGAGAGTGTTTTATCCCATTTGATAGAAGAATTTTGATCCAATCGGTTTCCTCCACTCTACTAGCTTATTGGATGGGACTTCATAAGGTCTGCGAGAGGTTCATCCTGATAATGTATCAAAATCAGCCAAGATTTCTTTGGGTAGGAAACATTCATTCTAGACAGTGGATTCCCATTGCTTGGGATAAAGTGACTAGCTCAGTTCCTTATGGAGGTCTGGGGATTAAATCAATGGATAAATTAAACTCAGCCCTAATAGCCAAAACCTTGTGGAGGTTTTTGACCAATCCCCAAGCCTTGTTGGTGCTTCTGCTAAGATAAAAGTACCTTAAAAAAGATGACTTACAAAATTGCAAAGTTAAAGGTACCTGAGTCTCTATTCTGGAAAGCTTTACTCCAACACAGATTAATCATATTTGATAATCAGAGATGGGTTATTGGAAGACCCAGTACAGATCTTTCAGGATCGATGGATTCTAGGAATGCCACCATTGGAGTAGGTTCCGTTTAAATGCAACTTAAATTCTCTTCAAAACCCAATTAGGTGGGTTTTTTTTTTTATTTTTTTTATTTATGCCATCAAGCTTATTGAAGAGGGGCCTATATGGAACTAAAGATGCCAACTGTGCCGTGCCGGCACGACATTGGGCATAGCTGCCCGGAGTGCTCCGCCAGCACGGCCCACTGGCACGTTGACTGCCGTGCTGGGCATAGAGGGCATGGCCCATTTGACATCTCCATATAGGACAGAGAACTTCTAAACTTGCTTTGGGAGCCGGGGATAGGATGGAAAACTCAAAGACATCAATCACATCAATTAGGTGGTGAGGATATTCGGTGCTAGGGGGACGAACCAACAGTAATGTGTGCAACTGAAGTCTTATACAAAGCCATTGATACACTTGTTATGGGCCCTTACCTCCTATATATAGAAACAACTTTGGGCCTTGGATCTTCCTTCAAAACTTCTATTCTTTACCTGGAGAGACTTGAATAACCGTCTTCCCACCAAAAGAAAAGCTTCATAAAATAAACCAAGCTATCTGCCCAGATGTACCCTTTGCCATGCCCATGAGGAATCACTGGACCATTTATTAACCCAGTGTCCCATTGCCAAAATTGTTTGAACTTCTTTCCCAAGAAAGATCCACAGTCCTATTCAGAGTATGGGTCTATCTCACTGGTTTTGGTAAAGAATATTACCAAGTCAATCAAGCAAATTAAGAATCCTAGTAAAATGGTACTTATGGAAAATGAAAAATGACCATGTCTTCAATCATAGCCCCGTTTTCCCTTCATCTATCAAAGCCATTGGTTTCTTTGCTTTTACTGAGTTGGATGTATCTAACCTTGTCTCTGTGACAACTTTTTTGCCTTGAGTGTTTCTCAGGATATTTGGTTCCCTTCACCTGCCATTCATATTAAGTTAAATTCTGATGGGTTTTTCAACTCATTTTCTCAATCGGCAAATGTTGGTGGAATCAGTAGAAGCTCTATGATCATGGCTTTTGCGGGTAAGGTAGCAGCTACTGTAACATCCCGACCCTTAGCCTATAATTATTTTAATTAATTGTGTGATTAGTTAGTAAGCGTGTTTAGAGTCTTAGCGAGCCGGGTTTGACACGTGGATCACGCGTGCGAAGTCTCACGTGCGTCCGAGTGCGTTTGGGCAAAGTAGGGGTTGGTTTGCAATTTGGGAGAGTTTTCAGGGGATTTTCCGAGATTTTGAGTTTTTAGTGAATTAGGTGCATCTGGTAGATCGCATCATTTCATGAACATTTGTCTTCAGTCGCGTTTCGATTCGCCGCGTCGAAGAGGCCCAAATAATTATTTTAGTCAATCCAGGGACTAAGCCCATATTTCCACTTACCCAAACCTAATATAAGCCCAACCCATCTCCTTTCATTCGATTCTCTCTTCCTTCTCACTGTGCATCTCCAACTCCTCTTCCTCCAAGCTGCCTCCTTGCCGTCGACAACTGTCGGAGCTCCCATTTCGCCGGCCAAGCTTCATTCCTTCTTCCTCAAGCTCCATTGAACTCAACCATCTCCTTTTCTAAGACTTCCATTGACAACCCACCTTGAGGTAAGCTCCCCAAGCTTTTAGGTCTAGTCTTTCTTCTTCCATTTTCTTAGAAATAGTTTAGTGAAATTCATTTACACCCATTGCATTCATTTTTGTAGATAGATTTTGGGTGTGGAAGCCATTTTACAAGATTGAGCTCAAAAGAGGGGTTTTCTCAACTTCTCTTGGATTTCCTTTAGCTCTTCATCGAGGCAAGTTAATGTATATAGATTATGTTTTGATATGCTTGTTTCTTCCTTGGTTTGATGCTCAATATTGTCTAGATGAACCCTTGCTCAACTTGTTTTGGTTTATGGATGGAAACATGATAATATGACCTAATTGGTTAATGGAATGGATTGGACTTTAAATGCTTAGATTGACTTGATCTTTTGGTTTTCAAATGGATGGGTTTTTCCCTTCATATGTACTGAAATGAACCATGGGATTTGAAATGGGTTTTTCCCCATTTTCTCTTCAGAAACAAACCTGGGGTCTGCGTTCCGCAGAGCCCTCGCTCGACCGGCCATGTGGCTCAGTCGACCGAGCAAATAGCGCATGACCAATTTCCTGTTCATCCTTTTTTCGGTTACAACTCGCGGTCGACCGGGCTGGGCCTAGGTCGACCGGGCCCACTGACGAACTACCTTTTTTAGGGCCTTTTTACCCTTGTTTCTATTGAACTTGTATGGGACCTCGACTACCTTTTTGGACTCATTTGACCATGTGTGAGGATGTCTTGAGCCGATGTCTTTCACAGCTAATCCGGTTGTATCAGGTCACAACCTATTTCAATCTTGAACGGTACGGGACAACAGGATACCCCCTCTATATCTATGCACGAAGATTGTCTCGTTTGGGTATCGCGAACCCTATTCCCTTCGTTGACTGAATATGGTTGTACGATGCTTCAGATTTAACATTATGCCTAGGATTGGATTGTTCATCGATTGTTCATCGCTTTCGACTCCGAATTGTACCATTTGTTTGGTACTTTCTACATGAATTGTTCATGTTCTTTAGCTTGCTTTACTTTATTTTGTTTTGGGAGTCTTGAAGAACTTAGGTGTTGAACTTAAGATCCCCTTTGATGTTCCGATTGTCTTGATGATTGATAGAAGTGTTGAGGCTAGGCGGCTTTAATTGTAAAAGCTTGATGAGGATTACTTATGGTATTGATAAATTGATGGTATTGATATTGAAGAAGCTTGCTTGTATTGTCTTCATATTGATTTGATAAATGGAAGTAGTCCCTCCTTGATTAATAAATCTTGTTCACGCAAGAAAGCCTAGCCCCTCACTATTGGATGTTTAGGATTCATTGTGTCAGGCACCACTCAGCTGTATATCGCCCAACACGGATGGGGCACTGAAGACTTTGATGAACATCTACGCAGTACGACTTATTACTTGATGGATCTTGATTGTTGCCGAGTCATCCCCATGTCTTGTTGCCGAGTTCATACTCGTGTCTTGCTGCCAAGTTTATACTCGTGTCTTGTTGCTAGGTATATCCTGTGTCTTGGTATCCCCACCACAACTCAATGTGAGTACGGGATGGCAATATTCCCATGGTAATTAGCTTATGTGGATCGCCTATCTTGCTAGATGTTTATGATAGATTGATTATGACTCGATGCTATGCATTTCTTACGATCAGAATGCTATGCGTTTCATATGATTGTATTCCTCGTCTACTCTCATTTGTACTGTATATATTGATGATTTATATATATTGCTTGCCGACCGTCGTGTCTGATGATGCTACTCTTAGTGCATAGGTACCGAGCCCTTCTACCTCGAGGAGGAGACGACGGAAGCGATTCAGGCGGATCAGCCTGATGACTTCCTAGATTACAGTACGGACGGCGTTGTATAGCCGTATTGACCCCCGTACACGAGTGCCTCACACCTATTTTGGATAGATTCACATTTTGGGTTTCCTTTCTATCATTCTTTTCATTAGGCCTAAGTTGTGGTGTGGCCTTTCATTGTTATTAAATACTTTTGTTTAACTATTTAAACTTGAACTCTAGTTAATATACTTCCGTATTGCTCTTAACTATACATTTTGAGATACCTCTTGTTTGTACGAAGCTTCCGCTATTATTTTATATGTTTGAGGAAATGTTTAAACCTCACAGCGACCTTCGATCCAATCGGGACACGATTGGGACTAAGTGTTGTTACTTATTGTTGAAAAATCTTAATTAGCCCTAATGTCACGCATAACCCCGATTACACTTTTGGGGGGCATGACAAGTTGGTATCAGAGCATTACTGGTTTCTAGTTTAAAAACAAGTAGAAACTTAGGACGTGTGAGGATTAGAATTCTTTTGGGTATCTTAGTTTTTTTAGCTTGTGTAGAATGTATAGTTTGTTTGCTAGATTGAGTCTAATAGGATTAACATTTCTTATGTTTTAGGATGGCTGGCCGTCATATGCGTTCGAGCCACAGTAACCTAGAGAGTAGCAATGCTAATTCTAATGAGAATGCAAATGCAAATGCATATGTTGAGACTACTATGGAAGGACGATTCAATCAGCTGATGTAAGCCTTTGTTACTTCTTAAGAGGTACAGTCTAAGATGATTGAAGTGATGTAGAAGCAAGTACAGCCTGCACAGATCATCATGCCAGCTAGGGAAATTGACCCAAATGAACTGTTTGATAAGTTCAAGAAGAGAGCACCGCCATAGTTCTACGGGAACGAAGACTCACTTGATGCCGATGAGTGGGTAGTTCAGTTGGAAAAGATCTTTGAGGTCTTCCGTTGTACTGGGAAGGAGAGGGTTCAGTTAGCTGCATATATGTTTCAAGGCACGGCAGAGATGTGGTGGAAGTCGGTTACGACTCCCTTTGATACTGTAGAGGATGAGACTGCATTGGAGTCATTCAGCAAATTGTTTCTTGCTAAGTATATTCCGCCACACATCGCAGCACTCAAGATTGCTGAGTTTGAGACCCTCAAGCAAGGAGAAAAATCAGTTCAAGTCTATGAGCAGCAGTTCACGAACCTGTCTAGGTTTGCACCATCTTTGGTGAAGACAAAGGCAGACAAGGTCATGAGGTTTATCTGGGGACTGAACCCCAACATCAAGGAGAAAGTAACTAGTGTGACTTTGGCCACTTATGAGGAGAATCTCAAGAGAACCTATTGGGCTGAAGAGTCCATCAAGGAGAAGGCCATCTACAATCAGAAACTTTGTCTGGCTCAGACTGAGGGTAAGAGTCAAGGTTCAGGATATCAATAGCACCAGCAGCAATATCAGCAGCGGCAGTATCAGCAGCAGGCCAAGAGGCCTAGGCAAGATCAAGTACGAAGAGGGGAGTGTATTCATTGTGGCGGGAGTCATCCGTCATCAGAGTGTAGGGTGATGTCAAGGGCATGTTTTGAGTGTAGTATGCAAGGCCACTAGGTCAAGGATTGCCCTAGGAAACAAGGACAGATTGTGAGGAATGCAGCTCCTCGACTGCTAGTTGCAGCACAACCATTGAGGCAGCACCACCTAACATGCCACAACAGCCTAATTAGCAACAACCTTGAGTACAGCAACAACCACAACAGTTTAGACTTGCAGGACCTCAGCAGAATAGGGGACACCAGAGGCCCCAGGGGCAACAGCAACCGCGACAGCAACAGGGATAGCAGCATGGACAGCAGCAGAGGCCTCAACAGCATGGTAGGCTTAATGCCTTAGATATGCAGGAGGGAGAGGACATTTGAGGCGTGGTGGAAGGTACACTCTCTATCTCAGATGTACCTTCTAGAGTCTTGTTTGATTCTGGTTCCACGCATTCTTTTGTTTCTCTTATATTTGTTGCATGCTTGGTGGGAGAAGTAGCTCCATTGCATTGTGTTTTACTTGTTAGTACTCCCTTAGGGAAAACCGTGCAGTGTGAGTCCTATTATCCAACATGCAAAGTGCAGGTGGGAAACTTCATCTTGTTTGCAGACTTGATAATCCTAGGGATGAAAGACTTTGATGTCATTTTGGGTATAGACTGGTTGTATACCTACAAAGCAGTTATGGACTGCTTCAACAAGACTATCAGATTGCAAGTGTTAGAAGATAGTGTTGAGATTGTTGGAGAGTGGAAGTAAATTACCACTAGTGTCATTTTAGCCTTGAGGGCACATAGAATGATCAAGAGTGGTTGTGAAGGATATTTGGCATTTATCACGGAGGATAAATTGTCCAAAGCGGTGGAGGATATTCCAATGGTTTGTGAGTTCCCAGATATATTTCCAAAGGAGATACCTGGATTACCACATGTTCGAGAGATAGACTTCACGATAGAGCTAGTGCCAGGGACGGCATCGATCTCGAAAGCTCCTTATCGTATGGCTCCAGCAGAGTTAAAAGAGTTGAAAGTTCAGCTACAGGATCTCTTGGACAGAGGATTTGTGAGACCGAGTGTATAATCGTGGGGTGCATCAGTTTTATTTGTGAAAAAGAAAGATGGCTCGATGCGAATGTGGATAGACTACAGGTAGTTGAACCAGGCTACAATTAAGAACAAGTATCCGTTGCACGGGATAGATGAGTTGTTCGATCAGCTGTAAGGATCACAACACTTTTCAAAGATTGATTTGAGATCAGGCTACCATCAGTTGCGGGTCAGAGAGTAGGATGTGCAGAAGACAACCTTTAGGACCAGATATGGCCATTATGAATTCTTGGTTATGCCATTTGGGTCGACCAATGCACCGAGTGTATTCATGGCCTTGATGAACAAAATCTTTGCATCATGCTTGGACTAGTTCACCGTGGTATTCATAGACGATGTGCTAGTCTATTCGAAGTCCAGAGATGATCACGCAGAGCATTTAAGAGCCTCATTGCAGATCTTGAGAGAGAGAATCAGCTCTATGCCAAGCTGAACAAGTGTGAGTTTTGGCTTGAGCAAGTGTTTTTTCTTGGACACATCATCTCTAAGGAAGGTTTAGCAATTGATCCAGCAAAGATTGAAGTAATTGTTAGTTGGCAGAGTCCGAAAACAGTGGCACAAATCAGGAGTTTTCTAGGTTTAGTAGGTTATTACAGAAGATTTGTGAAAGGATTCTCCAATCTAGCAGCTCCATTGACTAAATTGACAAGGAAGGATGTTCCTTTTGTGTGGACAGATCAGTGTGAGACCAACTTTCAGGAGTTGAAGACTAGATTGACCATAGCCCCTATCCATACTTTACCTTCAGGGACTGGTGGATTTGTGATTTTTACAGATGCTTCGGGTGTTGGATTGGGTTGCATACTCATGCAGGAAGGAAAAGTAGTAGCCTACGGGTCTAAACAGTTGAAAGAACATGAGAAGAGATACGCTACCCATGATTTGGAGCTTGCAGCAGTTGTGATGGCACTGAAGATGTGGAGACATTACCTGTATGGTGAGAAATTTGAAGTTCATTCGGATCATAGGAGTCTTTAGTATTTGTTTAGGCAGAAAGATTTGAACATGAAGCAAACTAGATGGATGGAATACATCAAGGACTACGACTTTTCGATAAATTATTATCCCGTGAAAGCTAATGTGGTAGCAGATGCACTGAGCGGAAAGACATCGACTACCGGATGTTTGCAGACAGAGTGGGCTTTGACCGAAGTATTCAGAGATTTGGATGTAGAGTTTCAACCTCAGACCGAGAAAGTAATGATTGCAAATATGCACACTTAGGAACCGAAGATTTTAGGCAGGATCAAGAGCAGTCAAATAGAAGATCCAGAGTTAGTCAGGTTGATAGACAACATAGCAGACAGACCAGAGTTTAGACTCGTGGAGGGTGTGTTATATTGTCAGGACAGATTGTGTGTACCGAGTGTACATGATTTGAGGAACGAGATTATGGTTCAGGCACACCATTCTCGTTATGCTATCCACCCAGGGAGCATCAAAATGTATCAGAACTTGAAGAGCTTCTATTGGTGGAATAACATAAAAAAAGAGATTGCAAGCTTTGTTTCGAGGTGTTTAGTGTGTCAATAAGTCAATGCTGAACATCAGAGACTTCCAGGGTTACTTCAGCCATTAGAGACAACGGGATGGAAGTGGGAACACATCACTATGGACTTCGTTGCAGGATTACCACCCACAAAGGACCATGACAGCATTTGGGTGATTGTCGATAGACTCACCAAGTCAGCATACTTCATTCCGATGAAGATGAGAGGATCCATGGAAGTTTTGGCACACAAATACATTGATGACGTAGTCAGATTGCACGGAGTTCCAGATTCGGTTGTGTCTGACAGAGACATGAGGTTTGTGGGAAGATTTTGGGTCAGTTTGCAAGCAGCCTTGGGTACTAAGTTGAGTTTCAGCACTGCGTATCACCCTCAGACCGATGAACAGACTGAGAGGACGAACCAGACTATGGAGGATATGTTGCGGGCATGTGTTCTAGACTTCAAGAAGGACTAGGAGAAGAGTCTTCGTTTGTGTGAATTCACCTACAACAACAATTATCACTCCAGTATCGGAATGGCATCATTCGATGCATTGTACGGACGGAAGTGCAAGACCCCGATTTGTTGGGAAGAGATTGGTGTTCGGAGTTTTTATGGACCTTCGATCATAAGCGATACCAGTGAGAAGGTGAAGCAAATTGTTGACAGAATAAAGATTGTAACAAACTGCCAGAAGAGTTACACAGACCTCAAGAGGAGAGATTTAGAGTTCAAGGTTGGAGACAAGGTGTTTCTCAAAGTCTCTCCGACTAGAGGAACTATAAGGTTTGGACAGAAAGGAATGTTGGCTTGGAGATTTATCTGACTGTTTGAGATTGATATGCGTGTGAGGGAAGTGGCTTACAAATTGATATTGCCAATAGAGTTATCGGGAGTTCACAGAGTCTTTCATATTTCCACGCTGAGGAAATACGTACCAGACCCTACACACTTGCTTCATCATGAAACGTTAGATGTCCAGCCAGATACTACGTTTGTTGAGAAGCTGAAGGAAATCATAGACACCAAGGAACATGTTTTGAGGACTATGACTATTCATTGGGTCAAAGTACAGTGGGAGCATCACAGTCCAATGGAAGCGACTTGGGAACTCAGAGATCAGATCAAGGAAAAGTATCTAGAGTTATTGCCAGAGGTGTGTTAGAGATTTGGAGGACCAAATAGCCCAAGGGGGGGAGTATGTAACATCCCAACCCTTAGCCTATAATTAGTTTAATTAATTATGTAATTAGTTAGTAAGTATATTTAGAGTCTTAGCGAGTCGGGTTTGACGTGTGGATCATGCGTACGAAGTCTCGCGTGAGTCCGAGTGCGTTTGGACAAAGTAGGGGTTGGTTTGCAATTTGGGGGAATTTTCAGGGGATTTTCCGAGATTTTGAGTTTTTAGTTAAATGGGTGCATTGGGTAGATCGCATCATTTCATGAACATTTGTCTTCAGTCGCGTTTCGATTCGACGCGTCGAAGAGGCCTAAATAATTATTTTTGTCAATCGAGGGACTAAACCCATATTTCCACTTATCCAAACCTAATATAAGCCCAACCCATCTCTTTTCACTCATTTCTCTCTTCCTTCTCACTGTGCATCTCCAACTCCTCTTCCTCCAAGCTGCCTCTTTGCCGTCGACGACTGTCGGAGCTCCCATTTCGCCGCCCAAGCTTCATTCCTTCTTCCTCAAGCTCCATTGAACTCAACCATCTCCTTTTCTAAGACTTCCATTGACAACCCACCTTAAGGTAAGCTCCCCAAGCTTTTAGGTCTAGTCTTTCTTCTTCCATTTTCTTAGAAATAGTTTAGTGAAATTCATTTACACCCATTGCATTCATTTTTGTAGAGAGATTTTGGGTGTGGAAGCCATTTTACAAGATTGAGTTCAAAAGAGGGGTTTTCTCAACTTCTCTTGGATTTCCTTTAGCTCTTCATCAAGGCAAGTTAATGTATATAGATTATGTTTTGATATGCTTGTTTCTTCCTTGGTTTGATGGTCAATATTGTCTAGATGAACCCTTGCTCAACTTGTTTTGGTTTATTGATGGAAATATGATAATATGACCTAATTGGTTAATGGAATGGATTGGACTTTAAATGCTTAGATTGACTTGATCTTTGGTTTTCAAATGGATGGGTTTTTCCCTTCATATGTACTGAAATGAACCATGGGATTTGAAATGGGTTTTTTTCCCCATTTTCTCTTCAGAAACAGACCTGGGGTTCGTGTTCTGCAGAGCCCTCGGTCGATCGGCCATGTGCCTCGGTCAACCGAGCAAACAACGCTTGACCAATTTCCTGTTCATCCTTTTTTTGGTTACAACTCGCGGTCGACCGGGCTGGGCCCAGGTTGACCGGGCCCACTGATGACTACCTTTTGGCGGGCCTTTTTACCCTTATTTCTATTGGACTTGTATGGGACCTCGGCTGCCTTTTTGGACTCATTTGACCATGTGTGAGGATGTCTTGAGCCGATGTCTTTCACGGTTAATCCAGTTGTATCGGGTCACAACCTATTTCAATCTTGAACGGTACGGGACAATGGGATACCCCCTCTATATCTATGCACGAAGATTGTCTTATTTGGGTTTCGCAAACCCTATTCCCTTCGTTGACTGAATATGGTTATATGATGCTTCAGATTTAACATTATGCCTATGATTGGATTGTACATCGCCTTTGACTCCGAATTGTACCATTTGTTTGGTACTTTTTACATGAATTGTTCATGTTGTTTTGGGAATCTTGAAGAACCTAGGTGTTGAACTTAGGATCCCTTTTGATGTTCCGCTTGTCTTGATGATTGATAGAAGTGTTGAGGCTAGGCGGCTTTAATTGTAAAAACTTGATGAGGATTACTTATGGTATTGATAAATTGATGGTATTGATATTGAAGAAGCTTGCTTGTATTGTCTTGATATTGATTTGATAAATGGAAATAGTCCCTCCCTGATTAATAAATCTTGTTCACGCAAGAAAGCCTAGTCCCTCACTATTGAATGCTTAGGATTCCTTGTGTCAGGCACCACTCAGCTGTATATCACCCAACATGGATGGGGCACCATCTGTGTGAAGACTTTGATGAACATCTGCACAGTACGTACGACTTCTTACTTGATGGATCTTGGTTGTTGCCGGGTCATTCCCGTGTCTTGTTGCTGAGTTCATACTCGTGTCTTGCTGCCGAGCTTATACTCGTGTCTTGTTGCCAAGCTTTTAATCCTGTGTCTTGTTACCAGGTATATCCTGTGTCTTAGTATCCCCACCACAACTCAATGTGAGTACGGGAGGGCAATATTCCCGTGGTAATTAGCTTATGTGGATCGCCTATCTTACTAGATGTTTATGATAGATTGATTATGACTCGATGCCATGCTTTTCTTACGATCAAAATGCTATGCGTTTCATATGATTGTACCCCTCGTCTACTCTCATTTGTATTGTATATCTTGATGATTTATATATATATTGTTTGCCGACCGTCGTGTTTGATAATGCTACTCTGGGTGCATAGGTACCGAGCCTTTCTACCTCGAGGTGGAGACGACGGAAGCGATTCAGGCGGATCAGCCTGATGACTTTTTGGATTACAGTATGGATAGCGTTGTATAGCCGTGTTGACCCCGTACACGAGTGCCTCACACCTATTTTGGATAGATTCACATTTTGGGTTTCCTTTCTATCATTCTTTTGGTTAGGCCCAAGTTTTGGTGTGGCCTTTCATTGTTATTAAATACTTTTGTTTAACTATTTAAACTTGAATTCTAGTTAATATATTCCCTTATTGCTCTTAATTATACTTTTTGAGATGCCTCTTGTTTGTACGAAGCTTCCGCTATTATTTTATATGTTTGAGGAAATGTTTATACCTCAAAGCGACCTTCGATCCAATTGGGACACAATTGGGGCTAAGTGTTGTTACTTATTGTTGAAAAAATTTAATTAGCCCTAATCTCACGCATAACCCCAGTTACACTTTTGGAGGTGTGACAGCTACGGATGCACTTGAATCTGAATTCCAAGCACTGTTAGAAGGGATTGATACCTGCCAAAAGATGGAGCTGATATATGCTATTATTGAGGGCAATTGCCCAATGCTGATAAGTTCCCTTAAAAAATATGGTAATTTATCTTGGCAGTTTATGGTGGCATGCAAGAAATTCATGCAAGTTCACTTATTTCTCTTGGTGGGAAGCTCGTAACTGTAAAAGATCGGCCAACATGGTTGCTGATTCACTAGCTAATTAAATTGGATTCCCCAAGACCCACACTTCTTCCAGCTATTTTGCCTTTTGGAATCCATGACCTATACTTGAATGACATTCACTTGGCAAGCAAATATATTTTGATGTTCTCCTCTGCACAGAGGAATGTTGCAGCGCCTTTTGAAGCTTCTTCATCAAATTATGTTTCAAGGCTTAGAGATCTTTCCATGAATGATCACTCCTCAACAAATGGCCCGGGGCAGCATGCTAAAGAATGGAAGTTTCTGTAAATCCTTGGCTTTTGTGTTGTGCATTTTGATTGAGTTTAAAGTTTGTTGTCTTGCTACTTTCTTCTGTTATTGTTTGGGTCTTCTGGTAACCTCTGTAGTCCTAGCTGTTAGTTTCCTTGGTCGTCTTTGGTTGGATTCTCTAGTTGGGGTGATGTGTTTTTTATTCAATTTTTTTTTGTTGCCAGATTCTCTGCTGTTAGGATATGTTGCCTTTGTTGTCTTTGTCTGTTTTGTTCATTGGTTCTTTTAGTTCCGTTTTTTTGTTACATGTATTCTCACTTACAACAACAACAACAACAACAACAAAAAAGAGTGCTTTATCAACAAATAGAGAGAACACGTTGACTTTTTTCTTTTTGGTAAAGGGGTTTTATTAAGATACAAGTTGAACAATGAAATACAAAACATAATCACATGGTTCCCTCCAACTACATAGGGAGACTATTAGTCCATAAAACATACTTTTTACAAAACAATCCCAACTTAGCTGCCTAGTGGGCACTTTCATTCAATTCTCTAGTAATATAATTAAAGTCAACAAAATCAAAATGAGATACCACTTCTAAAATATCCAAAATATGAGGCTTGATGGACCGATCCTCCACGTCATTTATTGCCTTGAAGACCTCTAGAGCATTCAAGAACACGTAGACTC
Source organism: Litsea cubeba (assembly GCA_012931725.1). NCBI lineage: Eukaryota > Viridiplantae > Streptophyta > Magnoliopsida > Laurales > Lauraceae > Litsea > Litsea cubeba. The sequence goes on along the minus strand of CM022948.1, from coordinate 49,717,994 downwards.
TATTCAAACCTTTATCTCTAGCAAAGCCTAGCGTGAAGAGAATCGCCCCTACTTCGACTTCCTTTGCTGAGAATACTCTTAGGCCCTTGGCAGCACTTGCAACAAACAAATAATCATTGGCCATATTCACAAATAAGTCGACTTTCCATCCACCTCAGAAAAAGCGGCATTAGAAAGGATCAAGAACTCATCCTCTCAACATGTTGACTCATTATAGATCAAAATGCTACAAGGCATGATATCCGTAAATCCAATCTTCTCACACTTACTTTATTTTCATTTACATTATTTTCATCTAAGTCTCATTTGAATTACATGTTTTTAAAAAACCCTTGATGAGATATTTTGAATTGATCTAACATATATTTTATACCAAAGGAATTACAAGAAAACAATCTCATCTTTTTTGTGACATTTTTAACGAAGTAATATCCAGTTTTGAATTGCTTTACATGATCATGAAACTATTAGATTTTTTTTTGTTAAAGAGGCTTTATTAAACAAACCGCAAAGGCAAAACAACAGACCAAAAAATAAAAACACCACAAAAGAAACAACCACTTACCCATCCCATCTTAGGACCCTACCCTAATCCAAAATAAAGTCTTTTAGTTTAGTCAGCATATGAGCACACTCCTTCTTGGATCTAGGCACAAAAGTAAATTTGATATAATCAAAAGATAAGGCTAAACATTTGATAACTAAAATTATTGAGTTGGTAATCCAATCACAGTAGCCATTTAGAGCATTCACCACCACCTTGGCATCCAACAAACATGGACTTTGGAAAACCTTTGGTTGTGCATTCATAAGTGCAAAGAAGATTGCCCTCACTTTAGCCTCCTTGGAGGAGATGGCCTTTGGACCTTGGCACACACCTGGATACATAATAAACCCTTTTGAACTATAGAAGGCTTTACTATATGCTGCCGTAAAAGCTGCATCGGAGAAGACTAACATGTCCTCTTCTAGGATTCCTCTATTCACACAGTCAATATATTTCATCTCAATAGTTTTTCCCTTGTTAGAAGATAAACTTCAATCATTTTCTTAATTAAGTGAATAATGTTGATATGGTTAGGAGGGACACCTTTGAAGGGAGTCATTCCTTGCTTTCCAAATGAGCCACCAACTGGTTAGAATCCACATCTTGGCATGATCACTATTCAACAAAGGAGTCGATTGATTATTCTAGCATAATTATTTTCACCAATCTATTAAAACTAGGGGATTTGACATATTGGCCCCTCTTAGACACTGATGTCCCAATTCCATGACTCATAGTTGGCTAATGTCACCAGAGTCGTTTGACTCTGGTCTCCCTTTTTTTTTTTTTACTTTTTAACCCAGGATCCCATGATATCATTGGATCTAAATGTAAAAAGTCAAAAACATAGCATACGTTTAAAAAACCCTAGACCGTATAAAATCCCTATTTCACTTTTCACCATTCCCTTTCACCCATTTCGTTTTTCACCATTCCCTTTCACCCCATTTCGTTTTTCACCTTTCCCCTACCTCTGCAACGAACGGCAACTAGAACCCAAATTGGTCATTCTTCTCCGGTCAACAGATTTGGCGTTGATGAGAATGGCGGAAGCAGTCTGGTTCGTCTTCTTCGTCTCTGGCTGTCAGCGGCTGTCTTCTTTCCTTCTACTGCTACAGCAACAAGCAAGTAAGGAGGCACGATTTGTTCATGTAAAATTTCTATTTCTGTAATTGGATTCTACGATATGTAGTTTTTCTCTTATGTGTTGATGTTTTGGAAATGGGTTTTCTATTTGGAAATGGGTTTTTATGTTTATTGATGATGAGAGAGCTATGTCAGGGATTGGGTTCTTTTTCCTTGTCATTTTCTTCTGGGTTGGATGTGCAAAAAGGGTTTTCTCATTATGTTTTGGATGAGAGAGAGATGGGTTCGAACTCTTGGATGATGTCAGAGATGGGTTTTCTATTTTAAATGTGTTCGTTTGATTCTGGAAGATGAAAATGTGCATGAGTTCTTTTTTATTTGATGGTGATGTTTGCTTTTGTTTGATTCTTTAACTGGAAAATGTTTGCTTTGTTTTGATCAATGCAGACAAACCCTTTTTGTGTAAAGGAAGACTAGCATTGGGGAGTAACCCAGTCTTGGAGAGGATTAGAAGAGAAAGAAAAAGGTTGACCGTCAAGTTCTATTGTTCCATTTTCTTTTTGTCTCTTCTCTCCTGAGTGCAATCCACGTCACCAGCAGCTTCCATTGTATCCCTCGCCAACTGGCCCCATTGGTCTCCTGTAGTGTAAGGTATATGCCTTTTCTGATCCATTTTTTTTATCAATTGGGTTATGTTTTGTGCTGGTAGATGGTGTGTTGGGACCCAACTGTGGGAGAAATCGTAGTAGTTAATTGTTGGCCCTTTTGTTTGTCTGGATCAGTTTTGTGGATGCTAGTGGAAACATAAGTGTTATTCATGAGTGTTATTCATCAATCTAGGTTGGCTAAAGAGTTTTACTTAGAACTCCTAAAAAAAATAAAATCGATTACAAATGAACTAACAAAGGAGAACATGTGAATGTTTGTTCAGGTATTTGGAGGTTAGTGAAACACATGCCAACGTCTAAGACAAAAGTATTTGCAATCCCCAATATATGTCTGTGCAGAATTACATCAAACATTTGGGGTTTATGCTAATTAGGAATACATTTGGTGATGTGTAAGATGAATGTGCATAGATGTGAATGGTACGATAAAATGTTACTTAGAAAATTCTATTACTGTCAATACTAAGTGTGTATACCAGTTTGGTAGCTATGATTGACATGTATGATAAGTCATGCTTACCTATCCTCTCTATATGGAATTTCATGTCTCATTAATGTGTCATAGTAGAACTCAATGTACCTTAATTCAATTCCAAGGGCCATACTCAATGTTATTTATAAACTGATTTTATGTGGCATATATGGTACACACTCCCAAAGTACTCCTAAGTGGACTGTAACTAAAACAAATGGCAAATGGAATGACATATGGCAGTGGGATCAAATTGTACATACATATGAAATTTTATTTCTCTCATATGGTGTACATGGTGTTTGAATTTGTTTGTGGTTTTATTTCTTATGTTTGTGTTGCAGGGTGTTTATATGAAGACTGATAATCCCATGATATCATGGCTTTTCGCAGGTTGACATAGATAACTCTAAATCTCATGATGATATCCAACTGTTTTTACATTACATTTACATAAAATTATTTGACATAGCGCATTGTGCTTGATTGTTGCAATCAATATATGCAATAGAGACCTATAAAAGTCATGATATCAACAGGACTGAGGTGTGTCAAGAACTTGAAAAACCCATGATATTATGTGAACTTAGTGATTCATCCATAAAATACAAGTCAGCCTTACAAAATGCAGACACTTTGTATCGAACAAACTGAAAAGCCATGATATCATGGGATAGTTTCATGATATCATGGCTTTTCTGCATTTAATTCTGGGTAAAATGTTAGTTAACAACAAAATATTAAAAACGATTATTCACAAAAATCACTCGTGTAGCCTTCGCATTCATGGTTATGTGTCAAATTGGCACGATCTATCATTATTGATTGCTAAATAAAATACATATGTTACTTACAAAATGCAGGCATTTTGTAATATAGAAACTGAAAAAAGCCATAATATCATGGGATAATCCCATGATAGCATGGCTTTTCTGCAACTCGTTTGGGCAAACTGTTAGTCCAACTACAAAACATTAAAAATGATTCTTCACAAAAATCACTCTTGTAGCCTTCCCACTTATGGTCATTTGTCAATTTGGCACAGTCTACTATTATTATTGATTACTAACAAAATACATATGTTACTTACAAAATGCAGGCAGTTTGTGATATAGAAACTGAAAAAGCCATGATATCATGGGATAATCCCATGATAGCATGGCTTTTCTGCAACTCGTTTGGGCAAACTTTTTGCCCAACTACAAAACATTAAAAATGATTCTTCACAAAAATCACTCTTGTAGCCTTCCCATTTATGGTCATTTGTCAATTTGGCACGGTCTATTATTATTGATTGCTAATAAAATACATATGTTACTTACAAAATGAAGGCAGTTTGTGATATAAAAACTGAAAAAGCCATGATATCATGGGATAATCCCATGATAGCATGGCTTTTCTGCAACTCGTTTGGGTAAACTATTAGTCCAACAATGCATTCTACTTGCTGGTTGCATAATGAAATGATGCCCATGTAGACCTATTTTGCATTGTATGCCATTATACCCCCCCCCCTTAAAATATAGAATTCACTACAACAGCTGAGGGGGACTGCTTTCTGCAACAGTCGTACCTTAGAAATGGCAACCATGTTTTTTAAAAACTTTTCATAGTCTATAATTTTTATGGCACCGTCTAAGAAATATATGACTGTGCTTGCTGTTTGCAGAAAGTCAGTGCGATATGGAGACCGATTAAACCCCCCATATCATGTGAATTGCGGTTGAAGAGAACTTGTGGGATACACTGGTTTCATGGGACGGTGCCATGATATCATGGCTTCTCTGCAGCATATTGGGGTCCAAAGTTTAACAACAAAAGAACACTAAGAAAAATCAACCGTGTAGATTTAGTTTTCACTAACTGTCATGCATGGTGTCCTGTCAAAAATGCATTCTACTTGCTGGTTGCAGTGACTTTATATCGCCCAACTGATAAATTCCATGACATCATCGGAAAAATGACAATTACAGAAAACGTGGTTACGATGATGAGTGACTTACTACAAAGTAGCAATACATTTGGTGGAATTATATTACACTTCCATTGAAAGTGATTATATAACAATAATCAAAATAGGTGTACAGATCTACACTTGGTTAGTGACTGTCTTCAAAACAATATGTGTCTACCAAAATTATATACAACACACCATATACACCTGTTACTTACAAAAAATCTATTATGTAAATCACTTCAATTTCGGAATGGAGGATTGTTGCAAGACCGACAATTATGTCCAACTTCTCTACAGTTTGGGCATGTAACTTGTCGTCGTACCCGTTTCTCCGTTCTAATCCTCTTTTTCTTCGGTCGTCCAGCTTGTTGCCTAGCATGTGGAGGTAGTATTGGATGCTCCTGTCTATGCTCCCACTGTTGGATGTCTTGTTGCCTAGCATGTGGAGGTAGTATTGGATGCTCCTGTCTATGCTCCCACTGTTGGATGTCTGTTGTTGCATCACTATTTGATTGTAGGCTGCACGGTAAGTTTCTACAGAAAACCATTCTTCACAAAAATCATATGGGTCCCGATTTCTGAAACTAATTGCTGACATAGCATGCGAACATGGAATGCCCATTAAATCCCATTTTCGACAAGTGTAAGAATGTCGATCGAGATGGACAACATCTATAAAATAGCCAGAATCAATCTGATATTCTTGATCAGGACCTGCTTGCCTTGCATGTAGTCGACGAGAACCATCTTTTTCTTTTCCCAAAAATCTTTCAAAATATGGTGTCAAACGCGATTCTATCATCTGTGAACTGTCACGGCAGAGTTGGAAGAAATCCATTAATTTTACACGAATCTCCTCTACTTGCCTTGTTATAGGAAGCTCTCGGATGTCCTTCAGTAAGCTATTTGTACATTCAGCTGAATTTGTAGTTAACATGTCATATCGACCTGGATGTACAAATGCATTCGCCTTATGTTCTTTGCCAATATTCTCAATGTACGCATATGCCTCTTCATTCACATTCCTTAACTCATTCATGTGCCTTTCATAATCACAACTTCTAGAAGACTTCACTGCGCACCAGAACTTTGAAACAATTGCTCTGTCTTTAAAATGCTCAGGCACATTTTCTGCAATATGATGTCAACAATAACAATGGTTGGCATTTGGATATACATTTTTAACAGCTTCAACAAGGCCTTTTTGTCTGTCTGAATCAAAGGTTAAACCTAGTAATGGACCAAGGGTGACCTTAAAGCAAGATAAGAAACACTCCCATGGTCATAACGTTCGATTTCAGCTATGGCAAATGCGATGGGGAACAGCCCATGGTTGGAGTCTTGAGTCACGGCAACAAATATGACTCCTGGATATTTGCCACGAAGGTGCGCTCCATCGATCAATGGAAATCAATGGCCTTAGATAAGTCTTGAAGGACTAGAGGCTTGATCCAAAAGCAAAGACGAATTTCGATAATGAAGAGTCCCGATCCGTATCAAGATGATAATGGGACCCAGGGTTTGTTCGCATCAACTCGGCGCAAGGGCAATATCCTAAATGATTGTTCGTATGAACCTCGAATTGCATCCAGCGCAATCTCTTTTGCCCTATGTGCCTTCCTATAGCCAATAACAACACCGAACTCCAATCTAACCTCATTTATAATTTGCTTCGGTTTATACTCAGGATGAAGGCACACTTTTTTCTTGATGAAATCGGCTATTAAGTTAGTTGTTGCTTGAGGATGAGTTATTCCCATCTTTGATCTTGAACAAGTATGATTAGGATTATAGGTCCGAACTCAAAATTGAGGCCCTGATTCCACTAATGAAGCATGAATACGCCATGTGCAACTTTGAACTTCGCACTTAGTAGTAACTTGTGTCTGAGATGTCTTCAAATGCCGCAAACTAAAATTCGTGTATATTGCAAACTTGCTCAAAGTTTTCCTGAATGAGCTGCGATCAATAAAAGTTCTACCACTCCACATATTATGTGCAGAATCCTCTTGAGTCACAAAATCTTCAACCTCATCTTCCATTGGTACTAGTGTGTCCTCAATATTACACTTTTGCATAGTATTGGATTGTTGTCTGTTGCATTCTAAGACTTCTTGTTGGTAGCTTAGACCATTGACACATCTAACAGAATCATGTGGGTTGCCTGCATTATTGCGATCACTATCACTTTCATCTTAATTCAAGACATCAACCAAATCCTCATTGGAATCTATATCATCATTGTAGTCTTCAAGACTTGCATTCGTTTCAGGCGCAACCTCATTGGTTGGGTACGAGAAATGATTTGACATCTGGATAACTGTATTCACGGATATTACCCATTTTAGCCCTATAAACATCTGACACTGCATCCACTTCAATATGAATAGGTGATTTGCTGGGACAATATAATCTGCAAATGACAACCTCCATAATTATTACATTCATCTAAAAATACAACAAAAAAAAATCTTGCATATGGAACGAAAACGAAATTCGTGGTCAGCCCTCTACATGGTGGACCCTCATGGTCAATAGCCTTAGACTTCTTATCTTTAGAAGCATGAGTTCTTGGCCTACTTCCACGTGGATTTTCATTGCAACAATATCCATCTCTAATTCCGACAGTCTCTTCAACTTGTTCATTCCTTCCATGCATGTAGATCTATTTATTAAATATGTACATGTATATAACTTGGAAAATTATTGTTCTAAATTTTTAACATAACTGTCTTACCAGGAAATTGAGTGGTAATGATCTGTAGCATCATTGATATTTCTACTTAGATATATATAGATAGAATTTGTCACCTCTCCACATGCTTTGACCATTACCCGAATATCATTGTCATTCCTTATACTAATCAAGGTGAATGCTTTGCCATTTTGATGTAGGTATTGAATACGAGGAGGCTCTTCAGACATTACCCAATTTATTGCTTGTAGGACACTTTCGACCAATGATATGTATGTTAAGTTACGATTAACATAGGTAGCAGTTTGATCACCATCGATGCAGTTAGTATGAACTCTATCCCACTCAAATTGACTACTGAAGTGGACCACTATCAATAGCTCACCATCCAACATCTTCAAGGAATGTGACACTGTCCATGATAAAAATGAAACATAAGGGAGTAATATTCACAGTGAGCCATGCTAATTCAAAGCAACACAATAAAACAATTAAAAAAATTTTTTTGCCACACATTAATATTAAAAGAGGAAAAAAAATAATTTATCAATTCTCATTTATCACTTACACCAACACTAGATCCAACATGTAAATATAAAAAAAATTTTAAAACCCAACATATAATGGGATCCTTAAGCAAATATAACAAACACAATCATTGGAAGATAATTAGAATATGTATGCATTCACAACCCATTTGTGGGTTGAATTCTGGGCAAGAAGTCACAAACAAAGTCACTGTCTGTAATTTGGATTTTTTTAAGAATAATAACTCACAAAAGTAGATGATCGATCTGTCCTAGAAATGATGTTGCCGTGCAGTACATTTGCGTGTGGGGTCGTCAAGGATGGCAATGGGGTCAGTTGGAAATGAAAGCAACATATGCTGCTGGTGATATGGGATGCACTAAGGAGATAACATGATTACAGAAGACCAAGGGAAAAAGTGAATAACCAAAAAGGGAAAAGATAGAGGGAAACTTGGGGTTTTTGACAAGAGGAGGAGAAAGCTGTAGGAAATGAACCACAAAAGAAAAAAAACTCGTAGAAAAAGAACCACAATTACAGATATCTCTCTCATCATCAACAAACATAAAACCCATTTCCCAAACATCATAGTAAATTGAGAAAAACTAAAAGAAAAGGAACCCAATCCCTGAAATATCTCTCTCATTAACAACAAAAATAAAACCCATTTCCCAAACATCATAGCAAATTGAGAAAAACTAAAAGAAAAGGAACCCAATCCCTAAAATATCTCTCACATTATCAATAAACATAAAACCCCATTTCCAAATAGAAAACCCATTTCCCAAACATCAACACAAAAGAGAAAAACTACAAGAAAAATAATCCAATTACAGAAATAGAAATTTTACATTAACAAATCGTGCCTCCATTCTTTGATAGACGAAGAGAGAAATGAGTCTTCTTGGTTCTTGCTGTAACATGAGAAGGAAAGAAGACAGCCGCTGCCAGTCAGAGACGAGGAAGACAAACCAGACTGCTTCCGCCATTCTCGTCAACGCCAAATCTGTTGACCGGAGAAAAAGAACCCATTTGGGTTCTGGTTGCCGTTCGTTGCAGAGGTAGGGGAAAGGTGACAAACGAAATGGGTGAAAGAGAAAGGTCAAAAGTGAAAAGGGTTTTTTAAACGTATGCTCTGTTTTTGACTTTTTACATCTGGATCCTATGATATCATGGGATCCTGGGCAAAAAAGTAAAAAAAAAAAGGGAGACCAGAGTCAAACGACTCTGGTGACATTAGCCAACTATGAATCATGGAATTGGGACATCAGTATCTAAGGGGGGCCAATATGTCAAATCCCCTTAAAACTATAGCGCAAGAGTCATGAGTTGAAAGGCTAAGGTGCGATCCAAATCAATATGCCTTTGCATGGTCGCACTAAAAAAGGCATGACGAAACGATTCCTCTACCTCTACCCTTCTGCAAATAGGACTCTAGGGATCAACTAGATTTATGTTAGAGTTAATGGAGGCTCTTACCAGGATAACATTTTTAAGGCACTCCCATTCGACCAAAAGGAGTCCTTTGGGGACCAGGGATTTCCAAAAAGATTCCCATTTTATAGAAGGGGTAGGATTGGATGATTTTGTAGTAAGTTGGTCATATCCACAGAAAGGCCAAATTCTTTTGTTTTCTTGAGGATCTCTAGGGATGTAGATTTTACATCTATCCTCCACATCCATAGGGTTATCAAAGTGATTTTTAATGAGGTTAACATCCCACTTTTTAAGTAAAGTGAATCCAAACAAGAAATGACAAGGGGTCATATCAAAAGTACACAATTTCAAAATTCTCTCCGATTTGTTCAAAAAAAGTAAAAAAAAAAAAAACAACCTCCTTTCTCCACTAAAAGACAAAAAAAACTCAATTTTTCTGTACAAAAAGTAAAAAAGATTCCATACCAAACAATGAAAAACAAAACACCATCATAATACCTTATATTTTATTATCTCTTGATTTGATGCTTTACCTCACCATACTTCAATTCACCATACATCCAAATAGGCGCTAATGGTAAGAGATAGATGAGCTAAAATTAGAAAAGGGTTTTTTTGATCCATTTTTATAAGGGGTCATTTACTATTCCAGACAGATATTTCCTCTCCATTGCCTATTATAAAGTAATCTTTTAGATTATTATTTGCACATTGACTAGTACTTTCTGTTCCATAAACAATTGCATTAGATCACTGACTTTGATAAACGCTAAATTAGCAATGAAATGTATCACCACATATGGCTTTATATGCATAACACTTTAGGCTATAAGCTTACTTCAATGATAGGCTATAAACTTTTGTTGACATAAAAAAATTGCTAAAAAGAAAATGAAAGATGATATTTTTTAATAAATTCTAAAATTGGGCCCAAGCCCATTAAAGCACCATTTTCCAATAATCTGAGTTATCAATGCTTAGTTAAATGAAGATTTTGGTAAACATAAAAAATAATGTTGGTACGGTGGTGGAAGTTTGCGCATTTTATCTTAAAGGTCAAAGGTTCAATTTCCTACCATATTATTTTTCTCCTCAAATTTCAAATGCGCGCGAGTCCTACAAAAAGGATCCAATAAAAAATGGGGGCTGTAAAGAAGCACTTGTTCAAAATTTTGAAAGTGGTCGTGTGTGATAATAACTTTCCACGAAAAGAGTGTTGTGGAAGTTTCAAATGGGTTAGAGAAAACCGCCCACAATCATGACGAGGCGATTGGATAGTCATCTATATAATATAACTATAACTATGGGAATGTATTCTCCCTATTTTTAACCATAAGCCTTCAAATTCCCATCCCTCACTAACTAACAGATATGGAGCCAGCAGTCAGCCTAATCTCCTCTCTCTCTCCATTCTCCACTATCCTCTAAACTCTCTAAAAAAGGAGTATCCCAGCCTGAGAAGGGCCTCGGCAAGCTTAGGAAGCTCTCCGCCAAACCCTCGGCCATCCAAGGTTGTTGATTTGCTCCTTTGATTGATTGATCGACGGTTAGGATTGTCTATTGCAATTACTATTTCTCTTTACAAGGTGAGGGCCAAAACTATTGTGTGTCTATGGATATTGTGGTCCAGACATTAATCAGTTTTGTTGTTCTCATCTGTTTTGATTTTCGGTTGTATATATAGTTTAGAAGATGATGATCATATATAGTTATAGGTGATTAGTTATACCTTGATGCATGTGAGCCTTAGATTTTGTTGATCTGAGCCATTCACACCACATGATCCACATTGGATAGTTGGTGGATCAGATCTTAGTCTAATCGGAGTAGTATTTGTCACGGCCCGAGCCCGAGATTTCACACATCCCGAGGCGCGACACACGCCTGCGTGGAAATTCGAGTCAAACTCGTTGACTCTAGGTCCCCACGTATGGAATTTACCCACAGGATATCACGTGTGAGGTTTATATTATTCAATATGCCTGTATAAATTTTGTCAAATAGATATCCAGAGTATCATAACATATGATCATCAAGATATAGAGCATAAGGTTCATGAACAATAATTTAAAATTTCAAGTTCAAGAGATAGAAAGAGAATAAGTAAGTTAGTTAAGTTTACAATCCCAAAAGCTAACAATTCATTAAACTACTACAAAAGATGTGGCAATCCTAGCCATGGTCCATGGGTCATTTAAACGTCCAATCTCATCGAGTGGATGTCTAGAAGACATCATCAGGAGTCCATTCTGCTACGTTAAGTGGAGGTTCCTCTTCCTCAAGGATCTCCGGGGCAATGGCATCGACGTATTCACCTATAACGCCAAGTGTAGCACCATTAGACTAAGCTAAGCAAGACAAACATATACAGTCCATATAACATGTAACAAATGAATAGTCAGACAGGTATAAATCATAAGAGATCAAGGAATGATCACTAGGCAGATCAGTGCATGAATTAGCATGAGACATACAAGTTATAGATAACAGATAAACATATTAACAGAACTAGTTGGCACATCCACACAAGCTATGTTCTCTCAAGTTAATCATGTACCATGAAAATAAAATGAGAGCAGAATATCAGAACAGGACAGGGCGGTACTACTAGGAGACAGAGGTACCCAGAATTCTCCATCGTAGACCTAGGGTGCCGGTAAACCCTCAGAATAATTTTTCCATCTGCAGAGGGCCAGAAATATACTAAACCCACACTTAGCCGGGTCCGACTTAGATAGGATCGAAGCTAAGTAGTGCCGACTCATAGAGTGCAATGTAAAATTAACGGATCAGGTGCATAACAGTGTTAATCAGATACAAGACAGATGCAAGACATATACAGGACATGACATATGAATGACAAAGAATCAGAACTTACTGAGATATATCTTGAACCAAACCAAACCAAACCAAACCAAACCAAGCCTTTTCCCACTAGGTGGGGTCGGCTATACGGATTTGACGACGCCAATCAAATCTGTTTAGGGCCATGTCCTCCGTTAGAACTTACTGAGATATACTGAACAAAGCCATAAATAAATATAACATAACAGATGTGTAACAGAAAATACATAACTGAACAGAAGCATGATCAAGTCATACTAGAATACTGGAAACGGAATGCAATGCATGTACATATAGATCATATACAAAGTCAAGATGTAATTCAAGCCAAGCCTACGGTCTTGGTAACACATGTGGTTTTCACCGTCCAACTCGGGGTAGTATTAAGAATTTCGACATTATTGGGCTACAAAGGAACCCCTTGGCGTTACATAATTTGGATGTCGAATCCCTTAATAGAACACATTTGGTCCGGTTACAATCCGAAGAACACAAGGTTCCTTGTGGTGTACGATTGCTCAATTCGTAACCACAACTAAACAAACTCATTGGTCATGATAAAAGTTCAGGGTGCACATCCTACAAGTCCATCTATCAGGCCAATCAACTAGAACAAACTACGGTTCAATATCCGACTCATGGAAACCTCCATTTTTCACAATTATGTAAAATCCAACATTTATTCTTTTCAAAGGTTCAAATCAAATAAATGGACATCATGAACTTTCCAACGGTATGTAGATCTCCAAAAATGGACATACGGTTAAAAAGTTATGGTCGTCGGAAAATCTGCATACTGTAGGCATCAGGTTCGCTCGAGCGTCTAGATGTTCGCTCGAGCGGACCCCAGACAGAGAGTTGTTCGCTAGACCGGACCAAAAGTTCACTCGAGCGAACTCTCCCAGAGAGCCCTTCGCTCGAGCGTTCACTCACGCTCGCTCGAGCGAACTGTCAAATCTTGTGTTCCGAAAATCCGAAACTTCTTTGTTTCTCCCAAGCCATTCAAGGCATTCTTCCTGGTTTTAAACCACTACAAATGGGTATATTTGAGCTTCCAAAATGCTCATAAAACCATCAGTAAACCCATATTACATTAACAAGAGAAATCATCCATAAAAATCCATTTTTTAGGAAAAGATGGGTATCTAATCAAGATTGATCATGTTCATGAATCAAGTAAGGAATCATGCATACAAATGTATAAGTTTAACTTGCCTTAGGTGCTTGAAAGCTATCCCACACTCCAAATCTTTTCTAAACTCGAGAATCCCCAAAAATGCAAGCTCAAATGCCCTAAAAATGGTGAAAAACGAAATGGAAGAAAATGAATAAGGAAGAAGATGATGCATGCACGAATCAGAGACATAATCTCAAGATTGAAATGAATACAAAGGGAAAAGGAAAATGTAGCTCATTAAATAGAGAAGATTACAAAGAAAAGGGCTTACCCAAAAAGCAAGGAGAAGAAAATGAAGGAATGCTTGAGCTTGGAAGATGGTCTCTTGTTGGAGAAGATGATAGGATTGAAATGGTGGCTGGCTTCCACACATGCAAGGTTTCTTGATTGTTGCTAGGAGTGAAGAAGAAGAAAAGAAGAAGAAGAAAATGGAATAGCTGGGCTGGGGTTGATAAAGCCAAACATTCCATACTTTACATGCAAGTCCACAAATGGGCTGAAAATCTCAAGAAAGGGCTTGGGCTGATTAAGTGGGCTGGAAATGGGTCTAAATGGATCCGAATTTAATGGGCCAAAGCATGAAAGTTAAGGCCCTTGAAATGCCTTATGCAATGCATTACAAACCCAAAAATTTCTAAGTACACACAAAACCCAAAATACTCCAAAAGTCATAATCTACCTAGTAAATGGTCAAACCCCACTAATTCTACCTAATCAAGTCCAATCACAATCAAAACATCCATTAAGCAATTACTCAAAATTAATTAACTCTAAAACAAGATTAAGGCGGGTCGGGGTGTTACAGTATTCACCGTTGGATTAATTGGAATTTGTGAAAAAAAATTATATTATGGCTTTGAACTGGACGCAGTGGCGGAACCAAGGGGAGGCTGGCAGGGGCCATGGGCCCCCCATAGTTTTTGAAAACCCCCTTCTCTATTTTGGAAATTTTATTAATTTTTATATATGCCCCCTCCAAAATTTCTGAAAACCCATTTATTCTTTAAAAAACTTTATGAATTCTTACATGTGGCCCCTCCAGATTTTCTAAAACCTCATTCTTCTTTAAAACATTTTATAATTTTTTACATATGGACCCTCAAAATTTTAAAAAAAACTACTACAAGTTTTAAAAAACTACATGTGTTTTTCATATGTGGGACCCAAAAAAGATTTTCTATATAGTGCCCCCCCCCCCCCCCAAGGAAGAATTTATGGGTCCGCCCTTGACTGGACGGCTCAGATCTAAGCTGAGGTGAGGCTGATATGGGTCAGTTTAGAAGAGAACAAAAGAAATAAGGTTAGATGAAGGGGTCTTTCATTTTATATATAGTCTTGAATGTATTTTTGCTGCTTTTGTTTTTCAAAAGAAACACTCACTGTTTACAGTATTTGTGACTATTTAAACCGGTACGTAAAGAAGGAACGGTATGTACCAGCCATGCCTTATAAGTATTTATTTTAGATATTGGTTTTTCCCAAGGAAAAAGCATGAAAAATTAAAAATATTTTCCATCCCTTTTGCGCCGGGAAAATCATAAAGTGAAATGAATTATTTGCAACACAGCTAAAAACCGGTTTCCATGAGATATACTTTTATTTAAGGGAGATTTCCCACAGGCTCTAAATCAAGACAAAATAATGGGTCTAAACCATGCCATATTTTTTGGTGTAAATCATGACATATTTTGGGTCTAATACAAGACATGATATTGGGTCTAAACCAGGCAAGATTTTTTGGTGTAAATCAGGCCAGATTTTGGGTCTAATTCAATACATAAGATTGGGTCTAAACTAAGGCCAAGTATTTGGGTCTAAATCGGGCTAGATCTGGGTCCAATTCAAGACAAAATATTGGGTATATGACAATTGTTATGGTGCTTACATCTAGATCTATGTCTTGGATTACCAATGGTATTTTTTAAAATGCACTAATTAAATAATTAAAGGCATTGGTTTTTTTTTTCTTGCAGATCTAATTTTAACTATCATCGGACTAGCAAAGCTCTAAGAAAAAGAGGACCTCACACCTCATACTAAAAGTTGGAAAAGGGCCGGATGTATTTCTATTTGCTAAAATAGAAGCAACAAATAAATCATCTTCATAGAATAAGGTAATCTTTTCTCCTACTCCATACAATACTATCAAAATATTATAATACAATAGGATGCGTTGATTTTTTATTTTTTACATTTCAATATCTACTATCCTTTGTTGTATCTTTCTTACTGTATATTTTTTAAAATATTCATTTCATGCTTATGTTTAAGAAATATCAAAATTTATTAAATGGCATAAGATTTATTGCTTTTCCAAATATAACAACTTATTGAATTGGGTGTTGGGCCTAACTGCAGGCCTATGATTGATTAGAGACCCAAGCATGATATTATTGCCCACTAATTTTATATTTTGAAATTGTTGGATTTAATGCATTTCCAAATACAAAAAATTAAGGAATTGGGTTCGGGGTCTAACTGCAAGCCTGTGATTAATTAGATACGCAAGCATGAAATTAGGCCCACTAATTTATATTTTGAAATTCTTTATTTAATATATTTTTCTTATAAAATAAAAAAAATTGAGCTATATTAAAAAAATAAGCTTCAGATGTTGAAAATATACATAAAATAACAATCATATCCAGAGATATGTAACGGGGCCTGTAGTAAAAAAAATTAAAATTGCAGTTAGGGGTTTAGGTAGATAATTACACGTGATTTTATTTAAAATATATTAAAACTGAAAAAATATAATAAATCATAATAATAAAAATATATATTACAAAATATTGACAAAATGAATAATATGTTAGCATCACCAAAGGCGAACGAACATAATAAATATATTAAAAAATGAGAAAACCAAAATGAAGTAATTACTGTTCATAAAATACAAATGACAAACGAAAATAAATAATAATAATAATATATATTACACAATATTGACAAGATGAATCTTAATGTTGATTAATATGTTAGCATCATCAAAGACTAACAACCAGCATAAATATATTAAAAAAATTAAATAAATAATTATTGTTCATAAAATAAAAATGAATAAAGAAAATAAGTCATAATAAAAAATATATATTACACAATAGGGACAAAATGAATCTTAATGTTGATTAATATGTTGGCATCACCAAAGGTGAACAAACAACATAAATCTATTACTCTATGGGAATGTATTTTCCTTTGTTTAACCACACGCCTCCATTTTAAGAATCCTCCTTTTTTTAGAATACCTAATACAGATGTCATCACCTAATTAAACCCTCCACTCCCCTCTCTCCCCACTATCCTAAATCTCCTCTCTCTAAAATGACTGAAGCGGAACCGCATAACTTCCTAAAAAAAAAAAACCGCGAATTCCCACTTCAAATCTAAACTACTATTTACAACTCCAAATAAAGAAACGGATACCAGCGAGAAACAGAAACCATAAATGGAAGCGGGGAATACCAATCTCGCAAATACAGAGATTATTAAATAAAAAAATAGACTGATAGTCCTCCATTTCAAAGAATCCGACCACCGGCACGATTCCTTGACCCAAGTCTCAGACGACATCGAGCTGAATCTAGGTCTCTCTTTGGGCGGGCGTTTTGGAACTGACCCGAAAGACAAACGGCTCCTCCGCTCATCGTCAATTATCGGGCTCGAGATGATGTCAACGGACGTCGACCGGGTGCCTCCAGCTGATAAGGACGTGCTCGCTGTAGACGGAGACGGAGGAGCAGTGGCGGAAGAGGAAGGTACTGGAGAATAAAGATCATAGGATCCAGACAGCTCACAGATCCAGTCATCACTGCCAAAATTCTCTCCTCTTGGTCAACTACAAGATCACAAATCCTACATTATCTCTATCACACCCAAGCAAATCCATGATTGTCTCAATCCCAACATGTACAGTAGATTCCTTGAGATTCTCTCTTGTAATAACGTGCTATATAATAAAGGGCAGTACACACATTTGAGTGTGTGAAAAACTTCCATCGTGGACGTAGGCCAATAAGCCGAACCACGTTAAACCTTGAGCACTATCTGTTTCATGGTATCAGAGCTACAAGACTCACGTCCCTAGATCCTCTAATGGCTGCCCTCACTTCCTCTTTTTCCCCTTCCTCCCCATCCCCAAATGTTCACCACTTCCTTACCATCAAGCTTGATCAACACAACTACTTGCTATGGAAATCACAGTTGCTGCCCATTAATTCTTAGAGGATATGATCTTATTGGTTATATCGATGACACGAATCTTTGCTCACCAAACATGATCTCGGATCCTGAAGCTTCTAGCAAAACGAAGCCGAACCCAGCCTACATCAGTTGGCAAAAACAGGATCGACTTCTCTTGAGTTGGCTCATCGCCTCTATCACAGAAAGTGTCCATACCAAGGTCATTAGCATGTCAACATCCAAGGACGTTTGGACTGCCCTTGAGAAGCACTTTTCCTCTCAATCACGAGCACGCCTTCTGCAACTAAGCCTGCAGCTCCAGACGATTAAGAAAGGGGCACTTTCAGTCAGTGATTATCTCCAAAAGATCAAGGTTATCACAGATAACCTTGCTGCTGCTGGTCATGCGGTCCCAGATGATGAAATTCCATTCTACATATTGGGGGGTTTAGGCCCTGATTATGAGTCTTTAATCACCTCAGTTACTACCCGCGTGGAACCCACCAACTTGGATGAACTTCATGGCTATCTTCTCAGCCATGAACTGCGCATTGAAAACACCCATGCGCAATAGCTAGAAAGTCCTCAACTTGCAGCAAACACTGTTCAATGTGGTCGTGGTCGAGGACCTCACCGCTGCCGTGGCCGTGGTCGAAGTAGCTAGCAGACTCGGCCGCCCAACTCTACATTACCTGGGATTGGCCGAGCCCAATATTCTAACCAATCAGGCACACCTCGGGCCACCTATTCATCCAATCACGTTCCTTGTCAGATTTGTGGCTGCAAGAATCACACTGCCATGACTTGCTACAGCAGATTTAATTATGCTGTCCAGGGTGACCAAAATGCTCAAGCCTTTATTACATCTCATCGAACTAGTCAGGTTGCCCCATTTGATCAAGCCTGGTACGCGGACTCTGGCGCAACAAATCATGTCATTGCAGATCTTGGAAATCTCTCTTTGCACTCTGAATATCAAGGCAATGATCAGCTTCAAGTCGGGAATGGAACAAGTTTGAAAATCACCAACGTTGGTTCCTCCTTTTTGAAAACTACTGATTCTTTTTCTTTAAAACTAAAAGATATTCTTCATGTGCCTCACATCACAAAGAATTTACTGTCTGTTCCTCAACTCACCAAGGATAATGATGTCTTTTGTGAATTTCATATGAATGATTTTTTTTATCAAGGAACGAGCCACGGGGCAGATTCTGGCACAGTGCAAAACTAAAGATGGACTCTATCAACTTCCAGTAATAATCTCAACCAAGGCAGCTCTAGTTGGAGAAAGGGCATCCACTGAAAAATGGCATGAACGGCTAGGACATCCATCTGAACGTATAGTTCGTTCCATTATTGCCAAAAATAAGTTACCATTAGTGCAACAAAATAAAAGTTCTTCTATTTGTTCCTCTTGTCAACTTGGAAAAAGCCATAAATTATCCTTTGCCTTATCTTCTTTTATTTCTACTGCACCATTAGAACTTGTGCACTCGGATTTATGGGGACCTGCTCCTGTGACATCCTCCCATGGTCAACGTTTTTATATTCATTTCATAGATGATTTTAGCAAGTTTTCATGGCTCACTACACCATTTCAGGGCTTTTACAGCGTGAAATGCGCGCCGTAAAAGTAGGTTTACGGCTCACGGGGGTCGTGCCGTAAAAGCGCCTGCCGTAAAAGGTTTGAACTATTTACAGCGTGCATATACTGGCCGTAAGTAGGATCAATGCACGCCGAAAATGATGTTGTTAGGACTTTTTGGACCAGATTTATGGCCTATTAAGCAGGCCGTAAATGCTAAACTTTTACGACACAAACTGAGTGCCGTTAAAGCATTGGTGTGCTTAAGTTTATGGCACATGTAGTACGCCGTGAATACTTAAAACGAAAAATGTTTTACACAGCTTGCATTTGTGGGCTATAAATTGGTTGTGTACAATCTGATTAACGGCTCCAGATGCAAGCCGTAATTGAGTATATATGTTTTTATGACTTGCAAATGCAGGCCATTCAAGAATTGGCGAGTTTTAATTTACGGCTCGCAAGGCGCGCCTTAATTGTTTTTTTTATATAAAAAAAATTTAATTATTTTTTAATTAAAAAAAATTAAATCCATATTTTTTTTATTGCTACAAATACAACTTAATAAACTAAAATAAAAAATGTAAACCGAATCTGCAAATAAACACTGGACCTGCAGTTAAAAACAAAAATACTAGACTTGCAGTCTATACAAGCTAGATAAGCCATGGGAAAAAAATACATGAAAAGGATCATTCATTCAAATCAATACCAAAACAATGAGGGAATTCTTGTTTGTTCATTTACAAGATTCACACACTTTTCATCTTCTTCCATTAAGATTTATTCGCAAAGGTACCTACCATTACATGAAAGTAAACTCCATCGTTGTTGTGTCATCATTGAATCATAAGGAAAAAAAATACATGAAAAGGATCAACCATTCAAATCTTCCACACTACAAACATAGCATCGTCAACGTTGCTTACTAGAATCTGGGGAGGCAGAGATTGACAAAAGCTATATGCCCAAATCATCTCAAAAACTCCATATCATAAATCATGACGAAACGAACACGTCCGGCATATGTATACATCCATTGCAGTTTATGTACACGTCCGGCAGTGATTTTGGAACTCCACATTTTGGGTTTGATCTACAGAAAATGTGCAAAAAATCAATCTCCCTGGGAAACAAACATTTAATCAACCCAACAACAAAATATACCCACAAAATCCGAACAAAAAAAAATCAAGAAACATAAAAAAATAAAAAAATTACAGCATATATATATTAAAGAGAGTACATAATATGGTTCTGTTTGTTCATTCAGAATTCTGTACCGTTCAAATTCAAATGCTTTGTCAATGTTCACGTTCAAATGCTTTGTCAACTATGAACATTATATGGAAGCTACAAAAAATGTACAAAACATTCTCAAATCCAACATTGAATATTGAAAAAATAATATTATAACCATCACATTGAACATTACAAAACCTTCAAATATCCCCATTCAATGGCTTATCCCGCACATGGAAAAAATTTCTGAATAAGAGAGAGGGCTTTCAAACAAACATCATTCAGGAAAAAGAAAACCTGCAGTACACCGTACACCAATAAAACTTTGCACTATATATACAAAGTGATCATAACTAATAATTAACATAAAGTTTGACTAGACAAATCTCTATGGAAATATTGTATATATATAGAAGGTAAACAAAAAAAGGACTTACACTATAATCACACTTTCTACCTTCTGGTTCATTCCTAGCAAGGAGGAAGAGAATGATATATATATATATATATAACCTAAAAAGAAAAGCTGAAAGTTAATGAACAAGGAAGATGAACAAACCTGCAATATGCAGGTTTTATTAAAATATTGTTAAAAAACAAGAGGATGAAAAACTACTTTTTTTCATAACTGAAGTTCCTGCTGAATGTTGGATCCCTGATAAGTTTAGATCATTTTTAGGGAAAAAAGTGCATCCTTGTCAAATAGCCTAGACACATTTACATACAGCCGTACTAATTTCTCAAATGCAATCCATGCACATCCACCAAATCAGGTATGATGAGCAAGTAAAAGGGCTTATATGGTACTGAAATATCTTTAAGTGAGAAGAATTGAACAAGTGTATAAAGATCAGAGCCGAAAACTGAGCTCAAGGACTTTCCCTCCAAGACATAATTCCACTACATCTTACCTTATCATCCAAGGTAACAGATGCATTGTATGTACGGAAAAACTTTTACTGTAAGGTCAGGTATCAATTACTTCAAATGCGCATTGAGTTTGCTGGTGTCCAACTTGTCAAAAAGATCTTCCCCTTCCTTTTTTCCTGATCAACAGAAACAAAGATACTCATTTAGTCTCACAAACTGGATGGGAAAGCAGATAGCACCAAAAGCCATGCAGTCACCTTGTTGGAACTGTTGAATAGCTTTATAGACAGGAAGCTCCACTTCTACAGTGTTGAAATATTTGATGGAATATTTACCAAGGAAATCAAGCTGGGAGAAGAAAGAAGAGTGCATGACATGATTGTCAACTAAAAAAAATACACAAAAGAAGCCAAAGCAAAGAAGTGTTATGTCACATATAATTATTATCTTAAGGAGTCCCTTGGGGTGGGGGCACACCAATAAGAAATCAATCACTCACCCAAATAATCATTGAACCAATGCTCAGAAAATCACTCCAGAGAAGAAGAATCCACAATTAAGTGATTAATGGCTCACCCAAGGAATCCGTTGACTAAAATCAGATAAACACTAAAAAAATAGCCAGAAAATCCAATGTCTTACCTGTAACTTATTCAGAGAGACTAACGTGACATTTTCAACTTTCAGAGTGCATCAACCAACTGTATCAGCCTCATCATCATCTTGCAGAAGAAAAATCAATTGCAAAAGGCACAAATTTGTGAAATATATGACAAATTTAGACACTTTTCTGATATCAAAAAGGGTACTTTTACTCCTGAAAAAGGACCGCAGAGACTCAGAATAATGATGATGACCAAAACTCTTAATAATCTCTGATGCCGGGTGGTTCAACTCTAAAGTTTCCAACCTGACATGAAGATGATTGTCAAATAAGTCCACAAAACTGAGACTGGGAATCCAATGAAGTGGAATGGTCTCATTGGTGTCAGCCAACAAATAAAAGGTTCATATCTAAATTCTCTACAAAAAGAAAAAGAGCAAGTGACATTAATTCAAGTGTAGGGAGGCTAACTGAAAGATTCAAAAGATTACCAGTGTCATAATGAGAACAGATTCAGAGGACTCAAAACGAAATAAAAAAAACATGGTCCTGCATGGAGTAGAAGAAAGCAATTGATTTCTTTTATTTTCTTTTTTTGAATGATAAAATCAGGTCAAATTTCCATAGGTCAGACTCGATCCACATTCAATAAACATTTATGGCCCACTAGTGGGCCACCCTTATTTTGGTGTTAGGGCATCTACATGGTGAGGCTGCATGATGATGTTACATGGACGTTGAATCTCATACATAGAATATATCCCCATAAGTGCCATTTGGACTAAGCACAAGGAACAAGAAGCATGCATATCTTAATACTTCCTTGCTAAAAAGAAAAAAAAATGGAACAATGATCTGCCCACAAGACCATCTTGTTTATGGATCTTTTTAGTGGTCTCTTAAAAATACCATCCTTTAATAAGAAGGATACCATATCCAGATTAACACACTCTAACTCTACATAAAAGTATGTATTGGAAGGGTTCCGGCAGTTTAAAAATAAACTTTGAAACTCCATACGCATATATCCAAACTTCCTACAAAATGCATCACAGTGGATTGCTACTGTTAAATATTAGCAATTGGTCTAAAGGATAAGTAAAAATAATTTATGCAAAACACTACCCCTAGAAAGTTTGTGTGAATGTTGTGTGTGTGTGTGTGTGTGTGAGAGAGAGAGAGAGAGAGAGAGAGAGAGAGAGAGAGAGCAGTTTTCCCTACATTAATAAATACCTCCTCCACTAATCTCAGTTTTTCCATGTTGTTATAAAAATGAAAAGAGATTTCAAAAAAGAAAGAGAGAGTTTGGTTGGTTTTAATTTTCTAATGGAAAATCAAGGATAAGAGCTGACTCATATGACTGCACATATAAATGAATGGTGCTCCACATACCAAATGAATATAAGAGAATGACCCTATCTTCATCAAATCTCACTTAAACCAAGTTCAGAATATCTTTTAAAATACCGTCTTGGTTTTTGTTCTCCCTTCCCATGATAAATGAGAACCAAAACTGTATGCAAACTAACCGTTCAAGAACCAGGATGGTGGTCATGTGTTCTATAATCAGCTGTAGAGAAAATAAAGTGTGGGCAAGATAGAACTTGGTGATCCTCACATGGCAAGTGAAATGTGTGTTCTTCAAAGCATCATTACCTTACAACTAGATCTTTCGATGTCAGTAACTGCACGTCACTAGGAAAGAGATCCCCTGGGCTGAAATGGATGAAGTCACCTGGCACAATTTCTCTCTGATCAACTTGAATGATGGACCGCGCTCCAATGCTCGGTTCCTACCGAGGTCGGCGGACGTGGGAGTCCGTTTGGTTCCGACCCTTTCGTAACCAGGGGGCAGGGGCGTGCATCAACATTTCTTTTTTTGTGTGGGTGTGCCAGATTTTCTATTTTACTTGGAATTGCAAGTGGTGATCCGGGGATCAACCTTCGCAAGTAAAAAGGAAATCAACTTCTTTCAAGTTTTCCATTGCACATATATTTAAGAAAAGAGACATTTTTCTTGATTTGCCGTGAAAGGCGATTTTTTTGGCATTTATAGCCGATTTTGGCGTTTATAGCCGATTTTTGGCGTTTATAGCCGATTTTGGCATTTATAGCCGATTTACAATCCTTATCAACAATGAAAGACAAGAATTGCGATTTTTGTCTCTTTTGAAAAAAATACAAACTACAATGAAAAGCAAGAAAAGGAGGATCTAACTTCTCAGGAGATTGTGGAGGACTCGTTTAGATTGACGGTCGCAAGCCATATGTGGGCTTCGCCATCATCCATGCAGATGAGAACAGAGGATGCTATTTGACTCGCTTGGCTTGGCTATAACCTCAGGTTTTTAGAAGACAAAGACCAAAGGAAGGTCCTATGTCCAATAAAAAACCGAGTAGACGGGCTGAAAAGCCATATCTAAGCCATTGGAGGCAGGAGGAGAAGGCAAGGACCTTGGGGGGGGTACCCCCCAAGGGACTTTTGTCACCTTGTTGCGGTGGCAGGTGTAGAACTTCCGCAGAGTTTTCTCTCTTTTTCTTTTCTCTGGATTTCTGACTGCTGTCTGATGTTTGTTGTGTGTTTTTCCGATGATCTGGTTTCTTTTTGGAGTGCTCTCCTATTTATAGGCTCTTGGTAGCCATTTAGGAGAGCTTATGGGCTTTTAATGTCATTAAGCCACATAATGGGAGGAGTTACAAAATTGAATTGTTTATTTTGTAACTCCTTTTTCTTGGCTTCTGATTGGCCGGAGGAGATTGAGGGCATTTAATCGCCTTTAATCGCCATGATGGGAGGAGTTTCATGGGTTAAATGCCATGAATCTCTTGACTTGTAACTCCCAAATGCTTGCTTCTGATTGGGCCGTCCAAAGAAATGGATTAATGACTGTAATAAAGCTAGTCAATTAATCGCATTAAGTGGTCGCCGAGCAGCTGAAGAGTCGCGGGCCGTGCCACGTCTTCTGGAATTCTTCTGTCGATGATCATCGATGGATCTTCATGTAGATCGACATCAGATGACCATGTAATTTCAGGTGTTTATTGCCAACAGCGGGTCGGTGCCATCTGTCCTGTCGATTTCTCGATCGGTCGGGTGGAAAGCACACTTTTTTTGGTTGACCGGGTGGCGATCAATACTGTCTTCGATACTCTTGATGTTTTACCCGTGTTTTGGACGGATATCAGAGGACTTGGTGTCTCAAAAGCATGAATTTTGGAAAGTACCAGAGGCTGGGCTCCTCGAATCGCGAAAAAAACGGCGAAAACCGGGGTTTCCGGGGCTTTCCCGGCGACCCCGGGGTCCATGGTCGCCGGCGACCCTGGCCCAGGGTCGCAGGGGTCTGCGACCCTGGGGGGTTTTTCCCCCTTTCTGGTCCCGTTTTGCGTCCGTTTTTGCTCTTTTTTTATTCTTTTT
The DNA here is from genome assembly GCA_012931725.1 of Litsea cubeba. Taxonomy (NCBI): domain Eukaryota; kingdom Viridiplantae; phylum Streptophyta; class Magnoliopsida; order Laurales; family Lauraceae; genus Litsea; species Litsea cubeba. The sequence goes on along the minus strand of CM022948.1, from coordinate 49,692,685 downwards.
TCTTCTGTACTTTTCTTTGACATTTTGATCATTTATTGGCCTGATTTCTTTGTAGGAAACCTGATGAGAATCCTTGCATTTTATTTTGCAAAGTTTCCAATTTCCTAAGAAAGCCGAAGACTTTGTCGCGCAGAGTTGCCGATTTCCCGTCAGAAGCTGAAACTAGGTCAAACGATGTCGGAATGACCTGAAATTTGGTGTGAAGTCTCCTGAACAATAAATAAGACCAACCATAGGCTTTTGTTTGAGTTTTGAAGCCGTTTGGGGTCCTATCACCTGTAGACTTGCTTTTTGTCGCGATGAAGATGTCGCGGTTTGATGTGTGGTCAACCGATGTCCGATTGACTTGAAATTTGACAGGGAACCTATTGGAGTCATTTTAAGATGATCCATAGGTTCTGTCTTGGAAACCATGGTTCCGGAGAGCTTTGCCGCCGAGAGGCCTGATTTGGCTGTCGGAGAAGCGAAGTTAGGCCAAATGATTTTGAAATGGCCTGAAACTTCTTGTGTACTCCTCTTTTGGCTGTCTGGATGAATCTTGCAGTTTTTGTTTGATTCTGACAAGATTTGATTTTTGGAAGCAGCATTGCCTATTTATGGCAGGTTGCGACTTCATGTAGCTCTTTGGATCTTGGAAAGGCAAAGTGACATTTTTGGTGTCAACAAATGCCCCCTCGAGGTACAGCGGCGAGTTGCTTAACTTTTGTAGTCGATGTGCCTCGAAGAGATTTTTTTTTGAAGGAGAGCCTGTGACTTGACCAAGAGTCTTTGAGCAGTCTTTCTTTTTGGTATTTGTAGCCTTTTGAGCTTCCAGGGGAATTTTATGGTGGTGAAAGGGATCACGTACCATCTTAAGGCAAAGTTTTGAAGATGACATCTGGGATGTGGATTTTGGGTTTTGACCTTGTGACCTAACAGGCTATATATGGCAGGTTAGGGGGTCGGGTTTGGTTTTGATCGTGTGACCCAACAAGCTGTATGTGGAATGTTGGGGGATCAATTTTGGTTTTGATCTTGTGACCTAACAGGCTGTATGTGGCAAGTTAGGGGATCAGGTTTTGGTTTTTGGTTTTGGTCTTGTGACCTAACAGGCTGTATGTGGCAGGTTAGGGGACCAGGATTTGGTTTGATTTTTGTGAAATGTCAATTTCAAGATTTTGGCTCAATTTGGTAGATGAGGCTGGATGGTTTGATTTTTGGAAGCTCATGGGGCTTGGAATTTTCTTTTGTATGGTCCAATCAACTCAAAAGAGGCATGGAACCATTTTTGTATGCTCTTGGTAAGAGGGATTTCTCTTTGACTAAAAGCCCAAAAAATTTTTTCTTTTTTTTTTTTTTTTTGTGCCTAGGTGGTCAAACCTGGCTCATATGGGCTAACCCATGGGACCTTAAGCTTTTGAAATGGCTTAGATCTCATATGGTGTCATTTTTGTAAAGAATATCCAAAATATCTCATTTGGATAGAGAATATCTAAGAATATCTTTACTTGGAGAGAATCTCTCATGATCCCTTTATTTTGGGATAGAATATCTCAAGATATCTTTCTTTTGGGAAAGAATCCGTCATAGATTGATTTTTGGGAGAAAATCTCTCAAGATCCCTTTATTTTGGGATAGGATATCTCAAGATATCTTTCTTTTGGGAAAGAATCCGTCATAGATTGATTTTAGGAGAAAATCTCTCAAGATATCTTTCTTTTGGGAAAGAATCTTTCTAATCTCTTTCTTTTGGTAAGGTTACTAATTAGTAACACTTACCTCTTTCTTCTTTCCTTCTTTGGTTTGCTCTCCTCTATAAAAGCAAGGAGGAGGTTGGATCTCTTGCTCTTACTACTTTCTTTTGCAATAATCTCAAGAGGGCTTCAAGACCAAGAGCTTTTCTTCTTCAAGATCTTCAAGAGTTTTCTTCTTCTTCTCCATCAATGGCTTCAAGTAAGTTCTTCTTTTTCAAGAAAACTCCATTGTAGGAAAAAAAGTTCTTTCTTCTTTTTTTTTTGTTTCTTTCTTTTCTTCTCTTTTTTTTTTCTTTTTCACGTGTTTGCCTCCTTTTTTTTTTTCTCACACGTTTTTTTTTTTTTTGCTTTCTTTTCTTTCTTTTTTTTTTCATGTTTTTTTTTTATTGTGTGGGCCGTACGGACAGATCCGTACGGATCTGGCCGTACGGCCACGTGGCCTGTGGGCCAGCCCTCCCCTTTTTTTTTCTTTTTTTTTTTTCTTTTTTTTTTTCTTTCCCTCCCTTTTTTTTTTGAGAGAGTTTCGTTTCTTTTTTGTTTTCTTTCTCCTCCCCCTTTTTTTTAGAGAAAGTTTCTTTTCTTTTTTTTCTTTTTTTTTTTTTTTTGTTTATATTTTTTTTTTTCGCAAATCTAGATGTTCATGCATGCCTTAATTTGTAAATTAAACTTATAGCCTGATGTGATTGCATACCTGAAAGTGTTTGTAAATTTGGGAACTTGGAGCTCGCAGTGATGTTGAGCCCTTCCTGATTTTGCGGAGACTTTTAGGTTTCGAAAGTTTGGAGTTTCGGAGCTCGCAGCGATGTTGAGCCCATCTTCAAGCTTTCTATTTCTTTCAGGATAGTTCCTTTCTTCGGAATTGCCCCGTCATCATGTCAAAATTTCGCCAGATTTTTTTTAGCGAGATTCTGTCATTTTGATGTTTGATCTTTTTCTTTTCCATCCTTTTCAGGTGGTTCCTCCAGAGCGAACAAGGGTAAAGAGCCTGCTACAAGCGTGCCTCGTCGGTCTTCTAGATCCTCTAATCCGGCCGTTCAGCAGGCTTTCGAGGAGGTCCAGTATGTTGAGAGAAACCTGGAAGAGTGCGACTCCCTCAACAGAGATGAGATGAGGCAGCGACTGATCACTCTCAAGGGAGAGGAATTCTATAAGATCATGGTAAGCAGTCGTCCATGGCTGATGGAAGATCAGAGCATTTTGCCCAAGCCTACCTTCTTCTTTGGTGATGCAGTCCCTGACGACATTACATACCAGAGGAGATCTTTTCAGTTTTCCTTCACAGCAGATGGTGAGAAGAAGACTGTTACTACCCGGTCGATGTTTGATCGCACCGTCTCGATTCTGAGCCTTGCCCCCACGTGCCCTAAGAGGGAAGATCCTCCAAGCTGGGTGAGAAGGACAAATGTAATCAAGACCGGGGTTTTTGTTGGCGGTTCTCCTGGATATACGGAGAGGTCGCCTGTTGACATGGACTTGTTGATGCCATCAAGCGGCTACCAGGGCTCTGATTATCCGTCGGTCGATTTGAGACCGGTGGGCCTTGGTATTTTCAGCGGTGACGGCAGCAATTGGATCAAGCCTTTTCGACTTCGAGGTCGTTCAATGCTGACTCCGAGTGGAAGTCGTGGACTGATCGCGTCCTGCTGATTGGTGGCGCCGTTTTGAAGGAAGCCGGGATTTTTGATGCGGTCCGCGCCTTTAGGGAGACCGTGATCTTTTCCGACGAGGCCTTCATGGCTATGCTGGAGTCATTCCTCCCACAAACCAATACCTTCGTTGTGACGAATGGTGAGATTGGTTTTTCTTTGAAGGAGTTGAGCGCCATTACCGGATTGCCCATCCTCGGCAAACTCTATGAGGAGTTTATGCCGATTGACAGCGTCCTCGAGGGGCAGTCTGAGGAGTTCAGGCTTCTATACTTTCAGCTTGTCGCCTTCTATGATTTTTTGAAGGAGAAGGGGGGTTCGAAAGTTAGATCCAGCAGTTGGAAGAGTCTTTGCTCTTCATTCCCAACTTCTTTAATAGTAGGGAGCCTTCTGATAGCATGACCCAGGAAGCTGGAGCTCAGGATCCAAGTTCAAAGAAGATCTTGGCCATGCAAGAAGAGTTGAGAGATTTCTGTGCAAGCACAAACGCCATATGTCCTGACATTGCAACTGCGGAGAGATCTCGCTGTTAACTCACTTATTGGCTTGGTGAGGCTGTATTGTTGCTGGAGGAGATGGAACGCACATCAGGCCGCATTGTATTTTCCCCCGGCTTGTCAGATGGCGTTTGGAGAGCAG